>ML776853.1:1084271-1103581 GCA_009831015.1 Picea engelmannii | reverse complement strand
ACTCATCACTTCACTTTATTATTTACCTTTTAAAATCTCTTAAACCACTTTGACTACTTTGACCTTTTGGGGCTTCTAGATGACATATGAGGGTCCTCCAACTTTGTAAGGCCATAACTCTCAAACTTTGAGGAGTTATGTGACATTCTACATACCACCAGAAATGGCATGACATGTACTATCCATATAAAATACTATTATCTTAAAATATATCATAACTCATACCATTACCTGTAACACACCCACTATGGCATAATAAAATTTTTGCCTTTTCTCGAGGGACGGAATCCCCAAAGTCCTACGGGGGCTTAGTGTAGTCTAGCTCTTCCCTTTTCTATACTTCCATGTGATCATCGGTTATTACAACCGACCAAACAACTAGGCACCTTTTCACATTTTGCAACTCAACGATATAAGCAAGTCGAGTCTTTCGACTCCGCAAACCCAAAATGTCGAAATGTCGAAAAGCCTTCGATCAGCAATTAGCCCCATGGGCTATGCCTTGTCCCGTATGACCACTTCTTATAAGACCGTAGTCTTATTCCCTTCAAGACTTATCAATATGAGATCCTGACCTCTTATCAACGGGACTACTGAATTCCTGATTCTCGATTTCCCGAAATGGCCTTTGTCACATTAGCCCTCCTAGCTATGCCCTGATCCAGGTGACCACTCCTCATAAGACCTTTGTCCCATTTCTTTAAGGATTTATCAATACGAGAGCCCAACCTCTTTTCAACAGGACTCCCAAAATCCCAAAGTCCGAAATCCTGAGATGGGTGATCTCGCGACACGTGGCCTCCCTTAATCAAATGGTCCAGATCTATTTCGGGACTTCCACCATGGAGTGTCCCAATATTTTGTCAACGAGACCTCCAAAATCCTGAAGTCTGAAATCCCAAGATGGGTGATCTCATGACATGTGGCCTCCCTTAATCATATGATCCAGATCTATTTTGGGACTTCCACCATGGAGTGTCCCGATCTCTTGTCAACGAGACCTCTGAAATCTTGAAGTCTGAAATCCCGAGATGGGTGATCTCGCGACACGTGGCCTCCCTTAATCAGATGGCCCAGATATACTTCAAGACTTCCACCATGGAGTGTCTCGATCTCTTGTCAACGAGAGCTTTGAAATCCCGAAGTCTGAAATCCCGAGATGGGTGATCTTGCGACACGTGGCCTCCCTTAATCGGATAGTCCAGATCTATTTCGGGACTTCCACCATGGAGTGTCCCGATCTCTTGTCAACGAGACCTCTGAAATCTCGAAGTCTGAAATCCTGATACCAACTCCTATTTCGGGACTTTCACCTCTGTTCATGAAGGCTTAACCCTCATGCATCTCCTGACAGATCCAATGGCTATCGGTTTTTCTGACTAATATCTGACAGTTCAGATCTGTCCCATGTTGTGCACTCTCCTACTGCTCCCTGGACATGGAAAACCAATGGTTTAGATCTCTCCCTTTCTACCACAGAGCGCATCAGGGTTTTAAGAGGATCATTCTTCCTCGTGCAGGATTACTAAGACTTGCACCTTCAAATCCTTTTTCAGGTTCTTGGTAAGCTTTCCAAGAAGGGTATCTCTATGGGGAGATATATTCAAGGTATTACCTGAGATGGATAAGGGTATAGATTTCCCGAGAACAGACTTGAAGTCTGAATTAGATTGGTATACATATATATATATCTCTTTATAAAACATAAGCCATACATATTCTTTCCATTATAGGCATGCAACCACCATTTCTGGTCAAAATATCACACAGATAGTCTTATACTCAAACCATTCATAAATTGCACAGACTATGAGCATACATGTCATCATATAAATTTCAAGATGCAAGATATAACACTTATTAGAAAAACACTAGAGGTGATGCAACTGCTGAGAGGGGTGCTTGTTTCCACCCAACCGTAGGCTCAGCGACTCCCAACGGATTTACCACTAGCCACCCCTGAGTTGAGACCACGATGTTGTGAGACTGAGTCTCTATTCGTCAGTGACCGAAAACAAAGGTTACTCTACTTCTTCTCTGCTATCACTCACTTTGTATTTCTCCAGAGTTCTCCTTTTCCTCTTTCCCTTGCATCCACCCTATGATCGCACACTCTTCATTCCTTTTCTCCTTTTGGCGAGGTTGTGTGTGGCACGATCTTCCTCGTGGTGGCCAGTTCTGAGGACTCTACGGATGGGCAGTTCACCCCCATCCCTCATTACTCATGAGGAGCCCTTTACCTACCAACCTGGTGAGTCATTTAATTTGGGGCAAGCGAGCCGCTCTTGGTTCTCCAGGCTAGTGAAGTCCAAATACAGTATTGGTTTCGGTGGAAGTTAATGACACCATTCCAGGTGCCTTCCACCACCTTTCTTCAGCCATCATTGTCTCTTTTCCAGCACATCCCCTCTAAGAAGTCCTACAATATATATATTCATAATATTATTCACATTCATTGACCTTTTTCACAAGGTCCATTCACATCACACATTCACAATTCTGAGTTTGCCATAATACTTGGCCAATATAGTTATTTTTACAGACTGGGGGAAATAGGGTGTTACAATTCCCTCCCCCTTAAAGGAACATCGTCCTCAATGTTCTATCTATCAACTTGACATGCATGTACAGGTGTAAACAAAATCGGATATGCCCATTTCATGGCATCCTACATTTCCCATGTAGCCTCATCTGGGCCAAAATGTTTCCACTGCACCTCGACCTGTGCAATGGTTCCGTTCTGGAGCGGGGTTTTCTTTATGTCCAGTATGCATTGAGGTTCTGGTAGAAATTCTCCCTTCGGTTCCACCTGGATCACAAACCACTCAATTATATGGTTAGAATCATGTACATATTTCTTCGATAATGAGACATGGAAAACATTATGTGCTTTCACTATGGGATGAAGTGCTAGCCTATAGGCACAAGATCCCATTTTTAGGGAACTTTTCCTGAGCCTAACTCTGAGATATACATGATCTCCCGCTTTGAACTCTCTTGGAGTTCTCTTTTGGTCAGCATAACTTTTTTGTTGGTTCTGAGCGACCTTTAGGTTTTGTTTTATCTTAGTCACTTGTTGTTCCATTTCTTTCAACATGTCAGGTCCAAAATAAATCTTGTTTATGGGATTACTCCATCTGACTGGAGTGTTACATGGTCTACCATAGAGGACTTCGAAGGGATTCATCTTTAAGGATGCTTGGTATCCATTATTGTAGGCGAATTCTACCAATGGTAGGTAGTCTTCCAACTTCTTGGTTTGATGCATTACATGCATTATTAGCATGTCTTCAAGTATTTGGTTCACTCTTTCTATCTGTCCATCGGTTTGAGGGTGATAGGCGGTGCTAAACAACAATTTGGTATCTAAACCAGCCATCTGTGATTTCCAAAAGTTAGAAGTAAATTTTGTGTCTCTATCAGAAACGATCTCTTTCAGCATACCATGCAGTCTGAATATCTCCTTCATGAATACCTGTGCGATATCAATTGCTTTGCAAGTTGATTTGACAGGGATGAAATGAGCAGACTTGCTCAATTTATCCACCACTACCATAATGGCATCATTCTATTTGGTCAATGTTGGTAATCCAGTCGTGAAATCCATGGAGACGGTTTCCCATTTCCATTATGGGTTTGGTAAAGGTTGCAATAACCCTACTGGGTGTCGGTGTTCTACTTTAACCTGTTGGCACTCTATTCATTTGGCCAAGTACTTGGCTATGTATTTCTTCATTCTAGGCCAATAAAATTATTTCCTGGTGGCCATGATCATCTTCTGGTATCCTGGATGAACAGAATAGGGTCTCTTATGTAGTTCATCCAGTATGAACCTCTTCAAGTCGTCACAATCTGGAATATAAAATCTGCTTCTGTAAGTGAGCATACCTCCTTCGATCATCTGGTAGCCTTCATTTTTTTTACTCCAACGGGTTCTTGCTGTAGGTACATGGTCACGGTCTGGTCGAAGGGATCTGTTTCTTGTGCATTTCTAAC
This sequence comes from Picea engelmannii, assembly GCA_009831015.1. Lineage (NCBI taxonomy): Eukaryota > Viridiplantae > Streptophyta > Pinopsida > Pinales > Pinaceae > Picea > Picea engelmannii. The sequence goes on along the minus strand of ML776853.1, from coordinate 1,099,585 downwards.
TCTCTCTTTGGCATCCGTCTTGTAGGTGCTCACCACTTCCAGGTGAATTGTTTTCATACTTCTGCTAAGGGCATCGACCACACTATTTTCCTTTCCTTTAATGTGTTTGATCTTGAAATAAAACTCGCTAAGGAGGGCCATCCACCTAGCTTGTCTAGCATTGAGATTTGGTTGATCAAACAGGTATCACAATCCACAACGATCTATCATACGTACAAATTTTCTTCCCAGGAGGTAATGCCTCCACATTTTCAAGGCATGCACTATGGCAGCCAACTCTAGATCATGGGTCACATAGTTGACTTCATGCTCGTTCAATTTTCAGGATTCATAGAAGATCACACTTCCTCCCTACATAAGTAATCCTCCGAGCCCTTCCTTACAGGCATTTGTGCACATGAGGAAGTCATCTTTTGGATCAACAATCTTCAACACAGGTGCATGTGTCAGTAGATGTTTTAGGGCTTGAAATCTTTCTTCACATTTCTGTGTCCACAGGAATTTTGTCCCCTTCTTCTGGAGGGAAGTGATTGGACAACCAATCTTGGAGAATCCTTTTATAAATTTCCTATAGTATCATGTTAATCCCATAAAGGATCTGTTGTCCGAAACATCCTTTGGGGTAGGCCATTCCATGATAGACCTGATTTTGTCAAGGTCTACCTCTACTCCTTCTTCGGAGAGAACATGGCCTAAGTAATGTATTTTCTTCTAGAAGAATTCAAATTTGTTGAATTTGGCATAGAGCTGATGTTCTCTTAGCACTTGCAGCACAAGTCTAAGATGCTCTTCATGCTCTTTTTTGTTCTTGGAGTAAATTAATATATCGTCAATAAAAACAAGCACAAATTTCTCTAGGAACTTGTTGAGTACATTGTTCATCAAGCACATAAAAGTGGCAGGGGCATTGGTCAACCCAAATGGCACTACCACAAACTCATAGTGACCATACCTCGTTTGGAAGGAAGTTTTATGGATGTCTTCACCCTTGATTCAGACTTGATGGTATCCGGACCTCAAATCAATCTTTGAGAAAATAGATGCACCCCCCAATTGATCAAACAGGTCATCGATCCTAGGCAAGGGATACTTTCTCTTTATGGTTACCTTATTGAGTTGCCTATAATCTATACACAGTCTAAGGGTACCGTCCTTCTTTTTCACGAACAGGACTGACGCTCCCCATGGAGACACGCTGGGTTGAATATATCCCTTATTCATCATTTCTTTTAATTGCAACTTGAGTTCAACTAACTCAGGTGTGCTCATCCAGTAGGGTGTTCTAGACACCCACACCGCTCATGGTGCAAGTTCTATCGAGAAGTCTATGTCCCTTCTTGGAGGTAGACTCGGTACCTCTTCTAGAAATACATCTCTGTATTCTCTCAGGATAGGGTGATCATCAGGGCTTGGTTTGTCACCTTCGATTGTTTTCAACACCTGTATTTCATATAGGGAACATCCCTTTAGACAATACTTTCTCATTTGTAGAGCTGATATTTGTCTTACTGAGACTCGTTTTCGAATCCCTTGAAGGGTTATCTTTTTTCCTTATTTACTTACACATTCTAAGGTTTTATGGAAACAGTCCAATCTGGCTTTATGGGTGGCTAGCCAGTCCATACCAATCAATATATCATACGATCCCAGGGGTAATAAGTTAAGGGTTGTTTGGGTGGGGAATTTCCCCAACATCAATTGGCAAGCTGGTATAACCTCTGCTACCCTTCTTTTGGTGCCAGTGGCTAACTGTACCAACCATGGCTTGGTATGTTTTTGTGGCTGTAGTTTACACTTATCAATAGCTTTAGGGGCTATATAACTCAAATTTGAATGAGGGTCAATCAAAATAGAGACTAGATGGTTGGAAATCATACCTTCTATTTCCACCACCAAAGCTTGGTGGTCAACCTGGTTATTATCCAAGGCTGCATATATTTGTGGCACAATCCTGGCCACATCATTGATGGTAGTAGCTTCCTGGATGTTATAAATCCTCTGACTATTCTGTTGTCACTGTGGAAAGTCTCTCAATAGATGTTCTTCCCTGCAACCCCAGCATTTCAAAGGTTCTCTCTTTGGGTTATCAGTCTTCACTGATATGGGTCCAGAAGTTTTATTTCCACTCAAGGAGGGAAAATTATGTTGGTGTATACTCCGAGTTGGGAAGCTCATTCTTGGGTTCTTCTTATAGTTCTTAAATAATGGGGATTTAATCCCCTTTTTATGAAATCTTGAACTATTCTTCTGTTTCCATCCTTCGCGAGGTTTTGCTCGATGCCCAAACTGTTCATGAAAATAGGTTGCCTTTCGAATAGTGCCTTCTAGAGTCTTTGGCTCATCAAATTCAATTCTATTCCGATAGTCCTTAGGTAGTCCATTGATGAAGCGTTTCACCTTTTCCTTTTCCACCTTGATATAGGGTACATACCTCAACAAATCGAGGAATTTGTTGACATATTCTTCTATAGTGAGTTGTCCTAGTTTGAGTTCATAAAACTCTTTAGTCTTTTCGTTGAAATATTTTTTCGACAGATACTTCCTCCGGAAGTATTTCTCAAACCATTCCCAAGACAAGTCCTCTTCCCGAACTCCTTTCACATTCTTAAGGTCTTCCCACCAAATGGAAGCCTTTCCGTTCAAGTTGAAGGTGGCCCCTCAGGCCTTCATATTTTCTGAAAAGTCATGGACTCTAAAATACTTCTTTAGTCCAAGCAGCCAGGCCTCTGCTTCCTCTCCCTTCTTTATTTCACCGTCAAAGGAGGCTGGTTTGGATTTTTTGAATTCTTCAAATTTTCGACCTTTGGAAGACTTCTGCTTCTTCTATTTCCTTAGAGAATAGGAACTGGTTTTGCTGCTAGAAGAGCCCTCTGAATCGCCAGCTTCCTTCTCAGAGGAATCATATGACGCTTGTCCTTTACCTCTGGGGTGGACCTTTTTCGAGGTGCTCCTCTTAGTGTGGCCACTGATATGACCATGTTTTTGATTTTCAGGTTCATGCTGCATTTGTCTTTGTAGATCGGATAGACTCTGTAGTAAAACTGCATTAATTTCTGTTTTCTTTTCTTGTTCTTTCATCATCCTTTCATTTTCAGCCTTGCAGCTTTGTAATTCGACCATGAGACTCCTCACGGTCTCGGCTAGATTTGGAGGGGTCCCTACTTCTCTCCTTTCATCAGACTCTTCGTCTCTATTGTGGGATCCCTCTCCCACTTCATGGTGAGTCACCATACTATGTGTTTATAATTTCCCGCGGTTGATCTTCCGCTTGTGTGAAAAAGGAAAAATGTTGGTTGTTAGTCAATATTTATATTTATTTATAACTAGTACATCATTCATATTTTCACATGTACACACACACAATAGGGATTTTTCATTCTTAACTTTGTCTTTTGATTAGGAAGGTTAAGACATGGGGTTACTCCTTTTAGGAATGTTTCAAACTGAGCTTCTGCGCAACTCGTTCATGAGCCCAAGCAGGCCAAGTGTTGTAACCATGCTCTGATACCAATTTGTAACACACCCACTATGGCATAATAAATTTTGTTCCTTTTCGCGAGGGACAAAATCCCCAAAGTCCTATGGGGGCTTAGCGTAGGCTAGCTCTTCCCTTTTTTCTGCTTCCATGTGATCTTCGGTTATGACCACCGGCCAAACAAATAGGTGCCTTTTTGCATTTCACGACTCAGCGATATAAGCGAGTCGAGTCTTTTGAATCTCCAAACCCCGATATGCCGAAATGCCGAAAAGGCTTCAATCAGCAATTAGCCCCCTGGGCTATGCCTTCTCCCGTATGAACACTTCTCATAAGACCGCATTCTTATTCCCTTCAGGAGTTATCAATACGAGAGCCCGACCTCTTTTCAATGGGACTCCCGAATTCCCAATTCCCAATTTCCTGAAATAGCCTTTGTCACATTAACCCTCCTGGATATGCCCTGATCCAGGTGACCACTCCTCATAAGACCTCCGTCCTATTTCTTTCGGGATTTATCAATACAACAGCTAAACCTCTTATCAACGGGACTCCTAAAATCCTGAAGTCTGAAATATCAAGATGGGTGATCTCATGACACGTGGCCTCCCTTAATCGGACGGTCCAGATCTATTTTGGGACTTCCACCATGGAGTGTCCCAATCTCTTGTCAATGAGACCTCCAAAATCCTGAAGTCTGAAATCCCGAGATGGGTGATCTCGTGACATATGGACTCCCCTAAATGAACAATCCAGATCTATTTCGGGACTTCCACCATGGAGTGTCCGGATCTCTTGTCAATGAGACCTTTGAAATCTCGAAGTTTGAAATCCCAGGATGGGTGATCTCATGAAACGTGGTGTCCCTTAATTAGACGGTCCAAATCTATTTCGGAACTTCCACCATGGAGTGTCCCGATCTCTCGTCAACGAGACCTTCGAAATCCCAAAGTTTGAAATCCTTAGATGGGTGATCTCGCGACATGTGGCCTCCCTTAATCAGACGGTCCAGATCTATTTCGAGACTTCCAAAATGCAGTGTCCCGATCTCTTGTCAATGAGATCTCTGAAATCCCGAAGTCTGAAATCTTGATACCAACTCCTCTTTTGGGACTTTCGCCTCTGTTCAGGAAGGCTTAACCCTCATGCATCTCCTGACAGATCCAACGACTGTCAGTTTTTTTGACTAAGATCTGACAGTTCATATCTATCCCATGATGTGCACTCTCCTGCTACTCCCTGGACATGGAAAACCAACAGTCCATATCTCTCACTTTTTTCCACAAAGCACATTGGGGTTTTAAGAGGATCATTCTTCCTCATGCAGGATTACTAAGACTTGCGCCTTAAAATCCTTTTTCAGGTTCTTGGTAAGCTTGCCAAGAAGGGTGTCTCTATGGGGAGATCTATCCAAGATATTACCTGAGAAAGATAAGGGTATAGATTTCCCAAGAACAGACTTGAAGTTTGAATTAGATCAGTATACAATATATAGCTATTTATAAAACATAAACCATACGTAGTCTTTCCATTATAGGCATGCAACCACCATTTCTGGTCAAAATATCACACAGACAGTCTTATACTCAAACCATTCATAAATTGCACAGACTATGAGCATACATGTCAGCATATAAATTTCAAGATGCAAGATATAACACTTATCAAAAAAACACCAGAGGTGATGCAACTACCGAGAGGGGTGCTTGTTTCCACCCAACCATAGGCTCAAGGACTCCCAACGGATTTACCACTAGCCACCCATGAGATGAGACCACGATGCTGTGATATTGAGTCTCTGTTCACCAGTGACTGAGAACGAAGGTTACTCTCCTTCTTCGCTGCTACCACTCACTCTGTCTTTCTCCAGAGTTCTCCTTTTCCTCTTTCCCTCGCGTCTGCCCCCTGATAGCACACTCTTCCTGCCTTTTCTCCTTTTGGCGAGGTTGTGTGTGGCACGATCTTCCTCGGGGTGGTTAGGTATAAGGACTCTATGTATGGGTAGTTCACCCCCATCCCTCATTACTCATGAGGAACCCTTTACCTACCAACCTGGCGAATCATTTTATTTGGGGCCAGTGAGCCGCTCTTGGTTCTCTGGGCCAGTGAAGTCCAAATACGGTATTGGTTTTGGTGGAAGTTAATGCCACCATTCCAGGTGCCTTCCACCACCTTTCTTCAGCCATCATGGTCTTGTTTTCATCACATCCCCTCTCAGCAGTCCTGCAATATATATATTCATAATATTATTCACATTCATCGACTTTTTTCACAAGGTCCATTCACATCACACATTCACATTTCTGAGTTTGCCACAATACTTGGCCAATATAATTATTTTTACAAACTAGGGGAAACAGGGTGTTACATTACCCATAAAAAAAACTTGGGTCCATTACCCAAACCTTGGGTCTCCAACTTCTCATGGCCACAACTCTCTAACCGTGAGGAATTATGTGATGTTCCACATACCACCGGAAATGACATGACAAACACTATCCATCTAGGATATTTTCCCTAACAAATTCACTTTCCTTCATCTCATTATTTCACACTTAAGCATGGTTTCTCTTACTCCACAAAGCGTCTTCCCGTGAGGGATTTCACCATAAGGGGACCACTTTGGAGTTCATCCATATTTACTTCTTATAAACCATGAAAAAACAATAATGAGTCATATTTACATCAAACAATATTGGTTCCATTACCTAGACCTTTGTGCTACAGGGCTTTCTTCAAGGGTTGAAATCAATGACAACCAACCTTAACCAACAATATCCCCCTTTGGCATTGATGGAAACACTCTGATGCAACACTAAAATCATATCACTCATGCTCCCTCTGGAACCATGCCTCTATCCTCTACATCTGATAAATCTTCTCCTCCTGGAACCATGCCTCTGTCCTCTGCATCTAATAAATCTCTCCCCCTTTGTCATCAATGGCAAAGGTATCTTTCCATCTGGGGTTGCTACCCCTGATTGACTGTCCTCTTATGGTGCTTCCTCATGTACATCTAAGACATATAAGATAAGCATTCAAAAATCATTCAAAAATCATTCATTTTTGGAGTAGAAATAACTCCAAGTCTTTGGCAAAGATATTCAAAGGTTTCCCATGGAAGTGGTTTTGTAAAGATGTTTGTCACTTGTTCTTTTGTGCCCACATACTCAACTCTGATTTTCTTTTCTACAACCTATTCCTGTAGAAAGTGATACTTGATTGGAATGTGCGTTGTCTTAGAGTGCATCACCAGGTTTTTTGAGATACTGATGGCACTTGTATTATCACAATATATTGGAATGGGCTCATCATACTCAACTTGTATATCTGCAAAGTTTGTTTCATCCAAAGAACCTGTGTACAACATGTTGTTGCTGCAATATACTCTGCCTCGACTGTAGATAGAGATACTGATGATTGTTTCTTGCTTAGGCATGATACCAAACACTCACCTAAGTAGAACGTTGCTCCACTGGTGCTTTGTCGATCATCAATACAACCTGCCCAATCTACATCTGTGTAGTTAATAAGGGATAGATCTGTTCCTTTTGGATACCATAATCCAAACTCTTATGTTCCTTTGGGATATCTGAAGATCCTCTTTAATGCTAATACATGTAATTCCTTTGGTGCTGCTTGAAATTGTGCCACCTGTCCAACTACCTACATTACATATGGTCTGGATGCTGTCACATATAGTAGGCTTCCAATCATTGACCTGTATTTCTTTGATTTATAGACTTCGAACCATCATCTTTGCTCAACTTACAACTGGTTTGCATGGGAGTGATAACTGGTTTGCAATCTTCCATTATGAACCTCTTTAGCATTTCTCTAATATAGTTGGTTTGAGAAATAAAAATTTCTTGGTTGCTTTGATGTATCTGAAGTCCTAGAAAGAAGGATAGTTCTCCAAGTAATGACATTTCAAATTCATTCTGCATATCTTTTGCAAATTTATGGCTTAACATTTCATCATCACTACCAAAAATAATATCATCAACATAAACTTCAAATAATAAAATATTACCTTGACTTACCTTGATGTAGAAGTTGTTGTCTGCACTTCCTTTTTTGAACCCTACCTATTGCAGATACTTATCTAGTCTGGAGTACCATGCTCTAGGATCCTATTTTAGACCATACAAGGCATTCTTTAATTTACACACATAGTCTGTGTTCTCTGAAAACTGAAGTCCTTCTGGTTGTTCAATGTAGACTTCTTCTTCAAGTTCTCCATTCATAAAAGATGATTTTACGTCCATTTGATATACTTTCACATTTTTGGAGCATGCATAAGCTAAAAGAAAACAGATTGCTTCCATTCTGGCAACTAGGGAAAATGTCTCTTCAAAGTCGATTCCTTCAATCTGTGCATATCCTTATTGTAATGTCCCCAAGGCCGAGCCCTGTTGTAAATCATGTCTATGAAGTGTAAAGCTTGCATTATGGATTGTAATTATGTTTTATAGGTTGGTGAGCCAAGTTTATATAAGTTGGTGGGCTTATGTGTTATTAGGCTGGAGAGCCTAAGTGTTAAGGCCAGGAGCCTTCTTTTGTATATTTAATCATGCAGAACATTAATAAAAATATAAACACTACTGCATGCAGACTGACCACGATGAATGAGTAATGGGGGACTAAGCTTCCATGGAGTGGGTAAGGGATTGGGGGATGGATGTTTGGAAAGAGAGGCTAAGCCTAGGGGCTTAAGTCCTTGGGAATAATATTTTAATATTATTCCAAAATCCATGTGAAATGTGATGTTTTATCCTAAGTTCTTTGGAAGGAGGAGTGACCTCCAAATGGGAAGGAACGAGCTTCATGTGTGACAATTGTCAACCCAAGCGCATGCAGTTAAAAATGTTGAGTTGAGCCATGATGGCGATTGGTTCTCCATTCTGTCATTCATTGTCTAAACTATGTGACCTCTGTGATTTTCTGGTATTCCCCTCTGGTCTCTACGCTTGGCCTCCGTCCTCGACCTCTGCATAATTTCCTGTCATGGATCCTGTAACCGGTAAATCGTGAGTCTAATTGTGTCTTTTGTAGAACCTGACACCTGGTTAATCGCCTGAGCGTGTTGTGTGTTAGCGTCTGGTCGTTTCCATTTGCGGGACTATGCCCGTTTTCTATTGTGGTCGTCATCCTGGTGTCAACTGAGTGCTTGATGTTGTTGCGGTTTCCCTCACCTAGTTGGAATTGAGTTGAAGGGTGTGTTGAAGAAGTGAGTTGTCAGGCCCATGGTAGAAGCAGTGGGTTTTCAATCTTGTGGTAGAAGAAGCAAGTTTTTAGGCCTATGAGCAACTCCCTCCAGGAGAGAGAGTCTATTGGGAAGTGGTTTTCTCCTAGAGAGAGTCCAGCACCAGCTTCAGAGCTCTGAGAATTCCCGATCCAGCCTGTTGTCGAGGTCCAGAGAGGGAGGAGAAGAATCGATGGACTGTTCTTGTGAAGGTATATACTCCTGGGTGAAACAGGCATGTGGGGAATGAGAGTCTGTTAGTAGTGGGAGTAAGAAGGCATCCTGTCAAGAATCCTTTCAGTTATTCGATGCAGTTTTCCCTGTAACCTCAGCCTAGACTAGGATTCCTTTCCTTGGGTGGATCTTAGTCTCAACTCAGGGGTGACCCACTGTTGAGAGTGATGAGCAGCATGGTCTAAGGCTGGGAGGTTCGTGGAGGGCCTGCACGTGGTTGGTGGAATTACACCAATAATAAAATATAAGTGTTAATTTTTTACTTAATTTATAAGTATATGCATGTATGTGATTCTTATATGTAACATGTATTCTGTGTGCATATGAATTATTATTAATGCTAGGGATTATCTATGTTAGCAGTAATCTTTTGCTTACTCTAAGTTAAAGGTGTTTAATTTTATTTAATTGCATGTTATTAATTAAGTATGAGAATGATGTTGTTCCGCACAGTACTGTTTTTCCCGGCCAGTGGGATTAAGGTCGGGGGAGTGTTACAGTGTGGTATCAGAGGCTAGTTTCAATGTTGAGCCTAGATGGGTCGGATAAGTGGTGTTTGGACCGAGGTTTTGAGAAGAAATTGTGTCTGGAGGACTAATTTCATACCTCAAAATGTTTCTGAGTGTCAATAGACTACTTGACCATGTTACAAAGCTCAAGAGGGATATCACCTTTGAAGTGTTCAAAGGGAGACGAAGATCAAAACTGTCACATAGAAATTAAGTTCAGGAGGGAGAACACTCATTCGTTCGGAAAAAGTCATTGAGGAGTGAATCAGGCAGTCAAAATTCTCTGTGGAGAGCTCACGAAATTGTAGGGACCGTAGGATCCAGTGGAGTTGTAAGGTGGTTAGGAGTTGGATGAACTCACCACCCTAATATCAAGAATCAACGTCAACCATTGATCGTGGTCAATATGAGTCATTGATCTCATTTCAACCCACGTCGTTGAATCATTTCACAAATTCAAGGTTCGTGAGTTTGGAGGGAAGACCAAATTCTTGGTTTCACGAAGTTTCGAGTTGCAAGGAGTAGGGAAGGAGATCCATACCATTGAATCCAAGCCACGGGAGAACCATTGGATCAAAACCCTTGCGGGGTATCGCGTATCGGGGGTTCGGGGGTTGAAATAATTTCTTTTCAACTGCGAAGTGTCGAGCGTCGAGGGATCATATGAACACGTAGCACATCCATTAGGTGGGGGCCACATGGTTGACAGGTGGACCTTCTTAAGGACACCATGTGTCACTACATTGGTGGGCGACAACTGTGATGTGGGTCTGGAGGGTAAGGAAATCGAATTTTGGGAAGTCGGGGGTTGGAGAGGGAAGCGAGTATGAGAGCCTCGAGGACCGAAACCCTGAAACCCGAAGTCCCAAAGTCCCAAAATCTTTGAAGAAGGAAGAACCATAGTGGATTTTAACAGTTGGATGTTGGGTAAACATGGACCGTCAATCCACCCAATTTACGTGAATTCGGTAAATCGAAGCTCCAGGAGATAGATGTGTGTGCCTTAAACTCTTCGAAGGTTGAAAGCCCGAGTAGCACCTAGTAGTCTATCATTTGGTCATGAACTTTGGTTACGAGGGTAGGGAGAAAGAGGGAGCTATCACCCAAAATTTATAGAGCCAAGAAGAACTCAGAAAATTTGTGAAGTCAAAGAATTTTCTTATTCACGTTGGTTTATGAATGTTGTAGTTTCATTAAGGGTTTAAGGCCTGACAAACTTCGGTGGAATGCACATTGTCTTTGTGTAGAGTTCAACGAGTGTCAGGACAGCCGCAAATCGACGCCGAGTATAGAAATGGAAGAGGTGTGGATTGCCTCCAATTTGGAGAACGAAAGAGAAGGAAGGGATGTCAACTTGGGAGTCGAAGGATCGAACTCCAATGGGCATGGAAGAGAATTGGATAAGGAAGGGCATGTGATCAAAATCATTGAAGGATTGCAGAAATATGCCCAGGCTCGCCGAGCCAATAGTCGAAAGCTCATGAGGGTCAGGGATCAGCAGGGTGAATTCAAATTAAGGATGTTGAAGAGCCTGGAAAGAATAGAAAATAAATTGAAAAAGGAGAGTGACAGAAGCAAAACAGGGAGTCGCAGGACCCTTGAGAGAAAAAGAAGATCGAGGAGTGGTAGAAGACATCATCGTCGCTCCCCAAAGCATTCTGGTAAGGAAGCACACAGTAGTTAGAGCCCATCCCTTACCAGAAAACACCGAAGATATGAAGTTGATGAATTGAAAGGGGAGATGAATAAGATTAAGCCTCCTACATTTGATGGAGAACATAAGAAGGAGGAAGATGTTGAAACATGGTTGCTTGTCATGAGGAAATATTTCCAACTACATAATTATTCCTCTCATGCAGAAGGAAGAATTGCGATGTAACAACTAAAAGGAAAAACATCCATGTGGTGGGATCAACTTGTGCAGGAGCAGCACGTTAGAGAGAAAGATATCACATGGAATGAATTCAAGAGGTATTTCGAGAGGAAATACCTGACTAAAAGATACTGTGACAAAAAGATGAAGGAGTTCTTCGAACTCAAGCTGGGTAGCATGACCATTGATGAATACGAACAAAGGTTTTTGGAATTACTGAAGTATGTTCCAATCATCAAAGATGAGGCTGTCAAGATTCAGAGGTATTTGAGTGGACTTCCACCTCCCATTGGTGACAAGATTTAGTATGATGATCCTAAGACTATGGAAGAAACAATAAGAAGAGTGAAATGCTTATATGAACAACAAAGAGAAAAGCCTACCTTTCAGAAGGCTTGAGATGACCAGAAGAAGTTTAAGAAAGAACAGAGGCAGAAGGGAAACAAACCTCCCTTTTTCAGAAATAGTCCTCAAGGACATCCATCATTTAGAGAGCCAAGAATGGTTGAAGTGGAAGAACGAAGGTTGAGACAAATGTCCATTCAGTGTTGGGGTTGTAAAGAGAACCACAAGTATAGAGATTGTCCCCATAAAAATGGAAAAGAAAGAGATGTCCATAATGTTCAACAAGCTGAAACAGTGGAGGACATGGGCAGTAGAATGCCAAGGATCTATGTGGCCCTGGACAACAAGCAAGCTGAATTTCAGGCACACATGATTGAAGTGGAAGGTATGATAAACAACCAACCATTTATTATTTTAATTGATTTAGGGGCTAGCCATAGTTATATATACCCTAGAGTGGTAGAAAGTTTGCATTTATCAAGAAGAAAAAATGAAAAGTCTTGGTTAGTGCAGTTGGCTACAGGAACCAAGAGGAAAGTCACTGAGTTGGTTAAGTCCTGTCTGGTGGACATGAAGGGATTGAGCACAAAGTCTGAATTGAATATTCTGTCGTTAGGCTCTTATGATTGTTTAATTGGGATGGACTAGTTGGACCATCACCATGCCCTCTTGGACTGTCGTAACAAGGAATTTACATGCCTGGATGAGGAGGGGAATTGAAAAACAGTCCAAGGAATTCTTAGAGTTGTTACTGTTAGAGAAATATCAGCAATGCAGCTGCGGAAGTGCTACAAAAAAGGCTATCAATTATTTGCAGCCCATGTGGGGGAAATGCCTAAGGATAAGGTGTCAAGTATTGAGGATCATGAGGTACTAATAGATTTTGAAGATGTATTTTAGGAGGTACCCAGACTACCTCCAAAGAGAGATATCGATTTCTCTACAAATTTGATGCCTGGAGCAACTCCAGTGTCGAAAGCTCCTTATAGAATGAGTACGCTAGAGCTGAATGAGTTGCAATTGTAGCTTGAAGAGCTTCTAAAGAAGGGGTACATTCACCCAAGCGTGTCACCTTGGGGTGCCCTGGTCCTTTTTGTGAAGAAGAAGTACGGGATGTTGAGGCTGTGTATTGATTTCAGACAGTTGAACAAAGTAACAGTCAAGAACAAGTATCCTCTGTCGAGGATCGACGATCTTTTCGATCAGTTGAAAGGTGCAATTTTTTTTTCGAAGATAGATCTCAGATCAGGATATCACCAAGTAAGAATAAAGGATGAAGACATTGGCAAGACCACCTTTAGAACAAGGTATGGTCATTACAAGTTCACAGTGGTACCGTTTGGGCTGTTGAATGCACCTACTGTTTTTATGTGCTTGATGAATGGTGTATTCAGGGACTATCTTGACAAGTTTGCCATAGTCTTCCTGGATGACATTTTGGTGTATTCCAAGTCAGAGGAAGAGCATGAAAAACACCTGAGGATGGTGCTATAAGTGTTGAGAGAACACCAGCTATATGCCAAGTTGAACAAATGCTCATTTTATCAAAGTAAGATCCATTACTTGGGGCACATTATTTCAAAAGAAGGGATCGTCGTGGATCCTGAGAAGGTTGAGGCCATCAAAGAATGGTCAGTGCCCAGGAATGTGGTGAAATCTAGATCCTTTAGGGGTCTAGTGGGTTATTACAGAAGGTTTATCGCAGGGTTCTTGAAGATAGCTCACCCTATCACTTCCTTGCAAAGGAAGGAGGAAAAGTTTCAGTGGATTAAAGAGTGTGAGAAAAGTTTCTAGCAATTGAAGAAATTGTTAACCAACGCTCCAATATTGAGAATTGAAGATACAAATGTGGATTTCGTGGTGTGCACATATGTGTGTAAAGAAGGGTTGGGAGGATTTCTCAGTCAGAATGGATTTGTAATCTATTATGAGTCTAGGAAGCTGAAAGAGCACAAAAAGAACTATGCCACTCACAATTTGGAGTTGGCAGCAATCGTTCACGCTCTGAGGAAATTGAGACATTACCTCATCGGAATGAGATTTGAATTGAGGACAGACCACAATGGTCTGAAATATTTGTTTGATCAGCCAACCTTAAATGCTAGACAAAGTAGGTGGATGGAATTTCTGTGTGAGTACGACTTTGAGATCAAGCATATCAAAAGAAAGGAGAATAAAGTGGCTAATGAACTCAGCAGGAGGGTGCATGAATTACATGCTACAATCATTAGCATGTATCAGACTGATATTAAAAGTAGAATCCTAGAGGCTACAAATGTAGATCTACAGTATAGAGAATTGGTAGCCAAGCTAGAGTAGGGTAAGATGCCACAGAAGATGAAAGTTTATAAATTGGAAGCAGATGGAATATTGCTCTACAAGAAGATAATTTTTGTACCCAATGTCCAATGCTTGAAACAAATGATTTTGTAGGAGATGCATAATGTGCCTTATGCAGGGCACCTTGGATATCAAAAAATAGTAGCAGTGGTCAAAAGGCATTACTTTTGGCCAGGTATGACTAGAGAGATAGTTGAATACATTGCTAGATGTATGGAGTGCCAGAAATTTAAAGTTGAGCATAGGCACCCAACAGGGTTGCTGCAACCTTTACCCATTCCTGAGTGGAAGTGGGAAGTGGTGACAATGGTTTTATTACAAGATTTCCCATAACAACCAAGTTGCATGATTCGATCATGGTGGTGGTGGACAAGCTTACAAAAGCTGCCCATTTTATTCCACTGAAAATTACTCACAAGGCAACAAAGGTTGTTGATATTTTCATGAAGGAAGTGGCACGATTGCATGAAATTCCTAAAACGATTGTGTCTGACAGAGACCTGAAATTCACCTCAAATTTCTGGAAAGGATTGTTCAAAGGATTCAGAACGAATCTGAACTTTAGTACAAATTATCATCCTAATTTTGTGGCTTGAACATGGATCGTATTCTTGAAGATGTATCTTCAATAGTTTTCTTAGATTCTGGTTGACCATGATTCCTTCCTTTGAGTACTTCTGCATAACTATTTCTATTTTCTTCATTCTTCTTTTCTAGCAACGTAGAGTGCTTCTCTTCATTCTCTACAACTGATGTGGATGTTTCTGTCTCTTCAAATTTCTTGTTGAGCTTGTCGATTTTGACTCTTAGTGTGACAACTTCTTCTTCAAGATTCACAACCTCTTCTTCTTTCTTCATTATCTGAGACTTCATGACCTATTCTATTCTCTTTGCTTCTTCAAGTCAGATTTTCAATGCAATTATTTCTTCTTCCATTCTTCTCTCTTCTTGAACAAACTCTTCCTCAAGTTGGTTTAAATCATTGGTTCTTTCCTTGAGATGATCCATCAATATCTTTTCTCTCTTTTCTGCATCTTCCTTTTGTGATGCTATGTTGGCTTCTAAACATTTCTTTTGATATTCGAGAGTTTCTTCAATTCTTCTGGCCTCTTCTAGTTGAGCTCTTAAATTATTGATGACCTACTAATCCTTTCAGAACCTTCAACACTTTGTTTTTTCTTCATCAATTCTTTCTTGGATGACTTGTTTTCTTCCCTTTCTTTCCTTAGATATTTAATTGCACTGATAAAATTATTTTTGCAATCAACTTTTGCTTCATCATACTCTTCCTCT
>ML776853.1:1048610-1069273 GCA_009831015.1 Picea engelmannii | reverse complement strand
TAATTTATGAGGACCTTCATCTACTTCTATGAGGTTGGGCCTAGATTGTTACTTATGAAAAACTTGTTTCAGACGAACATGGCAGCAGCCGAGGCAGATGCATACACGACTGTATTCGGTACTTTTGAAATCAAACTGCCCACTATAGGTACTCTCTGACCGGCCCTCTTTGTCAATGTAGCCACAATAGGGACTACTAGAGTAACAATCAACATTTCTCTGGTGTATGTTTTCGCTAGATGTTTAGAGAATTTTCGGACAAAGTGATGGAATTCCTCACGATAGATTTCCTCATTTTGGTCTAGATCAGATTACTGCATGCAGTCGACATTCATCCATTTTAAATTTTAGTTATTTCAGAATGAATATTAGGTTTATTTGGTGAAGTGTTGGTAAATTTTAGGGTATTTCCCCGCAAAATGCGGATGATACTCTCCGCACAATTTTAGGGTATTTGTCCGCATCAGTTTTGACCTAAAATTCATATTTTTGAAGGGATTGATTACATATCATTAGCATTTCGTCCACGTATTCCTTTGATAGAGGAGCCCAATTGTCGTCGGGTATCTTGTTGATTTTCCTATTCCAAAAGAAGAAAAAAAATAACGAAAGGATCTTCAAATATTACAATGAAATTTGGAGTTGCAAATTTATCCCCCATTTTTAGGAGCTTACTTGAAGACCTGAACTATTGCTTCATGCAGCTGGTCATAGGTCACAGTTTTTTTCTTTGGCTCATTTTCCTTAGAGTCTTCAGCTGGCTGGACCGCAGGATCAGGGTTCTCTCCACCAGTTGGCTTGACTGCAGGATCGGGGTTCTTTCCAGCAGCTGGCATCTCAGTGACGGGAGTAGTTGTCTCCTCAATGACGGGAGCGTTGGGAAAACTGTCAAATATTGTGTCTATAACCCTATTCATATATTCTTCTGAGATGTGTTCTGCATCAAAACATAATGGCTAAATAATAAATGATCGATAGCTATGGGTTCTTACTCTTTGGTATGAGTTCTCCCTTGCTTGGAAATCATATAATTCAACATATTAGATTAGCCATGATTGTTATGGGATGGTCGAGCCAAATTTACCCATTCTGGTACTTGTTGACTATGAACTTGGCTGCTTCCTCCTTCTAGTCATCAAAACTTGTGACTTGTGGTGCACTTAGGTATGACCTGATTTTGACTCTTTCTTACATGAGGTTTTCATCCCTCCATTTACCACTAACGAAAACCCACTTCTTGAAAATTAGACAACGTTTCTTCGATTATATATCCTCCATCTTGGCTTGCTATATGTTTTCCATTCTATCCTCTAACTTTGATGTAGATTGCTTGTTGAACCTCTTATTGGTTATAGGGTTGACCATTTTAGATTTGGGTGCTTTAGACTATGATATTTCTCCTCTCATTTTCGATGCCATATTTTCCTCCTGCGTTATCTATTTTCTACTGGCCTGTCAAGTTTCTTGGTCATATGGTTGAATAGAGATTTGTGTAAATTGAATATGGTTAGTTGTGTCTTAAATTCTCTCATAATTAGAAAAAGAGATTGCATTGGTTGTATTTATAGGAAAAATATATGGTATAATGTGCTAGCTACTTTTGTGTCCGTCAACTTATCGACGTAATTCATTAATGCATAAATTAATTGTTGTTCATGTAGTTGATTTCAACTCCCTATGTAGTCAACAAACCTATGGTTGATTCTTTTATCTTAGTTAACTGACTTAAGTCAACTAGTTCTTAATTTTTTTATCAATTTTTAGTTTCATCGATGATTCTGTTGTTCCTGAGTTTATACTTTAAGGCTCTAAAGTATACCGTCAAGGCATCCGGAAAGGTAGAGATAATTAATAGGTAAAAAGACTAGTTTAAAGGAAATCAAGATCACTGTTGGTTCCTTAACTGTCTCTGTCTAGCTTCCCATTGTTCTTGGATGCTAATATCCCTTTCAATTGCAGCCCATGAACGTTCAAGTTCTACCCGTGTATTTGTTGTTTGTAAGATGATATTGAATAGGTTTAACGCAATGCTTGTCTGATATGATAGAACAGGTTCTATATTAGGCTACCTAATAACTGGAACAATCATGAAAGCAAAGGGTTTCCTTTCTTTTTAAGTCAAAAAAAAAAATTATTTTTTTAAGGGTCGTAGATTTCTGGTTTGAATTAATAAGAACAAAACTTCCAAATTATGAATCAATGCTATAACAGAAATGAAGGCCTTTTCTAATATCTGAGTCAATTTTAAAAGAGACAGTGCATGAAATGAAGAAAGAAAAGGAAACATGTAGTTGTATAACAAAAATAAGGCATCAATTTAAGAGGAATCTCATTTATACTAATACAAGAAGGAAGGACGATAACTTCGAAGAAGTATATAATTTCAGAGTTCTAAAACGTTCATAGGTCTTATATCCGCTGACAGCTGATACAGAGGAAAAACTGCAAACGGTTAGATAATCTGAAATTTTAATCACCACAATAGAAGTTACCTCATGAAAACATTTAATGAAGGTATGAAATAAAAGATGAAATGACAGAGAAACACATAACTCAGGCTTGACAAGATCTGGAATCTTCAATCTATATGGTATTAATTCTGGCAGAATGAAATTTTCTCTTTACAATCTCCTCCAGAAAAAAGCCTCTTCTTAGTCTTGAAAAATTACATTTATACAAAACCACCAATCTTAGGATGGTTGGTTATTTCCTAATTCCTAGTGACTAACTATTTGTTAAAAAATAGATCCAAAACCGTTTTCAAGATCTTCTCCATTTTTCCATTTTCTTGGAAGTAAAGCTCTTCCAAATAATACTATTACTTTGTTGATGACTCTCCTTTTTTTGATTGAATACATTTAATGCATCTCTCTAGGAACTGTGTAAAATATCTAGGGGGTTCTGGAAGGTCTCTTGCCTCGAACAGATAAACCTTTCTCTGAATCTTGGAAAGATGGTCATCAAATCCTTTATCTGCAAACTTTATTGACTGCAGTTTTAAGTTAGGCTCAACTAACAACTTGTCTATTAGTGTGACATCCATTTTTCTTAGTTGTGAAATTTCCATTTGGATTTCACTCAAATTTTCCCTAAAATTTAATTGATGCCTTTCAATATTGATCTGTCCCAGAAGTCTTGTACAATTGTATTTTCCAATATTTAACGACCCTTTGTCTAGAAGATCAAAAAGTTCGTCATAGTCATCTCTGATTTCTTTGACTATTATTTTTCTTTCAGTTATGTTGGTTTCCCATAGTTTGAGCATGATGTCGCCTCTGATTTTTCTATGGTTGATACTTTCGTAGTTTTCGATACCTCCTCACCTGTCAAATATATAATTTCCTTTTGGAGAGTAATCCTCACTGCTTTGGCTTCTCTTTCCCTCACAGGATAATATTATCAAAGGCATTATCTACTTCTTGAAATTAATTCTGAACAATCTCTATCTTGGAAATCAATTTTTGTTGTCCAACTTCTATTTTTGAGTGTACTTTGAGTGACTGGGGTTGGAAAGATTTTAGATCTATAATTTGACCTTCCATAAATATTAATCTAGCTTGTAACTGTTCTGAATGCTCCGTTTGCTGAGTAATTTGTAGCTGACTTGCTTGTATTTTTTGGCTCATTTCGTCCAAGCTCATTTTGAGTAATTGAACCTCTAACCTTTCAGCGGCCTTTGTCTACTCCAATATTTTACTCATTTCTTCTCTAATGTTCTCCTAAAAAAATTTTAACAGCTCTTGTAATTGTGCTATGATTTTATCACTCTTCTTTATCCTAGTTCTCATTTTTCCCACAGTAAAAAAGTTTGTTGTTGGCATGGCTCCCATGGAACCTGCTATCTCTATAACGAAATTCTCTTCCTCCAAATTTTGTCCGTCTATCAAGAATTTATGTTTTTTTACCATATTCCCCTCCTTATGCATCTCCTGTTTCAAGACAACCTTCCTTTTTCTGCTAAAAAAATAATCGGAAGGAGGAATCTCATCTATGAGAATGGAGGTAAGGTCATCAACAAATAGAGGTCCTATCTATGGGAGTCCAAAAGTGGACTGTAAGGGGGTTAAGAAAGCTATGGGGCTCTCTATCTATGTAGATCCTTTCCCTCCTACTGCCTTAGGCGTATTGACATCAACTCTGGGTGATAAAGGGGGAGTAAGCTTACCAGACTTGGGAGGTCTCCCTGACCTTTTCTCTGCTTCGGTATTTTTGTTTTGTGGAGGCCTTTCCATATCCTATGGGGATTTTCTAGGATTTCCCTTCTTCTTTTCTTCCTGCTCGAAACCTGGGGGAACACTTTCTTCCTCCTAGGGGAGGGTGATCTCTTCTCCTTGAAGTACTTGAGGCAGACCACTTCGTCTATGCTTCTAAAAGGTCCGAAAGCTAGCTTGCAGGTTGGATRACAATGTCTGTACTTGTTCTAACACGTCTTTATAAGACTTGGTCCCTTTGAACATGTTGTCCCAAGGGGACTCCTCATGTTCGTATGATTTCATATTGCAGTGTATCAAGTGTTTGTTCACTAGTTGATAAGGGTCATGCCTTTTGTACTCAATATTTAACAGTTTAACTTCTTCGAGTACTTCTTCTACCACCCTGGAATGTCCCAAATTTTGTAATGAAAATTTCTCGATGTGCACAGAGAAGATTGGCCAGGACTTCTTTTGAGATGCCTTTAGCTCTATTTTGATACCGCCTTTTACTATTTGGTGTGCTACTACCCTACACACCAGTCTATCCAGAAGGAATTTTGGAAGCGTGTGAGGGGGGATTGAACACCCATAAACCCTGATGTAAGAGAAGCTTTCTTCAATGAACTAGTATGCTATTGGCTTGAGGTTATTTGAAACTACTTCATAAATGCAAGGAGGGTCACAGCCGAAAAACATTTTATGCATTGGTATTACCACAAAATGGCAAATTTCATAAAACGATTTTTTTGCGTTTTTTTCCCACATCTCAGAGTGATATTCATGAATGGGTTGAAGGTAGGTTGTGTTCCAACTCCAATGCATCAGGGGGAATGGAGTCATAAAAAAAATTGTGTCCATGATGTATGCCGACATGTAAAAGGCCACTGGTTGACCTTGGGCTCTTGTAGCTCTGTAATTCGAAACCTCTTTGGCTATATTATCAGATAAAATCTTGTCCCAGTTGAAACTATATCCTTCTGATGCTTCTTCTAAAAAGGGCACCCATTCTGCAGGGAAATGACAGGGATTCTTTTTTCCTAAGAGTCTGCACAACATCATGGCTACATAAACCATGTACTCATTCAAAGAGGGTGTGACATAAATTCCATAGGTATTGGCCCTAAACTTTGATGGACATCTCCACCAGCCTTTGATTAAATCAGGGTAAGTTTGGTCTGCCTCAGTGCATTCCCTTTTCCAAAATTCAGCTATAAATTCGGCATTGTAAATGAATGTGGGATAGGGTGAGAGTTTGTACATAACCTGGATATGTTCAGGTCTGAATGAGCCAATAATGGCCCCTTGATCATTTAAATTTTTTCTCGTTGGAATATCAACCTTGTCCAAAGACCAACTAATCATGTCATTGTACGCCATGAGCCGTGGGTGTGTTGCAATTTTGTGAAGTTTTGATTCTGCTATGTCCCGAAGGTGATTCTCGGAGTCATTAGGGGAATTTTTTATCTCACAGTCCAGATTTTCATAATTTTGTCTCCATGATTTAATTGAGTCAATAGCATGTGGCATAGTGTCGGATATGACATCTCCCTCCAGGCTGAAAATCTCAGTTGTATCTTCACTCTTCTTGGGTCCATTCTTTGGTGCCATGACTTTTGTATTGGAATGAAAACCTGTCACAAAAGAGAGGTGTGAAAGCTCAACTAGATGCGACTTACTTCTGATAGAAAGAGCAAAAATAAGTTTCAGGATATAGAACTTTAACTCATTTAACTCATTTAATTTTCCTTTAACTCATTTAATGGTGAAAGTACTAACGTGGCTGCCAAGAATTTAATACCTTTAAAGCAAAGAATATTTCTGAGATATGTATTGGTGTCACGGAAATCGCCAGCTATCCATTATTAGTATGGCTGTAGTCGAGACTTCACGTTTCAGGTTTCGGGGATTGCGCTTACATGAGGTATGTCACCACCAAACCCCGAATCCCGAAATCACGATGGGATTAAATTTTAATTAATCAGGATTAAGACCGACTTCCATTTCTTTCGGGAAATCGAGAATCGGGATTTCGCAATTCAAAATGTATTGAAAATGTATTGTTCTGAGTAAACCCAAATCCCAAAAGGTTAAAAGATGGTTAATTAACTACTTTAGGATTTTAATTTATTGCGATTAAAAGTACTTTACAGAACGTGTGTCTAGACTTTAATAACACTTGAGCTTTCTGTCTTTTATTATAACAAAGAAATGAAATCATTTCGAGATTTCGGGACCGATTTTTCTGGAATGATAGCGAGGATTATACCTTATGAGAAGCCGAATCCCGAAAGAAAAATGTTTTAATTTTAGAGGTAAAAAGTTTAAAACCTAGTTTCAACATAGGCTCCAATTGGGGACCTCGTCTCCTTGTGGGACGAGGAGAACAGGCGGACTTAGTGCCTTTTATTTGATAAATGGGGTTAGTTTTTCTAGTCTGTGAGACATAGTTGTGAAAACCCTACTAGGAGGATAAAGATTCCAACCTTAACTTCGGAAAACTTTCAAGACTAAAGCATTTGACAATATCGAAATAGGCTCACATAGATTTCCCTTTCTAAAACCGACCTTAGACTTGTGCAAGATAATCAAAACAAGATTAGCCATTCTACCAGTTTTTATTTGATCGTATTCACATCAAAAGACTCTTAGAGTGTAATATGGATGAAAGGAGAAAGTTACCAGAACATCTTGCAATTCTTGTATAATAGCCTTGTCTAGTATGTAGACATTGCTTCACTATCAGCGGGCCTGTTCAGTACCACGGTGAAGTTATCAGATTTTCCACATTGAATTTCCTTTCACCACTTCGTTATTTTTAGCTTTTAAATGCTGAGATGCAGGCAATCATATAATGAATTTCATTTCATCATCTCTTTAGATTAGATGGGGGCAATCAATAACGAATTTCCTTTCACCATCTCTTTATACACATTTTTGTTATGAAGTGGGGGCAATCAATAAGTATGTAACATACTCAGGGAAAATATACTGCTTAATTTTTTTTACAGCAAGGGTCTGTCTTCTTTTTTAAATAGCTCTAGATCAATCTCCTTTGGACCCTTAGACACTTTAACTTTATGGAGAATCTTGAAGAAAGCTTGAAACTTTTTTTTTTGTTTTTAAAAAAACCTTCCCTTGAGCGAAAACAATCATTTTATTTCTGCTAGAGCGACTAAAAAGGTTAGAATTAGCCCAGACAAACTTCCGGTTCAACCAAAGTTTAGGAGAAACATATAATTTTACCTATCCTCGCTTCGAAAGTCAATCTCAACGTTTCTGAAATTAAGATGAGACCTTCACCCCGCCACCCACCCCCCCCACCCCCTTTTTTTATACTTAGAGACTAAAGGGAAAAAGTCAGGGTTGGGTGAAGAGTAAGCTTGATAGTGATCGAAGGGAAAATATGAGAGAATATCGGACTACTTAAGAGTGCTAACGAGTATACATTTTTTATTTAAATTTTATTTTATTTTATTTTATATTGGAAACCTCAAAATTTGCGCCTCATTCGTTTGTATCTCTTAGGACATTTTTTAACGTAGGTTTCCAGGTCAAAGTTCATACCTTAGTAGTTTTCTGCATTCGCAGCCAGAGGACTGTTTACTTATTACCCTTTTGGTAAGTATTTATCTTGATTATCCATGCATATTACCCCCGTAGTGTAGTTGATCTCTTGAATCCATGACATTGTTCATGCGAATAAAATGACCTGATAATTGTCAGACGCTTTTTGTGAACTGCTAGATTTGAGCTATTTTGTATTTGCATTTTCTGAAATTTAATATATATATATATATATATATATATATATACTTACCGAAAATAACGTAACTATAAGGGAAATGTGAAAACAAACCGATATCTACAATGGAAATTTGAAAACATATTACTGCATGTAGTGTTTAAGGTATCGTCCATTCACAGGGGCACATAGAATGTCTCCATTGAGATTTTCTAATGAAAAGGCATTTTCTCCTTTTGAGGCCGAGACTCTATAAGGGCCAGACTAGATCAAATCGAACTTGGTGTGTGTTCCTTTGTCTTCTCTTCTAGCTTCCCATTTTAGTACCAGATCTCCAGGGAGGAAATCTCTATCCTTAGCCTTCTGATCAAACAAAGCCTTCATCTTATCCTGATATCTCTGCAACTTTTCATTTACTTCAATCCTATTTTACTAAACTTAGACCAACTGGTTTTCTCTCCTAGTAATGTCATTAGGTTCTTCATTTGAATCTTGCCAAATTTTCATTACAGGCAGAGCAAGATTGATTGGTAAAATAACATCGGTGCCATAAACTATCTGAAAAGGGGACATTCCAATCGCCCTTTTGGTACTTATCATGCTGGCCCATAGAGTGTATTTCAAACGGATATGCCATGTCTTCTTGTTGTCAGTCAATATTTGTTTTATCACAGTTGTCAGACTTTTGTTAGATGATTCAGCTAAACCGTTGCCCTACGGATAATAAGCTATGGAGTGGCCTAATATGATGTTGAATTTTTGGCAAAAGTTTATCATAGCCATCGATTTAAACACTTGTGCATTATCGGTGACTATCTTTCAAGGACAACCGAATTTGGATAAAATATTTTCCTCTAGAAAATTGATTACAACTGCGTCAGTCGCGTTTCTCATGGGAATAGCTTCCACCCACTTAGTGAAATAGTTCGTTGTAGTTAGAATCCACCGGTCCTAAGAAATGGAATGTGGGTGAATCTCTCTAATAAAATCGAGACCCCACTGCTGAAAAGGGGCTTTGGCTTTAATTGGAATTAGAGGTAAAGCTGGGACTTTATGTTTACCTGTAAACAACTGACAGGGAACACAAGTTCGGACTTTGGTGTTTACATCTGTGAAAAGTTTTGGCCAGTAATATCCAACTCTTAGGATTTTATAAGCTGTGGCTCGCTAAGTGTGGTGTCCTACACACACTCCCTCATGAAACTCATATATAACCTTTTCATTTTCGGTCTTGACTAAGCAGCTCAGCAAGAAACCGAAGGGGTCCTTCCAAAATAATTTTTCATCTACAATACAATATTTTATAGCATGTAGCTTCAGTGTCCTGGATTTAGATGGGGTTAGCTCATTGGGACATTGAAGAGTCAATAGGTAAGAAAAAATATTGCGGTACCAGCTTGAAGAAGAAAACCTGTCTTCTATGGCAACCGTAGATGTAGCAAAGTCAAGTTCATTTATCTCTAGAAAATCTTCATCTTCTTGCAGCTGATCGATTCCAAGTGCTTGCAAGTTGGATTCGACTAACATCTTAGCTAGACCTTGGACTTTAATGATTTTTGTTGGTTTGAATTCAAGATCAAACTCCTGAATCTTGGCTAGCCATCTGCCTCTTGTCCCATCACTATCCGGCTGAACCAGTATGTCTTTGACAGAGATTGTAGAAACATAGGCTATGATCTTTGAATGTAATATGTATGTTCTGAAGGCCTTGAGAGCCTTTACCATTGTGTAAGCTTGTTTTTATAGTATATTCTATTTCAACTCTGCATCTCTCATACTTTTACTAAAAAAATCAATGGGTTGTTCAAAGCCTTCTTCGTTTTTCTGTAACAATACAGTTGCAATAGTGTGATTGGAAGCGAAGGAAAAAATCATAAATTATTTTTTGTAATCAGGACTTGCCAAGACTGGTGCTTTGTTGATAACTTTCTTGATTTGTTGAAAGGATGCTTTTTCTTCGCTTGTCCACTTCGTCTCACTGTTATTTTTTAACATATTTGTGCTCATTTTCACAATTTCGGCGAAGTTAGGGATGAATCTTCTCAAGAAACTTATTTTTCCTAAGAAAGATTGAATTTCTTTTACATTCCTAGGGATATTTATGGTATCTATTGCTTCAATTCTTTTGGGATCGATTTTGATTCCATCTTTAGATGTTATATGACCTAAAATCTTACCTTCTTGCATAGCGAAATGAGATCTTTTGGGATTAAGGGATAAACCAAATTTACGACATTTCTCGAAGGTTTGCTTCAGGTGTACTAAATGTTCTGCATCAGATTTTGAAAAAACAGTCAGATCATCAAGATAGATGACAACAAATTTATCTCTCTCACCCATGAAGGAGATGTCCATGGCTCGCTGGAAGGTTGCACCCACATTCATCAAGTCGAAAGGCAGTTTATCGTACATGAAGGTACCCCAAGGACTAGTGAAAGTCGTTTTTTATTTATCATCTTGGTGTACTACGATATGATTATAACCTGAAAAACCATCAATCATTGACATTCTATTAGCTCCAACTACTTTCTCTAAGACGTGGTCCATCTTAGGCAACGAATAATTGTCTTTGAGTTTTGATCGGTTTAGGTTTCTAAAATCAACGCACAGTCTGATTTCACCATTTTTCTTTCTTAGTGGGACTAGATTAGCTACCCACTTGGAATATCTTAGTGGAACGATGATTTTGGCGTCTAAGAGTTTTTTGACCTCTTTTTCTATTACTGGTAGTAGAATAGGGTTTATCTGTCTGATTTTCTATTTAAAAGGCTTGACACCAGGTTTCAAAGAAATTTTATGTTCAATTATAGAAGTATCATAAGTTCTCAATTCATTGTAAGACCAAGTGAAAACGTCTTTATACTTTCTAAGCAACTCAACGTATTTACTTTTTTTTTCTGGGGACAGGTATTTGGACAACTTCACCAACCAAGGGTTTTCTTTGGTACCTATGTCATAGTCCTCAACCTCTTCAGGTTGAGGTTGTAAGGTGGATCTTAATGGGATATCATCTTGATTAAATAACCTTTCCAAGGGAATCAACCCCTTGGGGATCTGGTTATTTTTTAGAACAAGCATTTGATGATTGACGATTTTATCATGGAATTCCTGGGGGTCTTCCCCTTCCTGCATGATCCAAATAGGATCATTTTGGTTTTCCTTGTTGGCATGAGTTTCGGCAAACTCATCTATCGATTCTAAAAATTTACGCAGTTGTTCATCATCCTCAAAAACTTACAAGTGTTGTATGTTATTGGGTATGGAAGGTCGGTGTCTCATTTGTATATGGTATTTTAGTTTGAAAGCGGTGGGAGGTGTGAAGGTTGAGGCTACTTTAGCTAACGCATTGGCTTGTTGGTTTTCAGTTCTTGTAATGTAGTGGACTTTGAGAGAGGAGAATAAATTTTCGATCAGATCCCAGATGCAATTCCTGTAAGATCTCAGCCTAGGATGTTTGGCCTGGTACTATCGGTTTACCTCTTTTATGATTAGCTTGGTATCACCAAAGATCTCAAGGTTTTTTATTTTCATTCTCCTAGCGGCTTCCAACCCTAATACTAAGGCTTCATACTCGCATACATTATTAGTGTGGCCCACATTCCACTGGAGTCTATAGGAAAAAGGGATTACGAATTGATTATCAAGGGCCACAAGGAGTGTGCCAGCTCTAGCTCCAAGGTAAGATGAAGCGCCGTAAAAAAACATCTTCCACACACCAGTGCTATATACATTCTTTTTATTTTTTTCTGGTTTTGTTTTTTCTTCTGTACTACTTTCATATATACCTAAAACAATATCATCATCAATGGATAAAATACAATTACCTAGATCCTGATTAGCAATATATGTAGGGTGGTTATTCGGGTTGCGAGGAACACTTACCATGAATGCCAACATGGTCTCTCTGTATAGGCACATGAAATGTCCTCCAAAAAATGGGATCGAAGCATATGTCATGTCAAGTTGGAGGGATCCCCCAAGCTTGGAACCCCAAGATCTAGATAACAACATACCATATTTCGGAGGGATATCGACGACCACTACGCCCATGAGAATTATTTTCGCAGGTATTTGAGCCAGATTTACCACCAAGTCTTTAATCATGCCTATACACTTAACTTTCCTTGAATCGAAAGAATATAAATCTCCTTAAGGCCTGGTGATTTTGAGACCCAATTTGTACATAATGTCTTTAGGTATTACATTATGGGATGCTCCAGAATCGAGCATACAGTTGTGGAGTAGTTGGCCGAACAGGGTTAACGTGATATAGAAGGGGGCAACCGTGTCTTTGGTGCCTTCAAACTGTGGACCGAAAATTATGTTCGATTTTTCATCTTCTAAGTTAACGACATTGGCTTAGCTTTCATCTTCTGAAAAACTAATCATCTTGGCAATTTGTTTTCTGTAGATGGGAGTTTTTGCCAGCTCAAGAAGAGGTATGGGGATCTTGATTTTATTGATTTCATTTTCCAGATTGAAACTCCCTGCAATTTTGTCATTCTCTATGGTTTGGGCATCGGTCCCCCTCTTATCATCTTTCCTTTGTGGTGAAGGTTTCATTTCCGTTGCAGGAACTTTCGCTTTCTATGTTTTGACTGTGGGTATTTCAGCTACCTTAGTCTTGGTAGGCTGTGTGTCCATTATCTTAGTTTTTTCAGTCTGTTTTTCAACATTTTTTGAAACTATCTCGTCTGTCTCGCTCCTCGGCAAGATCTTTTTCATTTGGGTGATTGCAACACTCATGTTTCTATGCCTTAGATTGTACTTTTGTTGAAGCTCGGCCATTATACCATCGACAATACCCTGGTAGGTCAAATCTTCAGAAGTATTACTGTTTAGGTCATTTTTCAATCTATTTTCTTTATTTAAGATTTTTTCATAATCTTGTCTCGATAAATAGGGTTGTGGCTCATCATCACCCATATTTTTTATATATTCCTCTAATTCCTCGAAATCTTCTAAATATTTCTCTCCAATGAAGTTTTCACTCTTGAAGGGGGTTGGGATTTTCTGATCTTCATTCTTAATCTATCTTTGTGGGACTTGAGGATTGGGATTCCTTCTAAAATCCTTTCTGGGAAAATGGTCATTTTTTGTCTGATCTAATTCCATTTTCGAAATCTTATTAGATAGTTCTTTAATTATCCTAGCCATCTCATCCATTTTGTCTCCCGAATATCTTCATGACCCAGACGATCCTCCTTGTTCTCTGTATCTTTTGGTTTCTTTTTTCCCAGCCTCCATTTTGGATTTTAGCTTTCCTGAAGCCATCATGTTTGATTCAATTTCTAGGGCATCGTCTTGCATCTTGGTGAGGTGTATTGATCCCCTCTCTCTTAATAGTAAGGCGAAATCAAGGTTGAAAGCTCCAACGAAAGTTACTTTTGCTAGAAGCTGAGAAGTTTTGACCTCGATGGGAATTTTATTATACAATTTATTAAATGTTTGGGTGAACTCGAGAACTGATTCAGAATTTTTCTTTCTAAGAGCCCCAAATTCAGTCAGATAGTAAAGGTGATCTTTTCTTTCTCCCCATTGCCTGATGAAAGAACTTTCGAGTTCATCGTATGACCTTAAAGATCCCGCTGCTAATCCTTGGAACCAGGTTCTGACCTACCCTTCGAAATTTTGTACTAAGAGTCTAGAGTAGACATCTTCGTGTTCGAGTCCTAGGATATCAGTGAATTGGTCAAATAAATTGATGTGTTCTTGTGCGGTTAAATAGCCTTTCCCTGTAAATTTTGGGAGATTTTTCAAGTAATTTTCTAGAAGGTCATGTAGGGGAACTGGGAGGACAAGAGGGGAATATCTGGCAACCACCTTAGAAAACATTCCAAGGAGTGGTACTTGGTCACCTGTTGCTCCTCTTGCGGCACCACCTACAGCACCACCTCTAGCCCCCGCACCTCCGTGTGCAGCCATTGATAGATTTGAGATTGAAACTTGAGATGTACTTGAATGTGACAGAAAGGTTGTGGGGAACTGATCATCAAGGCACATGAAACTGGAAAAAGAAGGCCCAAGATGAAGAGAAATTGTTTCTCCAAGCTTGTAAGATGAATATATCGGAGAATTGACGAGGGTTAAATCAGGATCCACAGGACATTTGTCGGAGCGTTCGGTAGTAGGAGTGTGGACTTCGGGAAAAGAGAATGTATCGATTGAAAGGGGGAGGGAGACAGATATCTAAAGTATTCCTCTGACGTTCAACCATGTAGAATTAGTTTGAAAGATAGTATGTGTTGGCGAAACGATTTTTCTAAGAAATATTCTTGATTTTAAAATCTTTTCCAGTTCAGATATTGGCGAGGTTTGCTTGTCATCCGGGTTATTTCTGGTGTTCTTTCAGCTGAAAGCCAATTTACTTATCGTGGAGTCTCCAAGTGAAAGATAAAATTATCCTTATAAGTTTTTTCGATCTTTGTTACTATCAAAGAAAGAAAAAGTCAATGTCGTTCTTCCCAGGGAAAAGATTTGTTTCTTCGCTCTCCGACAACGGCGCCAAAAAGATGTTGTTCCTGAGTTTATAATTTAAGGCTCTAAAGTATACCCTCAAGGCATCCAAAAAGGTATAGATAATTAATGGGTAAAAAGACTAGTTTAAAGGAAACCGATATCACAGTTGGTTCCTTAACTATCTCTGTCTAGCTTCCCATTGTTTTTGGATGCTAATATCCCTTTCAATTGCATCCCATGAACATTTAAGTTCTACCCGTGTATTTGTTGTTTTTAAGATGGTATTGAATAGGTTTAACACAATGCTCGTCTGATTTGATAGATCGGGTTCTATATTAGGCTGTCTGGTAACTCGAACAATCATGAAAGCAAAGGGTTTCCTTTCTTTTTAAGTCAATTTTTTTTTTTTATAAGGGTCGCAGATTTCTGGTTTGAATTAATAAGAACAAAACTTCCAAATTATGAATCAATAGTATAATAGAAATGAAGGCCTTTTCTAGTATCTGAGTCAATTTTAAAAGAGACAGTACATGGAATGAAGAAATAAAAGGAAACATGTAGTTGTATAACAAAAATGAGGCATCAATTTAAGAGGATTCTCATTTTATACTAATAGAAGAAGGAAGGACGATAACTTCGAATAAGTATATAATTTTAGATTTCTAAAATGTTCATAGGTCTTATATACGTTGACAACTGATACAGAGGAAAAACTGCAAACGATTAGATAATCTGAAAGTTTAATCACCACAATAGAAGTTACCTCATAAAAACATTTAATAAAGGTATGAAATAAAAGATGAAATGACAGAGAAACACATAACTCAAGCTTGACAAGATCTAGAATATTCAATCTATATGGTATTAATTCTGGCAAAATGAAATTTTCTCTTTACAATCTCCTCCAAAAAAAACCCTCTTCTTAGTCTTGAAAAATTACATTTATACAAAACCACCAATCTTAGGATAGTTGGTGATTTCCTAATTCCTAGTGACTAACTATTTGTTAAAAAATAGATCCAAAACCGTTTTCATGATCCTCTCCATTTTTCCATTTTCTTGGAAGTAAAGCTCTTCCAAATAATACTTTTATTTTGTTGATGACTCTCCTTCTTTTGATTCAATACATTTAATCCATCTCTCCAGGAACTGTGTAAAATTTCTTGGGGGTTCTGGAAGGTCTCTTGCCCTGAACAGATAAACCTTTCTCTAAATTTTGGAGAGACAGTCATCAACTCCTTTATCTGCAAACTTTATTGACTTCAGTTTTAAGTTAGGCCCAACTAACAACTTGTCTATTAGGGTGACATCCATTTTTCTTAGTTGTGAAATTTCGATTTGGATTTCACTCAAATTTTCCCTAAAATTTAATTGATGT
Organism: Picea engelmannii; assembly: GCA_009831015.1. NCBI lineage: Eukaryota > Viridiplantae > Streptophyta > Pinopsida > Pinales > Pinaceae > Picea > Picea engelmannii. Next base: position 1,053,501 of record ML776853.1, on the reverse strand, counting down.
CTTTCAATATTGATCTGTCCCAGAAGTCCTGTACAACTGCCTTTTCCAATATTTAACGACCCTTTGTATAGAAGATAAAACACTTCCTCATAGCCATCTCTTATTTCTTTTACTATTCGTTTTCTTTCAGTTATCTTGGTTTCCCATAGTTTGAGCATGATGTCGCCTCTGATTTGCTCTGTGGTTGATACTTTCATAGTTTTGGATACCTCCTCACCTGATGAATATATAATTTCCTTTTGGAGAGTAATCCTCACTACTTTGGCCTCTTTTTCCCTCGGGATAATATTATCAAAGGCATTATCTACTTCTTGAAAGTAATTCTGAACAATCTCTATCTTGGAAATCAATTTCTATTGTCCAACTTCTATTTTTGAATGTACTTCCAGTGACTAGGCCTGGAAAGTATTTAGATCTATAATTTGACCTTCCATCTATATTAATATAGCCTGTAATTGTTCTACATGCTCCTTTTGCCGAGTAATTTGTAGCTGACTTGCTTGTATTTTCTGGCTCATTTCGTCCAAGCTCGTTTTGAGTAATTGAACCTCTAACCTTTAAGCAACCCTTTTCTGCTCCAAGATTTTACTCATTTCTTCTCTAATGTTCTCCTCAACATTTTTTAACTTCTCTTGTAATTGTGTTATGATTTTATCACTCTTCTTTATCCTGGTTCTCATTTTTCCCACGGTAAAAAAGTTTGTTTTTTCCATGTCTCCCATGGAACCTACTATCTCTGTAGCGAAATCCTCTTCCCCCAAGTTCTATCTATCTATCAAGACTTTATGTTTTTTTACCATATTCCCCTCCTTCTTATGCATCTCCTGTTTTAGGACGACCTTCCTTTTTCTACTGAAAAAATAATCAGAAGGAGGAATCTCATCTATGGGAATGGAGGTAAGGTCATCAACAAATAGAGCTCATGTCTGTGGGAGTCCAAAAGTGGACTGTAAGGGGGTTAAGGAAGCTATGGGGCTCCCTATATCTATATATCTTTTCCCTCTTGTTGCCTTAGGCGTATTGACATCAACACCTGGTGATAAAGGGAGAGTAATCTTACCATACTTGGGAGGTCTCCCTGACCTTTTCTCTTCTTTGGTCTTTTTGTTTTGTGGAGGCCTTTCCATATCTTGTGGGGATTTTTTGGGATTTCCCTTCTTCTATGCTTCTTGCTTGAAACCTGGGGGAACACTTTCTTTCTCCTGGGGGAGGGTGATCTCTTCTCCTTGAAGTACTTGAGGCATACCACTCTGTCTATGCTTCTGAAAGGTCTGAAAGCTAGCTTGTAGGTCGGACAACAATGTCTGTACTCGTTCTAACATTTCTTTATAAGACTTGGTCCCTTTGAACATGTCATCCCAAGTGGACTCCTCATGTTCGTATGCTTTCATATTTCAGTGTATCAAGTGTTTGTTCACTAGTTGATAAGGGTCATGCCTTTTCTGCTCAATATTTAACAGTTTAACTTCTTCGAGTGCTTCTTCTTCCACCCTAGAATGTCCCAAATTTTGTAATGAAAATTTCCCGATGTGCACAGGGAATATTGGCCAGGACTTCTTTTGAGCTGCCTTTATCTCTATTTCGATACCGCCTTTTACTATTAGGTGTGCTACTTCCTTACACACCAGTCTATCTGGGAGGAATTTTGGAAGTGCATGAGGGGGGATTGAACAACCATAAACCCTGATGTAGGAGAAGATTTCTTCAATGAACCAATCTACTATTGGCTTGAGGTTATTTGAAACTACTTCAGAAATGCAAGGAGGGTCATAGCCTACAAACATTTTATGCATTGGTATTACCACGAAATGGAAAATTTCATAAAACAATTTTTTTGCCTTTTCTTCTCACAGCTCAGAGTGATATTCGTGAATGGGTTCAAGGTAGGTTATGTTCCAACTCTAATTCATCAAGGGGAATGGAGTCATAAAAAAAATTACGTCCATGATGTATGCCGACATGTAAAAGGCCACTGGTTGACCTCGGGCTCTTGTAGCTCTGTAATCTGATACCTCTTTGGCTATATTATCAGATAAAATCGTGTCCCAGTTGAAACTATATCCTTTTGATGCTTCTTCTAAAAAGGGCACCCATTATGCAGGGAAATGACATGGATTATTTTTTCCGTAGATTTTGCACAACATCATGGCTACATAAACCATGTACTCATTCAAAGAGGCTATGGCATAAATTCCGTGGGTGTCGGCCCTAAAATTTGATGGAAATCTTCACCAGCTTTTGATTAAATCAGGGTAAGTTTGGTCTGCCTCAGTGCATTCCTTTCTCTGAAGTTCAGCTATAAATTCGGCATTGTAAATGAATTTAGGATTGGGTGAGAGTTTGTACATAACCTAGATATGTTCAAGTTTGAATGAGCTGATAATTGCCCCTTGATCATTTAAAATGCTTCTTGTTGGAATATCAACCTTGTCCAAAGCCCAAATGATGATGTCGTTGTACGCCATGAGCCATGGGCAGGTTGCAATTTTTTGAATTTTTTATTCTTCTATGTCCGGAAGGTGATTCTCGGAGTCATTAGGGGAATTTTTTTATCTCACCGTCCAGATTTTCATAAATTTGTCTCCATGATTTAATCTAGTCGATAGAATGTGGCATGGTGTCGGATATGACATCTCCCTCTGGGATGGAAATCTCAATTGTATCTTCACTCTTCTTGGGTCCCTTCTTTGGTGCCATGACTTTTGTATTGGAATGAAAACTTGTCACAGAAGAGAGGTGTGAAAGCTCGGTTAGATGTGACTTACTTCTAATAGAAAGAGAAAAACTAAGTTTCAAAGAACACACCTTTAACTCATTTAACTCATTTAATTTTCCTTTAACTCATTTAATGGTGAAAGTACTAACGTGGCTGCCAAGAATTTAATACCTTTAAAGCAGAGAATATTTCTGAGATATGCATTGATGTCACAAAAATCACCAGTTATCTGTTATTAATATGGTCGTATTTTGGCGATTCTAAAATCAAAATTTGAAAAATCTCATTTGATGGAACTCATAAATGAAAATACCTAAGAAGTTTAAATACCATTAAATGTTTTTAAAACAAAATCAGTTCAATTTAACCTTGGTATTGAGTCAGGATTTCGCGTTTTGGGGTTTCATGGATCTTGCTTACATGAGGTATATCACCATCAAACCCTGAATCCTGAAATCACGGTGGGAAAAAATTTTAGGTCTTAAATTTGGTATTGAGTTGGGACTTCGTGTTTTGGGGTTTTGGGGATCACGCTTACATGAGGTATGTCACCACCAAACCCCGAATCTCGAAATCATGATGGGATTAGTTTTTAATTAATTAGGATTAAGACTGACTTCCACTTCTTTCAAAAAATCGGGACTTGAGATTTCGCGATTCAAAATGTATTGAAAACGTATTGTTCTGAGTAAACCTGAATCCCAAAAGGTTAAAATATGGTTAATTAAATCCTTTAGGATTTTAATTTATCGCGATTAAAAGTACTTTACAGAGCATGCATCTAGACTTTAATAACACTTGAGATTTCTTTCTTTTATTATAACAAAGAAATGAAATCATTTCAGGATTTTGGGACCGGTCTTTTTGGCCTGATAGCGAGGATTATACCTTATGAGAAGCTGAATCCCGAAAGAAAAAAGTTTTAGTTTTAGAGGTAAAAATTTTAAAACCTAGTTTCAACAGATTCAACTTTAGGTGTCCGTAGCTCCAAGTAGATCTAAATGCAAATCAAGAATACAATTGGAAGAATGGTGCATTGTGGTGTAAAGGGCATATATTTTTGCATTAAAATTCAACATTCAAATCAAGATTGTTAATTGAATTACATTCCTCTCCTAAAGGGGTCTCTCAAGGTCTCATAAAACATATGAATAGATTAATAATTTATTCTTTTCGGAAGGCATGGAGAAATTCATCCAAACCTTTATGGTTGAATGTGACACATGAAAATGAGGAACAAGGGTGAAATTGTGAAGTCTGTAGGAGAATTTCATATTTTTATCAATTCTTATAACCGTTTGGACTAATATTTCCATATATTTTACTATGGGGTTACCTAGAGTAGGAAAAAAAATCCTCTTCGTGGTGGTTGTTGATTACCTTTCCAAATATGATCCTACATTCACTAGCAATTTTTAGTAGGAGTTGTTTAAATTACATGGTACCCAATTAAAAATAAATATCATATCATTTTCAAACAAATGGCTATACATAAGTGGTCAATAAGTGTTTGGAAACTTACTTTCAATGTTTTCCTAAAAAAGGCATGAATAGTGGGTTCAATGGTTATCCATTGTAAAATGGTACCATATAATACTACTTTTCATGGTACTACCAAAATTTCACCCTATGAGGTGGTCTATAGACAAAACCCCTATCAATGGTCTTGTATTTACTAGTCACATCCAAGGTTTAGGAGGTGGAAAAAACCCTGAATGCTTGTGTTGACATTCTTGATACACTTAAGGCTAGTTTATTGTTCGCTCACAATATACAGGGGTGATTTTAAGAATCCCCCACAAATTTATATGTATAATAAATGGGCGAATCCCCATGATACATAGGAAAAATTGAAGGCTATTTTATCAATAACATAAAATGTATATATAATTTTTTGGCGAATATTTTAGTCAATTATATAATCTTGTAAAATATTGGCGAATATTTCACTGAATTATAAAATCTTGTAAAATATTGGTGAATCTTTCACTGAATTATAAAATATTGTAAAATATTGGTGAGTGGTGTTGGATAAACAAATAGACTTCACACAACATTTCACCACATCTACTACAGTAAAGTCGACCAAAATTGACAAAGAGCATTTTGTATAGGCCAATTGCAAAATGTGTTTCAATCTACAAATGGAGTTCACAACATTGTCAACATTCACTA
>ML776853.1:926449-975691 GCA_009831015.1 Picea engelmannii | reverse complement strand
CCATTCGATCACCCATCTATGAACAACCGTGACATAAAACTGATGGGCGTCGGGCTCTGCTCCTAATAGCAATCCGAGAGTGACTTACGTCGCCAACATTTCCCATGCCCTAGATCCAATGCAACCTACAGTTCATCCATTCAAGTCCTCATTTGAGTTTTATCGCGAGTTGCAACTCGCCTCCTCAATCCATTTAGGGACATATCGATAATTTGGTCTAGTGGCATAAAATCCAAACTGAGAAGCATAACAGATTTTCCTAAGTTATTGCATGTTTGTTTCTCCAATGCCCACATGACTATACTGCCCATAATTTCCCACCATAGTGTTCTAGAAAATCAACCTCTCGTTCATAAATTGCACTATGCCTCATTGAGAAAAACCCTAGTGTTGGAGATCCTACAATAAAAGGTTTTCCTATCAACGGAATGACAATGGATGTACCCCATTAGATAAAACTTGGTGCCTCGAATCCAATGCAATCGATGGCTCATCCATCAGAGTCTCGGTTTGATTTTTATCGCGAGTTGCATTTCTCCTCGTCAAGCCATTTAGGGACATGGTAAGGCACGACAAGGAAATGTCTTAGTATAGGTATAGGTCCAGGTATGGAAATGGAAGGAAAGGCAAAGCAAGGAAAGGAAATACAAGGCAAGGAATGACATGACAAGGCTAAGAAAATCTAGAGATGGAAAGGAAAGACAAGGCAAGGAATGACATGACAAGGCTAAGAAAATCTAGAGATGGAAAGGAAAGGAAAGGTCTAGGCCTCGATCTAGGTCTAGGTCTAGGTAAATCGTATTAATTATGATAATCCATGTTTCACAACTATGAAAATACCTTAGATATATGAATAAAGAGAGATTATGTTATGACATTGAAATTCTCATGCAAGTATTTTTATTTAAAATAGAAGGGATAACAAGTTGTAGAATCACATGCTTAATGGATTCTTTGATTGTAATTTTTACGCATTGAATTTGTTCATTTAGTACAAGCATTATTTTTTTTAGGAAAAAAATAAGGTATGATACATGAATTCCATTCTTTGTTTTAATAAATTAACTTGATAACAAATTCTCTCTAATGATGAAAATAACTATATTTTTACAAACAATGGAAATGGCATGGAAATGGGAATGGAATGGAAATGGAAATGCAAGGCAAGTCCATGGCATGGAAAGGTAAGGCATGGCAAGGAAAGGCAAAGCATGGCATGGTATGGCAAGTGAAATAAATCCAAGGCATGGCATGGCAAGGAAATGAAATCCATGGCATGGCATGGAATGACATGGCAAGGAAAAGCATGGAAAGGCATGACATGGCAAGGCAAGGCATGGAAAGCCATGGTATGGCATGGCATGGAAAGGCAAGGCATGACAAGGCAAGGCATGGGATGGAATGGAATGGCATGGCAAGGCAAGGAAGGGTATGACATGGTAAGGCAAGGAATGGAATGGAAAGGCAAGGAAGGGTATGACATGGAAAGGCATTGTTAGCACTAGAAGTCACCTTTGGATTGAAGCAGAGGTAATCCTAGTACCCATCAGTTTTATGTCACAATGAATAAATTTAAGGGGGGTCTAATGGATGCAGACTCAGGATTATATCGCTTTAACTCAGAAAACTGGGCTGGTGTGCATAAGAAAATGAGGTCTTGATCTAATTTCAATCAATAAGTTGTAGTAAAGGTGAGTAGGGGGAAGAAATTGAGAAGAGTGAAAAGGTCTGCTATGGACATCCAGTCTTCCAACAAACTATGGAGGAAAAACTCAGAACACAATATCCTCTTGGTTAAGAGTTTTGGGGAACTAAATGAAATTATCACTGAACTAAAATCAAACATACATCACAATTCAATAACAACAACCCGACTGGATCATCTATGCCCTAGACATTCAGTGTTGGAGGGAAAAGACAACACACGAAACTGATTAAAACTGGTCGTGATGTCATTGTGATCAAACCAACATCACAAAAACATCACTACCCTTGACTAGATCATCCATGCCCGAGTGTTCTAACACAATTGTTATAGAGAGACGGAAAGAAGCTAACTTACATTAAACAAGAAGTCTCAAATACAGATACATAACCAAAAGAACCAGAGCTTCATTAAAAAATTACAAGTTGGGAGCGTAGCTCAGCCATCGACCCTAAAAAAATATCAAAATTGACTATATATACTCAGAACAACTTTCCATCAAGAGTGTGATCTGGAAATTACATTCAAAGCTTTGTGTTTGAACCGTCCTCTATCATACTGAATGTGTTTCCCTCTGTCATACGTAACCAAGTTCAGTAGGCACTTGCAGAAAGCTGACCACCATTGTACCTTGCTGACAGTCTGGCCTCCTTGGTCATAAATATTGATCCTTCCATTTATGGGTTGAGTTGAGGTTTAAGCTACCAGCCCCTACCTCATTTAATCTTTGTCGGGTCTAGAGCGTAACAAGGCAAACGACTCACAGAAGACCACATGTTGCGATTGGATTGGGTGTTGTGGTTGTGGAATTCAACCTTAGCTCATTGGTTGATCCCTCCTTGGGATTGAAGTGTGGCAGGACAGTTGTGGAGTGGCCACTTGTCGACTCGAGATAGGGCGTTATACACACATGTGCATATCAGGGCTGTGAAAAGTGGTTTGACTCTTCACCTCTTTTGGGCCAAATATGCATTTCTGACTGACACGTTGCTTCTCCGCAAAACCATGGTTTCAATCCCAGCCCACCCTTTGCATTTTAACGTTTGCACATGTTGCAGCTCCGATATGATCAACGACCGTTGATATGGAGGGGAGGTGAGATCTGGGTGCACCAGTTAAATGTTAAAAAGTAAACATGTTAACGGATTCCTTGATAAATGCAAGAAAGTTATGAATAATAAATCTGACCCATTGATTTCGGAGGACGACTAAAAATATGCCAGCATCTTCAATGCATAGCCATCAGATTAGAGTTTAAGGTTAAATAAGGTTAAAATATCATTAATTGTGCCCATTGTCAATAGGTGTAAGCCTTTCGGCGTAATTAATTGTTGTTCATGTAGTTGATTTCAACTTACTGTGTAGTCAACAAACCTATGGCCGATTCTTTTATCTTAGTCAACTGACTTACAGTCAACTAGTTCTTATTTTTTTTATCAATTTTTAGTTTCATCGATGATTCAACTTTAGGTGTTCGTAGCTCCAAGTAGATCTAAATGCAAATCAAGAATACAATTGGAAGAATGATGCATTGTGGTGTAAATGACATATATTTTTTCTTTAGAATTCAACATTCAAATCAAGAGTGTTAATTGAATTAAATTCCTCTCCTAAAGGGGTCACTCAAGTTCTCATAAAACATATGAATAGATTAAGAATTTATTCTTTTCAGAAGGCATGGAGAAATTTATCCAAACCTTTATGGTTGAATGTGACACATGAAAAAGAGGAACAAGGGTGAAATTGTGAAGTTTCTAGGAGCATTACATATCTTATCAATTCTTATAACAGTTTGGATTAATATTTTCATATATTTCATTATGGGGTTACATAGAGTGGGAAAAAAAATCCTCATCGTGGTGGTTGTTGATTACCTTTCCAAATATGATCCTACATTCACTAGCAATTTTTAGTAGGAGTTGTTTAAATTACATGGTACCCAACAAAAAATAAGAATATCATATCATTTTCAAACAAATGGCTATACATAAGTGGTCAATAAGTGTTTGGAAACTTACTTTCAATGTTTTCCTAAAAAAGGCATGAATAGTGGGTTCAATGGCTATCCATTGTAAAATGGTACCATATAATACTACTTTTCATGGTACTACCAAAATTTCACCCTATGAGGTGGTCTATAGACAAAACCCCTATCAATGGTCTCGTATTTACTAGTCACATCCATGGTTTAGTAGGTGGAAAAAACCTTGAATACTTGTGTTGACATTCTTGATACACTTAAGGCTAGTTTATTGTTGGCTCACAATATAATCAAGAAAATGGTAGAACAACATCAATGTGATTTCCACTTTGAAGAATGGGATCACATGATCCTTCTCTCTAGTCCTATAAGTAAACATTTCTAAAGGAAAATGGCCACAACAAATTCATACCTAGGTGCTATGGATCTTATCCAATACTTCTTGTATTGGAACTGATGCTTACAATTTGGCTCTCCTATTCCACTATAAGATCCACCTAGTATTTCATCTATAATTCTTGAAGAACGTGGTAGGGCTAAATTTCCAAAATCAAACCATCCTCCTAGAATTGAACGAAGAGGGTTCCATTTGGTTGCATCCAAAGGTGGTTTTAGACAAAAGAGAGTGTTGTTTATTCGAACACAGTATCAAAGAAGCATTTACCTAGTTGAAGGATACATATCTTGAAGATGTGACATGGGAATCATCCATGATCCCACAATAATTTCCACATCTCAAGCCTTTTGGAAAAAAATGATTTTGAAGGGGAGGGCATGTTAGCACCCCACCCTAACTTCCCTAGTTAAGGGAATATGTTATTACTTAATGTATAGTGTCCATCCCTTGGTTAACAAAATATATTGTTACTATATTGACCATTTTTATTAAATAAGGTCAACTAAGTAGTTGATGTAGCTTCATTAATGAAAGCCTACAAGTTGGTTAGGGATTTGGGTAGATATAAATTATTTATAGTATTGGGAAATATGTAATTGGATGTAAGTGGTTAATATTATGTTGGATATTTGTTCAATTGGAGGTTTCTCCTCAAAGAGACAAGTGAACATTACTTCCTAGATTCAAAATATTGATAAAGGTTTTCCTATTGTTGTTTCTTCAATACTTTGGTTTTGTTTTATTTTATTTTTGCATTTCCATTTTTGTGAATATTGCTCTGTGTTTTCTATTTCAAATATGAAGGTACACCATAAATGAATTTGTAAACTAGGCATATATCAATGATATAATTACGAAACATTCGACACAATATTCTTGACAGTTGAATGAAATTATACAATAAGATACCCAAAACATGGAGATAATAACAAAAACAAGGTATAGATCTATAAACCAGACATTAACACATTTACAATCCCAACTCATGGCGTAAATAATCTAGATAAGGGAATACATAATGCTACATTTCTCATCCATTCATATTCTCTAAATTATATGATGTACAAAATTCAAGAAGAGGAACTTGAGGCTAAGAGTGGAAGATGAATGATTTGAAAATCCTTAATGTAGTAAAATTATTTCTTAAAATACACATAAACATCTGACCAGATTCAGAAAATGAATATCCTTTATGACTATTTACAAATAACATGTGAAAACACTTATTTATCCATAAAGTTCATTAATACTCATGAATAAATTGCGGAAATAATGAGTGCCAAAATAGAGAGAAATAGAGACAACAAATAACATAGCTCATTACACAGTTTGATAATGGAGTTCCAAAGAGTGAGACCGCTTTATTAATACTCAAATGCTTATTTTACAATGATGACTTACAATGGCCAATTTGAAGACACCCTTAAATTCAGTTATTCCAACCCAGAAATGGAGGTCACCAATGGATTCCTCACCAAAATCTAAGAAGAATGAGTATAAAATCGACTATGTTTTAAACAGGTGCCCAAATGAGTATAAAATCGACTAGCATCAAAGCACTTACATATCTTCTATATAAAAGATGTATTCTTTCTCACATCCTATATTGTTTTGATTTAATGATACAATCAAACTTTAATCTATCATAGATTATTCAATTTTGTTTTGATTTAATGATACAATCAAACTTTAATCTATCATAGATTATTCAATTTTCAAACCTTAAAGCTATTATAGATTATTCATTTTTCAAACTTGAAGTATTATCATATAAAAGATGTTTTCTTTCTCACATCCTATATTGTTTTGATTTAATGATACAATCAAACCTTAAGCTATTATAGATTATTCAATTTTCAAACTTTAAACTATCATAGATTATTCGATTTTCAAACCTTCATCAATCAAAACTCAAAATAGAATGCTATAAAAAAAAACCATCTATAATACTTGGATGCACCATTTCTTCGTCTCATAATTCTAATACTTCATTGATTATCTTCAGTTGAGATATTGGCATTGTATATATTATTTATATTATTTGTATGTTTCTATTATTTGTATCTATTATTTTTATTTTATTTATTATTTGTTTGTTTGAGATCATATTTTCTTCTATTACATTGTTTTTATTGTGTGTCTCCATGACTTGGTTTCCACTATTTATAATGTTTGTATGTTTATGTTCTTTTTATATAAGTTTTTACAGTGATGGAAATAAGGAATATAGCTATTTATACAAGGAGGATAAGAAGTTGAGGGTGAGTGCAAGTTAATGATGGTCTATCATGATGAGTCAGTGGCAATGCAAACCTAGAAAAACAACAATCTCTTAACTTTGAGGGATTATTCAAGATACTTTTAGAATGAATTTGAATATGGTGTAAGAAGATGAAAAGAAGGAAATTGAATTAGCTTTTTTAATAAACAATTTTGTTCTAATAGTGGTATCTTATTTTTTCAACAAAATATAAGGTAGATGTTTTTGTTCGTGAAGTGTTGAGTACCTTAACGATGAAATTTCATTCCCAAAACTTGTATACTTGTAAAGAACCTGTTGTGTTGTGTATTTTTTAGAAAATTTTAATATTAATTTTATATTTTGTTAAAATTATCAAAGTCAATATATGTCTAAAATTACAAGTCTTTTGTTCATGCAGGCTAAGAGGGTCTTAACATGATCAAAACATTTTTTTTCTAGATCGTAGGTATAGGTCTCATATAGTGCCACATATAACTCATTTAAGAAATGATTAAGTAGAGAAAATGTTATAGAAAAAATAAGAGAGGTATGTATTCTAGTATTTTGATATATGTGAAGACAAAAATAGATTAAAAATAGTAAACAATATTAATTTTAAAAAAAAATTATATATTTGAAATCTTCATAACTCACTCTATCTATGTCTATAGTTTCGTTAACAACTGAGTTTTTTAGCCTATAGAAAAATAACATCAAAGACAGAGATATATAGTGGTATTCACAAAAATGAAGGTTTTTATCAATTTGCAAACGGAACCACAAGGTTTGTCACCCCGAACCGAAATTTGATCCAACCAAGTTAGCATACACCTTATCAATCCCGCCCCAAAAAAATTGAATTCAAAGAACGCGTGCGCATTCTTAGGAGTGTGCACATGCTCTAGGAGCACTCACGCAGTCTAGGAATGTGCACACACCCTTATAATCCATTCCCCTTTCTCTCTCTCTCTCTATCCTCCCTCTCTTACACCTAACCCCCCACTCTATCTCCCTCTTACTCTCCCTCTCTACCACCCCCATTCGTCTCCCTCTCTCTCCCTCACACTACTATACATGGTAAGACCTAGAAATCACAAAGAATGGAAAGACCTGGACCTAGACCTTGCCTTGACATGCCTCAGAATCTCACACCCACTCTCTCTCTATCCCCCCCCCCCTTCTCTCTCTTTCTGTCTCTCTTCCACTTTGTCCCTCCCTCCCCTCTCTCTTCCACCCTTTCTCTCTCCTCATTGTTAGTCTCAGTCTCACTCTCTCTGCCCCTCTTTCTCTCTCTATTCCCCCTCTCTGTATCCCCCCCTTCCTCTCAGTCTCTCTCTACCACCCCTTCTATGTCTCCCTCTCTACTTCCCTTCCTCTCACTATCCCTCCCTCTCACACTCTGTCTTTCCCATCCTCTTTGTTTTTCTCCCCCCCCTTCCCTCTCTATCTCTACCCCTCCTCTTTGTCTTCTTCTCTCCCCCTGTCACACTCTCATGCACTCTCTCTCTCTCTCTCGGCCCCCTCCTCCCTCTCTCYCTCCCCCTCCCTCCCACTATCTCTCCTACATCTACCCCTCTCTCCTACATTTACATTTCTCTCTACCCCCCTCTCTATCTTCCTCTCACTCCTTCTCACACTCTCACACACTCTCTCTACTTCCCTTCTATTCCTTTCTCTCTCTCCCTCCCACAGACAATTTCTATCCCCCCTCTATTTATTCCTCTCTCTCTCCCTCCAACACTCTAACACACTCACTCTCTACTTCCCCTCCTTGTCTTCCTTTATCTCCCACCCACACTCTTGCACACACACTTTCTATCCCCTCTTTATGTCTTCCTCTCTCTCCCTCCCACACTCTAACACATTCACTCTCTACCTCCCCTCTGTGTCTACCTCTCTCTACCTCCTCTCTTTGTCTACCTCTCTCTCCCTCCAAAAATATCACACAGACTTTCTATCCTCCCTCAATGTCTTCCTCTCTCTCCCTCTCAAACTCTAACACACTCACTCTCTACCTCCCTATTTTTCTTCCTCTCTCTCCCTCCCACACTCTTGCACTCTAGCAAGAGTGGTACATTGCAAGGCAAGTCATGGTAAGGAAATAAATTCCCTTGACCTATAACTCGCAAGGCATGTCAAGACCCTGACACAGGCCTAGACCTAGACCTAGACTTAGACCTTGCTTCACCATGCCTCACACTCTCACATCCACTCCCTCTTTATATCCCCTCTATTGGACTCTCTCCCTTCATATATTTCTATCCCTCATCCCTCCCTCTCTTCCCCCCCCCTCTCTCTCCTCCCCCCCCCTCTCTCTCTATCTCTCCTTGTTGTTAGTCTCACTCTCACTCTCACTCTCACTCTCTTTGTTTGCCCCTCTTTCTCTCTTTTTCATTCTACCTCCCTCTCTATCTCTATCAATCTCACTCTCAATCTCTCTTATGCTCTTACTAGATCTCTCCCTCCCTCCCCTTCTTTCTCTACCCCCCTCTCTTTCTACCCTATCTCTCAATATATCCATATCACTCTCAAGTTATCTTTTACTCTTGTTGGATATTTCCCTCCCACCCAACCTCTCACTTTAATGGGCTCCTTTATCCCCTTCACTTTGTATCCCCCTCCTTCTCTCTCCTATACTCTCCCCCCATTTTTCTCCTTATATATCTCTTCCCCCCCTCCCTCTATCTCCCCCCTTCCTCTAACACTCAATATCACTCTCCATCTACTCCCTCCTCCGTCCCTCTCTCACTCCCCCCTTTCCTCCCACTATCTCTTCGCTCTCTCTCTCATACATCTACCCCTCCCCACTATCTCTCCCACCCTTCCTCTCACTCTCTCTCTCCAGCCCCCCTCTCTTTCTTATTCTTTCCCCTTCTCACACTCACAAATTCTCTCTCTACCCTCCTCCTCCCTCTATCTCTCCCCCTCCCTCCCACTATATCCCCTCTCTTTCTCTCCTACATCTACCACCTATTTATCCCTCTCCTTGTTGTTAGTCTCACTCTCACTCTCTCTTTTCAATTCTTTCTCTCTCCCTTTGTCCCTCCTTCTCTTTTCCCCAAGTTCTACATCCCTCTCTCTCTGTCCATCTAAAGGTGAAGCAGGTCTCACAACGAATAAAGGATATGTGCAAAAAATAAATGTAGCCTCTCTTATAAGGTGATTGTTAAGTTTTTCTTCTTCTTCCAACGGAGTACTTATACGACTACTTATATGAACATGACCATGACCTAGACCATGAACTAGACCTAGACCATGACCTAAACCCCCCTAGCTCCATCTAAACCTATGCATAACCTATACTCTACCCTTAACCCCCTCCACACCCAATCCCTAAGTGTATTATGCCTATACCTCTTGTTTAATAATGATATTTTATGGATATGACTGTTCACCTATGGTTTAATAATGATTTCACATGGTTTAATGATGATTATGGTACGTTGATTATGCTTTTTTATTTTAATATAAGAATAATATTTTAGTGGATTTGATATTCTTTATTCACAATCAATGTTTGACTCCATCTCTATATCCCCCCTCTTTAACTCTCTCCCCCTCTCTCTCTCCATCCATCTATTTCTCTACCTTATCTCTCCCTCTCTTTCCCTCCCCCCCCTCTCTTTATCCTCCCTTCCAAGTCTCCTCCCCTCCCTTTTCCCCTTTGTCCCTCCCTCCCACTCTCTCTCCTCTCTTTATCTCCTACATCTACCACCTCTTTATTTCTCTCCTTGTTGTTAGTCTCACTCTCTCTCTCTCTCCCACCCCTCTCTCTTTACCCCCCCTTCTTGGTCTTCCTCTACCACCCTATCATACTCTCAAACAATCCATCTCTACCCTCTTATATCTTTACATATTTCATATAACCCTCACTCTCTCACTCCCTATATCCCCGCCCCTCTCTCTCCCCCACTCTCCCCACCTTTCTCTATTTTATTCTATATAACCCCGCTTCCCTCTTTTCCCCCCCTTTCTCTCACTCTCTCTCTCTCTCTACCCCCCCACTCTATGTCTCCCTGTCCCTCACTCTCTCTCACTCTCTTTTTATTCCCCTCTCCCCCTCTCACACTCTCTTTATTCCTCTCTCTATAACCCCCCTCCCTACATCACAAGGAAATAAATGGCCTTGACCTAGACATGTCAAGACCTAAAACTAGACCTAGACAGAATAAGACATAGACATGGCAAGACCTGGACCATGACCTACACCTATACGATGACCATGACATAGACCATGTAATATACCTAGACCATGACCTAGAACACAAGATAGAGCTAGAGCTAGATTTAGACCATAACCTAGAGCCTGATGTAGTTCATGACCTAGAGATTGATGTAGACCATGACCTAGACCCCCCTAGCTCCATTTTAGCCTAGGAATAACCTATACTTGACCCTTAACCCCCTCTACACTTGATTCTTGATTGAAATATGTGTATACCTCTTGTTAAAGGCCCCGCAACCCTTGCACCGACATCACCCACATATTTTTTCTCTAACCATTGCTCTATTCTTAAAAATACTTTCAATCCTAACCCCTTAGATCCTATTTGTCCCCATACCCCTATACATATGTATTCATAAATATGTTTTTTCTATAATAAATGTTATATTTGTTGCATTAAGAGCATGCACATGCTCTTATGACTTGATAGCCTTGTAGTTGTTTCTCATTTATGTTAGCAAGAATGTGTGCACGTTCCTAGGATGCACACATGATTTAGTGCGCATGTGTTCTAGGAACACGCACGCATTACTGGTGGGAATTTTTTGGTGCCAATCACACTCCACTACCTCATCTATCTCAAGGCTCCCAAAAATGAATTCCCGACATCTTCACACAAAACTAGCGTGCACAGACAAGTTTTTCTTATTTAGTCTTGTTGTTTGATTCATAAACAATTTTGTGCTATTGCAAGACCATTTTGGGAAAAATTGGAAGAAAAAATTTGTCCAAGTGGAATTGGAATTGTTGTTTGTGTCTTCTTGGAATTGGAAGAAAAAATTATTTAATTGGAATTGTTTTTTTTTTCTTCTTGCGTCTTCTTAGAATTGGAAGAAAAAATTGTCCAATTGGAATTATTGCTTTTGTATTCTTGTGTCTTCATGGTATTGGAAGAAAAACTTGTCTAATTGGAATTGTTAGTTGTGTAATACCAACACAAATTTATCCAATTGGAATTGGAATTCTTAGTTGTCTTCTTGTGTAATACCAAGAAAAATTTGTCCAATTGGAATTAGAATTATTAGTTGTCTTATTCTGTAATACGAAGCCAAATTTGTCCACTTGGAATTGAAATTGTTAGTTGTGCCTTATTGTGTAATACAAAGACAAATTTGTGGTGGGGTTTTTGGAAGCCAATTTTTCTCTTTAATTATGGGGAAACGATGAATGCAAGAAAGAAATTCCTCCAGAAATGAGAAACCAATCGAAAATTTAGAAGAAGAAAGAGAAAAGGAAATGTTATGTATGTCAAAGCATAGGCTTTCAGAAGAGGGAAATCCAATTTCTAGCAGAATAGATGTTGTTTTTTTTTCTCTTCCATCAACACAAGAAAATAACAAGAGTTTAGTAGACACCAATCCATCCAGTATATCATCAAGACAACTTGTTCTAGATGACCATATGATGGATGATTTTCTTAGAGATGATTATGCAATGGATGAAATTAGAGAGGCAACTGGTGTACAACATTGTGGTGAAGAATTGTTTGTGGTGCAACCTCTTTTTGGATAGTCAAATGTTCCAGAAAATAGGAAATCACATGTCCACTCTCCTCCCAGATTTGATCTACCAGTGATTGAAGGGGAAATAACTGCAACATTTTTAACTCCACAACAGGGAGGTCAAGAGTGCCAGAGTAGGGGTTCATCATCCCTACCTATATAGAGAATTGTGTGGCGAAGAGCTCCTAAACACATTCTAGTCTATGAAAGTGGTCTAGCATCACTTGAAGGTAAGTTACCAAACCATACTATTCATTATCATTCTTATAAAATCATTAAAGAATATTTTGAACCAAAATCCAATGTTGCTAAATGTCAATTATTTTTGGCTTTGTTAAAATCTAGAATTGTGAATGTTGTTAGGAGAATTTTAGGCATTAAAATATTCAAAAGTTTATAAACAAGTCATTATATTGTTAGAAACCTTGTATATGTTTTTCAAATAATTGGTAAGAAATATCATTCTAAAGGTCGCAATGCATCCCGACGTGTCTTGTCACAATCAATTCTTAGCAAGATCACAAGAAAACATTGTTTTCTACAACAAACTTCACACCTCATGAAATGCAATGTCAAAACCATTAGAAAGTATTCTCATAGAGGAGATAGTCTTGACATAGATGGCCCAATAGATTTGTGGTCCTTCACTAGTAGGCTACATCATTCTGACATGAAGTTGATTGGAGCAGTTAAGGGACTAGTACAAGATTTTTGGCATGAGAACACTATGTCTTTTTTCAACCAAAAAGGTACTAAAATTGATAACGGGATATAGGGACTGTGAACCCCATATTAAACACTTTCTTGAAATTACATAGAAAAAATTGAATGAGAGATTCAAAATAGTACATAGTGCAATTAACTTGGGCCAATAATCTTTTCATAAATGCAAGCTTTCGTATGTTCGAATAAACACAATTTGTAGCACATGTTGTTGTAGATATCACATTGAGTATGGTTATTATTATGAAACACACACACACACACACATGGATATATATATATATATATATATATATATATATATATATATATATATATATATATATATATATATATATTGTGTTTTGCATAGCACTCTCTTGCAGGAATGCTCAGTGATATTTCCACCGTCATCATCTAGAGACTTCATTCACAACATATTGTGTATAAGACCAGAGGGTTGTACATTTGATCAAAA
Organism: Picea engelmannii; assembly: GCA_009831015.1. Taxonomy (NCBI): domain Eukaryota; kingdom Viridiplantae; phylum Streptophyta; class Pinopsida; order Pinales; family Pinaceae; genus Picea; species Picea engelmannii. The sequence goes on along the minus strand of ML776853.1, from coordinate 962,459 downwards.
AGTTTTCTTATATGGGACATGCCCCTGGTGTAGTGGAATGACATTACTGAGAAAGTGTATCCATGCAAGCGATGAGTGTGAACTGGGGAGGAAGGAGGTTTCCTTGAAAATATTTAAATATGTCGCATATTATATTGTTGGAGTATAGGAAAGAAAAAAGATACAATTGGTGACTTCTCAAGTATGAGTATGTGAATTCATGAATGAATTCGTCGAAAAGACACAACATTATGTTCAGCATGTCCATGTGGCTCAATGGAAGGACGAGCATTTTAGAATATGAAGATATACATTTCTCTTTGGTATTGTGTTATCAATGGTTGATTTTGCAGAGAAATACACCCTTCAACCGCAAAATGAGATTCAAAGCCAATATTATCACTCAAAGTAGGTCAGGATAATGGTCCATATCACATGCAGGTATGGGTCAGAATTTCACAACTACTTCCCTCATTCGATATGTGAATCCATTGTTGAATGATGTTCTTTAGTAATGTGAGAGGGAAGGAGAACCTATGAAGACCAATCACACAGCAAAGGACATGTACATAGATATTTTTGGGAGTTGGTAGATGTAAATTGATCATAGTGGTATGAATGAAAGACAATCTAGGGAACTCATGGATTCCATTCAGTTAGAACATCAGACAATGCAATAGTTGGAATATGGACGAGAAAACTCTCTTGCTTCTCTGGCCCATGTAGTAGAAATGAATGGGATGATTGTGAATCGATAGACTGGGTTGATAGATGGGATCATGTATCAATCCGCATTGATCAATGTATAACTATGGAATTATCCTATTTGGAGGAGAAACAATCAATTATTTCAACATATTTTGATCATATCTCAGATCTCATACTCCCAGGTTCGTTGAAACCTTCTATTAAATTTTCAATAACTAATCAATGTTTTATTCTTTGTTTATTTAGAGGACTCACATGTTGGCACTCCATTTTTCGCAGGGCATATATACACAATGGTTGCATTGATTATTGGCTAGCACGTTTCTTAGAGGGAAAAAAGACCCTCATGTGATCAATAACAAACTCTGAAGGCATTGGATTTTCAATTGGGTTGATGGTTATTAAAGGATAATATCTAACACATGATGAAAGATCATGGAAGAAAGGTGGTTATTTGTTTCAAGATTATAAACCGGGTCAAGTCGTATACCACTTTATAAACTTGGTTGTTGGTACAAACCTCCAACTACAAACAATCTCAAGTAAGAACTCATCAAAGGTACACTACTTATTTCCTTTGAGCACGAGAAGTTAATGGATACCATCAGTATTAGAAGTGATCTTGATGGTATACTTGAATGGCCATAAGTATGTAAAAGGAATAATTGAACAAATATTTCATATTTATGAATTATTGAAATTTTGGCTTCATTTTATGGTTGTTATGGTATTCTTGTCTTGCTTCATTGAAATTCCATTGCTTTCCTTTCCTTCACTTGACATCCCATGCAATGCCTTGACTTTCCATTACATTCCATGCCATTCCATACCTTTCCTTGCCTTGCCTTGTMTTTCCATGACATGCCATGCCTTGCCTTGACTTGCCAAGTCATGCCTTTCCTTTCCTTTCCATCGCATGTCATGTCTTGCGATTCCATTGTTGATTTTTTGGTAGTTGTGGGAGGTATTAACCTCCATGGATAAACCTTTGACTAGAATAGAATATTCCAGAAGCAAGAGAAAACCCAAAGAGATGTGTGAAATCCCTGGAAGATAAGTCGGATCAGAAGAATAATTAATATTGAAGTATTATATGCAAAAAAGGACAGGTCATACCTACTAGAAGAGACACATGTTCGCCTCGACATATTAGTATAAATATAAGGTGATTTATCTCATTTAGGAAAACACACATTCACTCAATTGGTGCACATATCTTAGAAGTGCAGTAGTATCAGAAGTAGTGTGCAAGTCTAGAAGAGGAGCAACAACAACTACAATGGTGCATGACACTCTTGTTCAGCCTTTTTGGTAATCTTACTTGTGCATTACCTTGGATAAGGTGCACTCTCTCGGTTTATCTATTCGTTCTAGTGTGGCTTCCTAGAATCATTCTATCTAGCAAAGGTTAAGGTGCTCGAGGGTGGCTTTGTGCCTATGGTTGGGTGACAATAGTGTAGCATTGTTTATGGTAAATGAGCACAATATTTTAACAAGTTATGGGCCCACACCATCTTCGAAACATTCTAACCACTAGAAGGTATATCCACAACTCTCTGTCAAGATCATTGTAGGACAATTGTAGTTGCAGTTAGGGTTTCTGATCTTGCAGCAAAAGTAAACCCTAACCTGATTGTTCGAGATATTTAAGTGAAGTGTTTGGAATAATTATTAGATATCCTAGTTCTCCCTAACCCAACACATCTCTTAGTTCCCTCGGCCATAAAAACAAGTCAAAGGTGAATTTTTTGGTCAAAGTCAATGTTTGAATGGTCAAAGTCAAAGTTTGACTAGTCAAAGTCAAAGTTTCACTGGTCAAAGTCAAGGTTTGACTGGTCAAAGTCAAAATATAGGTCAATGTCAAAGTCAAAGACATTCATGACTTCCTACATAAAATCATAGTGGCACAGCGGAAGCATGGTCTCTTGGTAGAGCATGGAAGACAAGGATTGAAATCATCCTTGCAAAGAACAAAGGGAAAAATTATGGAACCACAGACTGAAGAATAGGCGTCAAAGGATAAAGAGTTTGATTTTTGGAGCTTCCAAGCACATGAACATGGAGTAAGAGAAAAAATAAAAATCAACTACGAAAGATCTAAATCTCTGGAAAGAGAAGAGATCTTTGTCCAAGAAGAAATAATAGAGACATAAAGATATCATATCTAATAGATTCATAAGAACAACACACTCTCCAGGTTGGAAAGAATACTTGTCCTAGAAGAAAAGCAACTCAAACAGAGCAAGAGATAGACTCCAAGTTTGCATATCAAGTTTGATATTTTTATTTATGATTAAGTATTTCAATCCTTTAGATTTTATTAATGCCAGGAACAAATGAATACTTAGTAGCATGTACTATTAATATAAATTCTTATTGTACTTAATTGCAATATGAACTAACATCTCCTCTAGGAGATGTTTCTTTTTCTTGTTTTGAGGAAGGACACCTTGGTAATTCTATAATTAATTACCATGAAATTGATATGTTCTTATATAAAATTCTATTATATTGGAAATATGTTTTCTTTCATTGTTCTTGTTTCGGGCAAGTTATCCTACATATTATAGGAAGGTTACCACATAAAGAAACACTTTAAAGGAATCAGAGGGATTCAAACTTCAGAGGGAGTGATTGATCAGGAAGAAGCAAGGTTTCATGACACTTTTCAAGATGCATAGGTGCATGCAATAAATGGAAGTGTGGTTCGAGGATTGTCTTAGTTAGAGGTAGTTGATGGAAGAATTCAAAAAGTATGATCTTGTAGGATTCATGTTGAGTTGTATGCCTCTATGTCGATTTGTAGGCTTCGTGTCAAGTTGTAGGCCTTGTGCCGAGTTGTAGGATTCATGTTGAGCTCTAGGATTCATGTCGAATTGTAGCATTCATGATGAGTTGTAGGCCTCATACCGAGTTGTAGGACTTGTGCTAAGTTGTAGGATTCATGTTGAGTTGTAGGCCTCATGACGAGTTGTAGGCCTTGTGGCGAGTTGTAGGATTTATTCCAAGATTTAGGACACTCCAGTGAGATGGTCTGGTATTTCGAGTTGTTTCTACACCAATGAGACATTCTGGTTCACTAGTGGCGTAGTCGAGAACCTGCATGGTTGTGATGGTGTTGCTCGTAATACGCTCTAGGTGATCATGAGATAGCCTGTGTAGCTCTGGTTGTAATGTCCCCAAGGTCGATCCCTATTGTAAATTTTTTTGATGAAATGAATTGTAAATATTTTTTATAGGCTGGTGAACCAAGTTTATATAAGCTAGTGGGATTATGTGATTGTTGGGCTAGAGAGCCTAATTGTTGAAGGCCAAGAGCCTAATTTTGTACTTGAATTTATGTGGAACAATAATAAAATATAAACACCACCACGTGCATACCAACCACGTTGAATGAGTGATGGGGGACTAAGCTTCCATAGAGTGGGTAAGGGATTAGGGACTGGAAGGTGGGAAAAGGGACTAAGTGTTGAGCCTAGGGGCTTAGGTCCTTGGGAATAATATTTTAATATTATTCCAAAAGACATGTGAATAATATGTTTTATCCTAAGTTCTTTTGGAAGGACAAACAACTTTTGAATGGATGGAACACATGCTGAAGGAATGCATGCAGTTGCATGGGTGACAAGTGTCAACCCAGGCACATGCAAATAAAATGGCTGAGATGAGCCATGTTGGGGGTTCCTCCTCCATTCTACCTGACCGTTTGAGCATGAAACCTTCCGACCTCTGCAAGAGATACCCTCGTGCGCTCTAAAATAAAAAGGCCTATGTCTATATTTTCTTTGGGAAGGCTGGTACACCCCTTCGGTTGTGAACCGTTAAGTTTGAGATGACGCCTGCATGGACAAATCGTCACACATCCCTGAGAACTAGAGTGTGAGTCTATCATGCTCTGCTGGATTGAGAAAACAGAATTGTCTCGTCCCTGCTAAGCCTAGTTATGTTGTTGCACCTGTCAGTTGTTGCCCAGGGGTGTTTGTGTCTACAATCCTGTTGACTATGGTGGACGTGTAGTGTTGACCCTGTGTGGCTTGTTGTCCAGTCGTACAACACTCTCTCCAGGTGAGAGAGGTGGTTGAAGTTGGAAAAACAGGTTGCTTGACCTGTGAGCGAATCTCTCCAGGTGAGAGAGTGTACTGAGGAAGGATAGAGCTCCTAGAATGAACCCTGTAGTTGTCCTAGAGCTCAGAGAATTTCGGTCCGGCCTGTTGCTGAAACCCAAGGCAAGGGAGGTTAGCAGTCGAAGGAAAGTCTAGGTGACAGAGAAGGTGTATACTCCTGGGGTGGAATAGGCATGTGGGGAAGGAGAGTCTATGGGAAGTGAGTATGAGTGGTTCCTGGGAGAGAATTCCTTCCTTGTGCCCATGTGTTTTCCTTATAACCTCAACCTAGCCTAGGATTCCTTGCCTTGGGGTGGAGCTTAGTCCCATATCGGGGGTGACCTACTGCTGAGCTTGATGAGCAGTGCGGTCTAAGGCTGGGAGGTTCGTGGAATGCCTGCACCTGGTTGGTGGAATAACCACTGTTTTCAAAGACAAGTACCAGATGATGTTTCAATTATGTTACTTCATGTCTGTGTATTTATAATTATCATGTACTCTGTTGTGCATATGAATTAATGTTAAAGCCATTGATTATTTATAATAATAGTAATTCTTATTCTCACTCTGAGTTTAAATGTGTTTAACCTATTTTAAATTCATGTCATATATATATATATATATATATATATATATATATATATATATATATATATATATATATATATATATAATTAAGCATGATATTGTTATTCCGCGAAGTAGCACCTGCCCGACTGATGGAAAGGGGGCGTTACAATATGGTATCAGAGCCACGGTTTTGACGTTGATCCTAGATGGGCTAGTTGAGTGGTCTTTGGACCGAGGGTTTGAGGAGAAATTGTGTCTGGAGGACCAATTTCGGACCTTTGAATGCTCCTAAGTGTCAAGGAGTTACTTTATTGCGTTACCAAGATCAGGAGGTGTAGTGGTGTTATGAAACCACGACTGATGTGGTATCTGGCCACAGGGAGAGAGGACTCTGCACCAGAAGTGTTGGAGTCGTAGGATCTGTTCGGGGAAAAGAAGAACCCTCATGACCGTCAGATCTAGAAAATGTGTACAGGAACGTGGAAATAGCGATACACAAAACCCCGAATTTGTCGGGACCGTCCATCGGGGGGAACACATGGCTACTGGACGACATTTCAACACCCAGGAAACCAAAAGGGAAGAACCATGTTTTTTCAAGTCACGAAATAGAGAAACCCGAAATTATGAAACGATCTACACCGTAGATCGTAAGATAGGAACTTGACCATTAGATCAAGTGGAGGGGTAGACAATAATTTAGGGATTTTGGCAAATAGAAGTTAGAGAGGTGTGGATGCATTAAATCTTGATGCCTAAAACCCCTAAAGGCCAAAAGGATCTATGCCATAGATTTGAGAAAGGTCTAATCGTTGGATTTCACTTGGAATGGGCGTGGACACATGGGTGCGTACCACATGCCAGTGGGACAAAAGAAAAGTGAGCATGGTGGGACCCGATGACATCACCATAGATAACATGGACTCTCCTGAGGGTGCTACTCGCCACTGTAGATGTGAAGCCAGCTATGCTATGTGGGCCCAGAGGTTAAAGTAAATCAGGATTTTGGGATTCTCAAAGGAGGAGCACGAGGGCTCAACACTCCAACTCATGAATTCATGAGTTGTGAGAGGTGCTAGCACTTAGCCCTAGCCTATGGTTATATGTAGCAGGCACTAGCGAGGAGGGAGCCATACCCGTATAGCATCTCGGGTATCGGCGTTGGAGGAAGAAGAGTCGAGGGTCTTCGACTCGCGAACTCGCGAGATCGCGAAGTTGTGAAAGGTGCCTTTGGTTACGAGGGTAGGGAGAAAGAGGGAGCTATCACCTGAAAGAGAGTATGAGAGTCTCGTGGACCGAGACCCTGAAACCAGAAGTCCTGAAATTTGCAGATCCAAACAGAGCTCAGAAAACTTAATGGAATCGAAACATTTTTTTTTGTTGTTGATGTGGTTTATGAGGGTTGCAAGTTCTTGAAGGTTTAAGGGCCTGACAAAATTTGGTTGATTGCACATTGTGTGTGCAGAGTTCAACGAGTGTCAGGTCAACCGTGAATCTACGCTGAGTATAGAAATGGAAAAGGTACAGATTGCCTCTGAAACAAAGGACGAAAGGGTAGGAAGGGATGTCAACTTGGGGGGTCGAAGGATCAAACTCTAATGGGCACGGAAAAGAGATGGATAAGGAAGGACATATGATGAAACTCATTAAAATATTGCAGAAAGATGCCCAGGCTCACCGAGCTGATAGTCGAAAGCTCATGAGGGTCATGGATCAGCAGGGAGAATTCAACTTAAAAATGTTGAAGAGCCTGGAAAGAATAGAAAGGAAGTTGGAGAAGGGGAGTGGCTCAAGCAAGATAGAGAGTTGCAGGACCCCTGAGAAAAGAATAAGATTGAGGAGTGGTAGCAGACATCATCGTCACTCCCCAAAGAATTCTAGCAGGGAATCACACATTTTTTCAAGTCCATCCCCTACTAGAAAACACCGAACATCGGGAAGGGGTGAATTGAAAGGAGAAATGAACAAGATCAAGACTCCAACGTTAGATGGAGAACATAAGAAGGATGAAGATGCCGAAACATGGTTGCTAGGAATGAGGAAATATTTCCAACTGCAGAATTATTCCCCTCATGCAGAAGGAAGAATTGCAATGTATCAACTAAAGGGAAAAGCATCCATGTGGTGGGATCAGTTTTTGCAGGTGAAACACATCAGAGAGAAAGATATCACTTGGAAGGAGTTCAAGAGGTATTTTGAGAAGAAATACCTAACCAAAAGGTACTATGACAGAAAGATGAAGGAGTGATTCGAACTCAAGTTGGGCAGCATGACCATTGATGAATACGAATGAAGGTTTTTGGAACTACTAAGTATGTTTCGTTCATTAAAGATGAGGCTGTCAAGATTTAGAGATATCTGAGTGGACTGCCACCTTCTATTGGTGACAAAATTCAGTATGATGATCCTAAGACTATGGAAGAAACAATAAGAAGGGAAAAATGCTTATATGAACAGCAAAGAGAAAGGCCTACTTTTCAGAAGGCTTGGGATGATCAGAAGAAGTTCAGGAAAGAGAAGAGGCAGAAGGGAAACAAGCCTCCCTTTTTCAAAAACAGTCCTCAGGGACAACCATCTTTCAGAGAGCCTAGGAAGGCTGAAGTGGGTGAGAAAAATCCCAGACCGCCACCTATGGAGTGTTGGGGTTGTAAAGGGAGCCATAGGTACAGGTACTGCTGCCACAGAAAAGATAAAGTGAGAACCATCCACAATGTTCAGCAAGCTGAAACAGTGGAGGATATGGACAGAAGGATGCTAAGGATCTACATAGCCCTAGACAACAAGCAAGAAGAATTTCAATCGCACATAATTGAAGTGGAAGTTGGTTATGGGAACCAAGAGGAAGGTCACTGAATTGGTTAAATCCTGTTCGATAGACATGAATGGATTGAGCACGAAAGTTGAATTGAATGTTCTGCCTTTAGGCTCTTATGACTGCTTAATTGGGATGGACTGGTTGGACCAACACCATGCCCTCCTGGATTGTCATAACAAGAGTTTTACATGCCTGGATGAGGAGGGAAATTGGAAAACAGTCCAAGGAATTCCCAAAGCTATGGTTGTTAGAGAAATATTAGCCATGCAACTGAAGAAGTGTTATAGGAAAGGATGTCAATTATTTCCAACCCATGTGGAGGAAGCATCCAGAGATGAAGTCTCAAGAATTGGAGACCATGAGGTACTCACAGAGTTCAAGGATGTATTTCAGGAGGTACCTGGACTACCTCCAAAGAGAGACATCACTTTTTCTATAAATTTGATGCCTGGAGCAGCTCCGATGTTGAAATCTCCTTATAGAATGAGTATGCCAAAGCTGAACGAGTTGCAATTGCAGCTCGAAGAGCTTCTAAAGAAGGGGTACATTCACCCCAGCGTGTCACCTTGGGGTGCACCGGTTCTGTTCGTGAAGAATAAGGATGGGACGTTGAGGCTATGCATTGATTTTCGAAAGTCGAACAAGGTAACTATCAAGAACAAGTATCCTCTGCCGAGGATCGATGATATTTTCGATCAGCTGAAGGGTGCAAAAATATTTTCAAAGATATATCTCAGATCAAGATATCACCAGGTAATAATAAAGGATGAGGATATCAACAAGATTGCCTTTAGAACAAGGTACGGTCATTACAAGTTCACAGTGGTGTCGTTTGGACTGTAAAACACACCTGTTGTTTTTATGTGCTTGATGAATGGTGTATTCAGGAACTATTTAGACAAGTTTTTCATAGTCTTCCTGGATGACATCTTGGTGTATTCCAAGTTAGAGGAAGATCATGAACAACACCTGAGGATGGTGCTACAAGTGTTGAGAGAACACCAGCTGTATGCCAAGTTGAGCAAATGCTCATTTTATCAAAGACATATCCATTACTTGGGACATATTATTTCAGAAGAAGGGATCGTTGTGGATCCTAAGAAGGTTGAGTCCATATGAGAATGGTCAGCGCCAAGGAATGTGACATAAGTTAGATCCTTTATGGGTCTAGCGGGCTATTATAGAAGGTTTATCGCAGGGTTCTCAAAGATAGCTCACCCTATCACTTCCTTGCAAAGGAAGGAGAAAAAGATTCAGTGGACTGAAGAGTGTGAAGAGATTTTCTAGCGATTGAAGCAACTGTTAACCAGCACTCCAACCCTAAGAATTGCAAATCCAAATATGGATTCCCTAGTGTGCACAGATGTGTGTAAGGAAGGGTTGGGAGGAGTTCTCAGCCAAGATGGATTTGTAATCTGTTATGAGTCTAGGAAATTGAAAGAGCATGAAAAGAATTATGCCACTCACGATTTGGAGCTGGCAACAATCGTCCACGCTCTGAGGAAATGGAGACATTACCTCATGGGAACAATATTTGAATTGAGAACAGACCACCACGGTCTGAAATATTTGTTTGAGCAACCAACCTTAAACGCTAGACAAAGCAGGTGGTTGGAGTTTCTGTGTGAATACAACTTTGATATCAAGCATATCAAGGGGAAGGAAAACAAGGTGGTTGATGCACTCAGTAGAAAGGTGCATGAATTGCATGCTACAACCATTATCATGTACATGACAGATATTAAGGATAGAATTTTGGAAGCTGCAAGTGTCGATTTGTAGTACAGAGATTTGGTAGCAAAGCTACAATAGAGTGAAACGCCACAGAAAAGGGAAAGTTACACCTTGGAAGCTAATGGATTACTTATGTATAAAGACAGAGTGTATATACCCAATGTCTAGGAATTGAAACTTGTGATTCTAAAAGAAATGCATAATGTGACGTATGTTGGACACCCTGGATATTAGAAGACTATGGCAGCAGTCAAAAGCCATTACTTTTGGTCGGGTTTGAAGAGGGAGATCGCTGAATACATTGCCATATGTATGGAATGCCAAAAATTTAAGGCTGATCATAGGCACCCAACAGGGTTGTTGCAGCCTTTACCCATTCCAGAATGGAAGTGGAAAGTGGTGACCATGGATTTTATTGCAGGATTTCCCAGAACGAGCAATCAACATGATTCAATCATGGTGGTGGTGGACAAGCTTATAAAAGCTGCCCATTTTATTTCACTGAAAACCACTCACAAGGAAACAGATGTTTTTGATATCTTCTTAAAAGAAGTGGCATGCTTGCACGAAATTCCTAAAACGATTGTGTCTGATAGGGACCCGAAATTCACCTCGAATTTCTGGAAAGGACTATTCAAAGGATTCAGAATGAATCTGAATTTTATTACAACATATCATCCTGAGTATGATGGACAGACAAAGAGGGTGAACAGAGTAATAGAGGACATGCTAATAATGTACATGATGAACAAACCAGCAAGATGGGAAAACTACCTGCATTTGGTAGAATTCGCCTACAATAATGGGTATCATGCATCGTTGAAGATAAGCCCATTTTAAGCACTTTATGGAAGAAAGTGAAACACTCTAGTGAGCTGTGATAATCCAACTGAAAGAGCAATAGTTGGGCCAAAGTTTCTCAAAGAGATGGAAGACCAAATGATAAGAATCAAATAGAATTTGAAAGCTGCCCAGGACAAGCAAAAAAGTTATGTTGATAAGAACATAACCCACAGAGAATTCAAAGTGGGTGATCATGTTTTCCTAAAAGTGAAAACTAACTGGAGTTCCCTGAAGCTGGGAATCTGCGCCAAGTTGGTAGCAAGATACTGTGGGGATTTTGAAATCCTGGAAAGGATTGGGTCAGTTGCATACATGATTTCATTACCTGCATCTATGACTGTACATAATGTGTTTCATGTTTCACTGCTTAAGAAATATATACCTGATGCTAATCATGTTATCGATTGGAATGTGATTCAGGTGGAACCAGAAGGTGTCCTGAAAGTGCATCCAGTGCGCATATTGGACAGGAAAATCAAACAACTCTAGAATCGAACCATAGAGCTTGTAAAGGTCCAGTGGACCTGGTAGGTTCCTGAGGATGTGACATGTGAGCATGAAGATATTATGCAGGAAGAGTACCCACATCTTTTTGAAAATTTTGAAAATCTTGTAGATGCAGTGTAAATTTGCACTAAGGACAATGCAGAAATAAGGGGAGGGGGATTGTAATGTCCCCAAGGCCGAGCCCTATTGTAAATCTTTTTTATGAAATGAATTGTAAATATGTTTTATAGGCTGGTGAGCCGAGTTTATATAAGCTAGTGGTCTTATGTGATTGTTAGGCCAGAGAGCCTAAGTGTTGAAGGCTAAGAGCCTGATTTTGTACCTGAATTTATGCAAAACAATAATAAAATATAAACATCGCCGCATGCGGACTAAGCACAATGAATGAGTGATGGGGGACTAAGATGCCATAGAGTGGGCAAGGGATTAGGGGTTGGAAGGTGGTAAAAGGGACTAAGTGTTGAGCCTAGGGGCTTAGGTCCTTGGGAATAATATTTTAATATTATTCCAAAAGACATGTGAATAATATGTTTTATCCTAAGTTCTTTTGGAAGGACAAACAACATCCAAATGGATGGAACGCATGTTGAAGGAATGCATGCAGTTGCATGGGTGACAAGTATCAACCTAGGTGCATGCAAATAAAATGGCTGAGATGAGTCGTGTTGGGGGTTCCTCCTCCATTCTACCTGACCGTCTGAGCATGAAATCGTTCGACCTCTGGAAGAGATACCCTCATGCACTCTGAAACAAAAAGGCATGTGTCTATATTTTCTTCGGGAAGGCTGGTACACCCCTTTGGTTGTGAACCGTTAAGTCTGAGTCGACCCCTGCGTGGAAAACTCGTCACACATCCCTGAGAACTAGAGCGTGAGTCTATCCCGTGCTGCCAGATTGAGAAAACGGAAGTGTATCATTCCTGCTAAGCATGGTTATGCTGTTGCACCTGTTTGTTGCTTCCCAGGGGTGTTCGTGTCTGAATTCATGTTGACTATGGTGGACATGTAGTGTTGACCCTGTGTGGATTGTTGGCCAGTCGTACAACACTCTCTCTAGGTGAGAGAGGTGGTTGAAGTTGGAAGAATAGGTTTCTTGACCTGTGAGTGACTCTCTCCAGGTGAGAGAGTGTACTGAGGAAGGAGAGAGCTCCTAGAAGGAACCCTATAGCTATCGTAGAGCTCGGAGAATTCTTGTCCGACCTGTTGCTGAAACCCAAGGCAAGGGAGGTTAGAAGCCGAAGGACTATCTAGGTGACAGAGAAGGTGTATACTCCTGGGGTGGAATAGGCATGTGGGGAAGGAGAGTCTGTGGGCAGTGAGTATGAGTGGTTCCTGGGAGAGAATTCCTTCCTTGTGCCCGTGTGTTTTCCCTATAACCTCAGCCTAGCCTAGGATTCCTTTCCTTGGGGTGGAGCTTAGTCCCAGCTCGGGGATGACCTACTACTGAGCTTGATGAGCAGTGCGGTCTAAGGTTGGGAGGTTCGTGGAAGGCCTGCACCTGGTTGGTGGAATAACCACCATTTTCAAAGATAAGTACCAGATGATGTTTTAATTATGTTATTGCATGTCTGTGTATTTATAATTATCATGTACTCTGCTGTGCATATGAATTAATGTTAAATCCATTGATTATTTATAATAAGAATAATTCTTATGCTCACTCTGAGTTTAAATGTGTTTAACCTATTTTAAATGCATGTATATATATATATATATATAAAATTAAGCATGAGATTGTTATACTACGAAGTAGCGCCTGCCCGACTGATGGAAAGGGCGCGTTACACTGGTGATGGTATCGACATGCAAGACCATGTAGGTATTTCCCATGTCATGTTATATGGATGGATAATGACGATAGTAATGATGCTACTCACGACATGGGTGTATCCATGGGTGAGCACGTCATATGGGTGTAGCCCATGATGATGATGGTGACACACACTACAAGATGTAGCTCTAGTATTCTCTAGCAAGTTGTGGCCCCTAGAATAGATTGAAATATCCACATGGGTATATCCATGTGTGATGTAATGATGCTACCAATAGCATGGTGTGTGTAACCATGATGAGAGGATCATGGCATAGAGAGCAAGGTTATGAAGAACAGAAGGGAACATCATGGTTAAATACCTCCCTAGCTAAGAGGGAGTGTTGATGTTTTGGTAGGTACAATAGGTATTAACCTCCAAGGATAAACCTTTGACTAGAAAAAAAATATTCCAGAAGAAGAGAAAACCTAAACATATGTGTGAAAACCCTATAAGACAAGTCAACTCAGTAGAATAAGTAATATTGAAGTATTATATGCAGAAAAGGACAGGTTGGCCCCTTCTTGAAGAGACACTTGTTCACTTGGCCAGATTAGTATAAATAGAAGGCGCTTTAGATCATTTGAAAAAACACACACTCACTCAGTTGGTGCACATATCTTAGAAGTGCAATAGAAGTAGAAGTAGTGTGCAAGTCTGGAAGAGGAACACCAACAGCTGTAGTGGTGCAACACACTCTTGCTCATCCTTTTTGGTACTCTTACTTGTATGATACCTTGGAAAAGGTGTTCTCTCTTGGTTTATCTATTGGTTCTAGTGTGGCTTCCTGGAATCATTCTATCTAGCAAATATTAAGGTTCTTGGGGGTGGCTTTGCGCCTATGGTTGGGTGACAATAGTGTAGCATTTTCTATGGTAAACAAGCACAATATTCTAACATCCTTCACATTCCATGTCATGACATGTCATGCCTTGCCTTCTCATCCCATACCTTGTATTTCCTTTCCATGTCATGGCATGCCTTGCCTTTCCTTGCCTTGTCATGCCATGCCATGCCATGCCTTTCCTTTCCATGCCTTTCCTTGCCTTCACATGGCATGCCATGCCATTCCTTGGCTTGCCTTTCCATGACATTCCATGCCATTCAATGTAATTCCTTTCCTTGTCATTCCATTCCATGAACTTCCTTTCCTTGCAATGCCTTTCCTTTCCTTCATGTTCCATTTCGTGCCATGCCTTTCCTTTCCATTCCATGCCTTGACATGCCATGCCTTTCCTTTCCATCCCATGACATGTATTTTCTAGCCATGACATGCCTTGCCATGTCATGACATTCCATGCCTTGCCATGTAATTCCATGACTTGCCTTTCCATGTCATGTCTTACCTTTCCATTCCATGCCATGCCATGCCTTTCCTTGTCATGCCTTTCCTTTCCGTCATGTGCCATGCCATGCCATGCCATACCTTTTCTTTCCATGCCTTTCCTTGCCTTCACTTTCCATGTCATGCCATTCCATGCCTTTCCTTTCCTTTTCATGACATGCCTTGCCATGCCTTTCATTTCCTTTCCTTTCCATGCCATGTCATTCCATGCCTTTCCTTTCCATGACATGCCATGCATTTCCTTGCCATGATTTTCCTTTCCTTCATGTTATGTGCCATGTCATGCCATGCCTTTCCTTACCATGCCATGTATTTCCATCCCATTCCATGGCTTGGATTTCCTTTCCATGTCTTTCCTTTCCATTCCTTGTCTTGCCATGCCATGTTTTTCCTTGACATGCCATGTCATGCCATGCCTTTCCTTGACATGCATTTTATTTTCATGCCTTTCCTTTCCTTTAGTTTCCATGCCATTCCTTTCCTTTCCTTTCCATGGCATGTCTTTCCATTCCTTGCATTTCCTTTCCTTTCCATGACATTCCTTGCCTTGTTATTCCATGCCACGCCATGCCTTGCCTTTCCTTTCCATGCCATGCCATGACTTGAATTTCCATGATTTTCCTTGCCTTCACGTGTCATTCCTTTCCTTTCCATGGCGTGCCTTTTACCACCCACAACTACCCAACACAGTGTTCTTGAAAGTTGACCTCTCATTCTGAAATTGCACTATGCCTCATTGAGTAAAACCCTAGTCTCGGAGATCCTCCAAAAAACGTTTTTCGATCAATGGAAGGAAAACGAATGGGCCCTACTAGATGAAACCTGGTTCCCCAGATCCAATGCAACCAAAAATTCATCCATTTGATTTCTGGTTTGAGTTTTATCATGAGTTGCAACTCGCCTCCTCAAGCCATTCAAGGACATGTCGACAATTTGGTCCAGGGGCATAAAATCCAAACCGAGAAGGATAATGAAGTTTTGTAAGCTCTTGCATGTATGTTTTTCCAAGGCCCACATGATTATACTACCCACAATGTCTTGGCACAGTGTTCTTGAAAATCGACCTCTCGCTCAAAAATTTCACTATGCCTCATTAAGAAAAACCCTAGTGTTAGAGACCCTTCAACAAACAATTTTATGGTCAATGGAATGACGATGGATGGGCCCCAATAGATAAAACCCATGCCCTAGATCCAATGCAACCTACAGTTCATCCGTTCGAGTCCTCATTTGAGTTTTATTGCGAGTTGCAACTTGCCTCCTCAATCCATTTAGGGACATATTGATAATTTGGTCCAGTGGCATAAAATACAAACTGAGAAGCATAATAGATTTTCCTAAGTTATCGCATGTTTGTTTTTCCAATGCCCACATGACTACACTGCCCATAATTTCCCAGCATAGTGTTCTTGAAAATTGACCTCTCATTCATAAATTGCACTATGCCTCATTGAGAAAAACCCTATTGTTGGAGATCCTACAATAAAAGGTTTTCCTATCAACGGAATGACAATGGATGTGCCCCATTAGCTAAAACTTGGTGCCTCGAATCCAATGCAATCGGTGGTTCGTCCATCAAAGTCTCGGTTTGATTTTTATCGCGACTTGCAACTCTCCTCGTCAATCCATTCAGGGACATGGTAAGGCACGACAAGGAAATGTCTTAGTATAGGTCTAGGTCTAGCTATGGAAATGGAAGGAAAGGCAAAGCAAGGAAAGGAAAGACAAGGCAAGGAATGACATGACAAGGCTAAAAAAATCTAGAGATGGAAAGGAAAGGAAAGGTCTAGGCCTCGATCTAGGTCTAGGTCTAGGTAAGTCATATTAAATATGATAATCCATGTTTCACAACTATGAAAATACCTTAGATATATGAATAAAGAGAGATTATGTTATGACATTGAAATTCTCATGCAAGTATTTTTATTTAAAATAGAAGGGATAACAAGTTGTAGAATTACATGCTTAATGGATTCTTTGATTGTAATTTTTACGCATTGAAGTTGTTCATTTAGTACAAGCATTATTTTTTTTAGGAAAAAAATAAGGTATGATACATGAATTCCATTATTTTTTTTAATAAATTAACTTGATAACAAATTCTCTCTAATGATGAAAATAACTATATTTTTACAAACAATGGAAATGGCATGGAAATGGGAATGGAATGGAAATGGAAATGCAAGGCAAGTCCATGGCATGGAAAGGCAAGGCATGGAAAGGAAAGGCAAGGCATGGCATGGAATGGCAAGCGAAATAAAGCCAAGGCATGGCATGGCATGGGAAGGAAATAAAATCCATGGCATGGCAAGGCAAAGCATGGAAAGGCAAGACATGACATGGAATGGAAATGCAAGGCATGGCATGGAAAGGCAAGGCATGACAAGGCAAGGCATGGGATGGAATGGAATGGCATGGCAAGGCAAGGAAGGGTATGACATGGTAAGGTAAGGAATGGAATGGAAAGGCAAGGAAGGGTATGACATGGAAAGGCACTGTTAGCACTACAAGTCACCTTTGGATTGAATCATAGGTAAGCCTAGTACCCATCAGTTTTATGTCACAATGAATAAATTTAAGGGGGGTCTAATGCATGCAGACTCAGGATTATATCACTTTAACTCAGAAAACTGGGCTGGTGTGCACAGGAAAATGAGGTCTTGATCTAATTTTAGTCAGTAAGTTGTAGTAAAGGTGAGTAGGGGGAAGAACTTGAGAAGCGTGAAAAGGTCTGCTATGGACATCCGGTATTCCAACAAACTATGGAGGAAAAACTCAGAACACAATATCCTCTTGGTTCATAGTTTTGGGGAACTAAATTAAATTATCACTAAACTAAAATCAAACATACATCACAATTCAATAACAACAACCCAAATGGATCATCCATGCCCCAGACATTCAGTGTTGGAGGGAAAAGACAACACAAGAAACTGATTAAAAATGGTCGTGATGTCACTGTGATCAAACCTACATCACAAAAACATAACTATCCTTGATTGGATCATCCATGCCCAAGTGTTCTAACACAACTGTTATAGAGAAGAAGCTAACTTACATTAAACAAGAAGTCTCAAATACAGATACATAAACAAAAGAACCAAAGCTTCATTAAAAAATTACAAGTTGGGAGCATAGCTCAACCATCGACCCTAAAAAAATATCAAAACTGACTATATATACTCAGAACAACTTGCCATCAAGAGTGTGATCTGGAAATTACATTCAAAGATTTGTGTTTGAACCATCCTCTGTCATACTGAATGTGTTTCCCTCTGTCATACGTAACCAGGTTTAGTAGGCACTTGCAGAAAGTCGACCACCATTGTACCTCACTGACAGTCTGGCCTCCTTGGTCATAAATATTGAGCCTTCCATTTATGGGTTGAGTTGAGGTTTAAGCTACCATCCCCTACCTCATTTAATCTTTGTCGGGTCTAAAGCGCAACGAGGCAAATGACTCACAGAAGACCACATGTTGCGATTGGATTGGGCGTTGTGGTTGTGGAATTCAACCTTAGCTCATTGGTTGATCCCTCCTTGGGATTGAAGTGCGGCAGGACAGTTGTGGAGTGGCCACTTGTCGACCCGAGATAGGGCGTTATACACACATGTGCATATCGGGGCTGCGAAAAGTGGTTTGGCTCTTCACCTCTTTTGGGCCCAATATGCATTTCCGACTCACACGTTTTTTCTCCACAAAACCATGGTTTCAATCCCATCCCACCCTTCGTATTTTAACGTTTTCACATGTTGTAGCTCCAATATGATCAACGACCGTTGATCTGGAGGGGAGGTGAGATGTGGGTGCGCCAAGTAAATGTTAAAAAGTAAACATGTTAATGGATGCCTTGATAAATGCAATAAAGTTATGAATAATAAATCTGACCCATTGATTCGGAGGACGACTAAGAATATCCCAGCATATTCAATGCATAACCATCAGATTAGAGTTTAAGGTTAAATAAGGTTAAAATATCATTAATTGTGCCCATTGTCAATAGGTGTAAGCCTTTCGGTGTAATTAATTGTTGTTCATGTAGTTGATTTCAACTTACTGTGTAGTCAACAAACCTATGGTCGATTCTTTTATCTTAGTCAACTGACTTACAGTCAACTAGTTCTTATTTTTTAATCAATTTTTAGTTTCATCGATGATTCAACTTTAGGTGTCCATAGCTCCAAGTAGATCTAAATGCAAATTAAGAATACAATTGGAAGAATGATGCATTGTGGTGTAAATGGCATATTTTTTTCTTTAGAATTCAACATTCAAATCAAGAGTGTTAATTGAATTAAATTCCTCTCCTAAAGGGGTCACTCAAGTTCTCATAAAACATATGAATAGATTAAGAATTTATTCTTTTCGGAAGGCATGGAGAAATTTATCCAAACCTTTATGGTTGAATGTGACACATGAAAAAGATGAACAAGGGTGAAATTGTGAACTTTCTAGGAGCATTACATATTTTATCAATTCTTATAACAGTTTGGATTAATATTTTCATATATTTTATTATGGGGTTACATAGAGTGGGAAAAAAAATCCTCATCGTGGTGGTTGTTGATTACCTTTCCAAATATGATCCTACATTCACTAGCAATTTTTAGTAGGAGTTGTTTAAATTACATGGTACCCAACAAAAAATAAGAATATCATATCATTTTCAAACAAATGGCTATACATAAGTGGTCAATAAGTGTTTGGAAACTTACTTTCAATGTTTTCCTAAAAAAGGCATGAATAGTGGGTTCAATGGCTATCCATTGTAAAATGGTACCATATAATACTACTTTTCATTGTACTACCAAAATTTCAACCTATGAGGTGGTCTATAGACAAAACCCCTATCAATGGTCTCGTATTTACTGGTCACATCCAAGGTTTAGTAGGTGGAAAAAACCTTGAATACTTGTGTTGACATTCTTGATACACTTAAGGCTAGTTTATTGTTGGTTCACAATATAATCAAGAAAATGGTATATCAGCATCAATGCGAGTGCCACTTTGAAGAATGGGATCACATGTTCCTTCTCTCTAGTCCTATAAGTAAACATTTCTCAAGGAAAATGGCCACAACAAATTCACACCTAGGTTCTATGGATCTTATCCAATACTTACTTGTATTGGAACTGTTGCTTACAATTTGGCTCTCCTATTCCACTATAAGATCCACCTAGTATTTCATCTATCATTCTTGAAGAACATGGTAGGGCTAAATTTCCAAAATCAAACCATCCTCCTAGAATTGAATGAAGAGGGTTCCATTTGGTTGCATCCAAAGGTGGTTTTAGACAAAAGAGAGTGTTGTCTATTCGAACACAGTATCAAAGAAGCATTTACCTAGTTGAAGGATACATAGCTTGAAGATGTGACATGGGAATCATCCATGATCCCACAATAATTTCCACATCTCAAGCCTTTTCGAAAAAAATGATTTTGAAGGGGAGGGCATGTTAGCACCCCACCCTATCTTCCCTAGTTAAGGGAATATGTTGTTACTTAATGTATAGTGTCCATCCCTTGGTTAAGAAAATATATTGTTACTATAATGACCATTTTTATTAAATAAGGTCAATTAAGTAGTTGATGTAGCTTCATTAATGAAATCCTACAAGGTGGTTAGGGATTTGGGTAGATATAAATTATTTATAGTATTGGGAAATATGTAATTGGATGCTAAGTGGTTAATATTATGTTGGATCTTTGTTCAATTGGAGGTTTCTCCTCGAAGAGACAAGTGAACATTACTTCCTAGATTCAAAATATTGATAAAGGTTTTCCTATTATTGTTTCTTCAATACTTTTGTTTTGTTTTATTTTATTTTTGCATTTCTATTTTTGTGAATATTGCTCTGTGTTTTCTATTTCAAAAATCAAGGTACACCATAAATGAATTCGTAAACTAAGCATATATCAATGATATAATTACGAAACGTTCAACACAATATTCTTGATAGTTGAATGAAATTATACAATAAGATATGAAAAACATGGAGATAGTAACAAAAACAAAGTATAGATCTATAAACCAAACATTAACACATTTACAATCCCAACTCATGGTGTAAATAATCTAGATAAGGGAATACATAATGCTACATTTCTCATCCATTCATATTCTCTAAATTATATGATGTACAAAATTCAAGAAGAGGAACTTGAGGCTAAGAGTGGAAGATGAATGATTCGAAAATCCTTAATGTAGTAAAATTATTTCTTAAAATACACATAAACATCTGACCAGATTCAGAAAATGAATATCGTTTATGACTATTTACAAATAACATGTGAAAACACTTATTTATCCATAAAGTTCATTAATACTCATGAATAACTTGCGGAAATAATGAGTGCCAAAATAATGATAAATAGAGACAACAAATAACATAGCTCATTACACAGTTTGATAATGGAGTTCCAAAGAGTGAGACCACTCTATTAATACTCAAATGCTTATTTTACAATGATGACTTACAATGGCCAATTTGAAGACACCCTTAAATTCAGTTATTCCAACCCAGAAATAGAGGTCACCAATGGATTCCTCACCAAATTCTAAGAAGAACGAGTATAAAATCGACTATGTTTTGAATAGGTGCCCAAAGACTCTTTTTTTTCACATATAAAAATCCTATGGGTCTCATAGTCCCATAGTCTTGCACATATATCAAATGGTAATAAGACTTTCATGCATATAAATTTTACATAGAACTAACATTACCATCATATTCCTCTCAAAATTATGAGAAAAATGAGTATAAACACTCTATACCTTTCCGAAAGAAGTCAATTACACACAAAATGAGGAAAAACAAAACTATGAGCACCTATTGCATACAAATCGAGACATATTTGAAATTGGCACAAATTTCTATGTAGACCTACTTCTAAGCACACATGCCCATGTCTCCGTAAATGGGTCTGAAGCTAAGTTTATACAGGGTAAGGTTGGGGTTCAAACTTGTACCTGCTTCCCATATCCCGAAGCAATTAGTTTAATTATAAATATAAATTACCACAAATAGTATAACAAACCGCGCCTTGGGTGCATTGGTTGGAATGTTGGAATGATATATGTTGGGTCGTGAGGTCAAACCCTGTCGACCACACCATACGTTGTGTTATTTTTTTATATGTTACCACACACACACACACACACACACAGATATATATATATATATATATATATATATATATATATATATATATATTCTAGTGGTTATAACATTACGATGGTTGTAACGTTGGTATACACCATGGGATCGGGGCTTTAACCCTCAATCCCTATTGGCGATCTGACATGTTCACATTTTTTTCTGGTAAAGACAACCATAACTAAGCCAATTAGGGATTCCATGTGGTGGTTCCCAATTGGTCCACTTGTATAAACATTGTATAGTTATGTGCCACATGTTGTCTCTCCATAGGTACATTTGTTTTTCTCAATCACTCACAATTCGATATGCCACATCATCAACTTCCTAACACATGGAACCATGTGGTTCTACCACATTAGCGTTGTATGAACATGTATGGACATGCCACGTGTCACTTTTCCATTGGTTTTAAGTGGCACCCCCTTTGACTTTTGACATGTTTCACCAAAACTTTGATCGGCCATAGCTTCTTCATACAAACTTCATTTGGGGTGATTTTTGTGTCGTTGAAAAGATATTCCCAAGCTTTACATAATGGAATCATTTTCATTAGAATTTGAGCAGATCATTTTTTTAGCATTTTGAGTCCTCCTGAATATTTTTTAGCATTCGAGATCCTTCTGGATTAATGACCCACCATGAATATTGGGATTTTGCACATAACTATCTATTGAGTTGTGCATTTGTGTAAATGCACTTACACTAATTTGGATTGTGTCTATAAAAAGGTTAATACATGAGGTAGTGTGATAATGTATTAGCACAATCAATGTTTTAAATTGCAACACCATGTTGTAGTACTATATATACACAATCGTAGAAAATTAATATGTCCATGACGAAACAAAAAATTGCCACTTTGAACCACATCAAAATTATCCAATATGATGTGCATTTAATGATGATTATTTTATGTTATTCTATATCTTTAACATACAATATATATATATATATATATATATATTCCAAAAAAACCATTGCAGAAAACTTAATAATAACCAAATATGTGGAAGTATATATTAAAATTGTTCTGGATAAATTTTGATAGCACGACTCTTCCAATCATGGACATAATTGATATTTTACTCATTTTTGGATGAAGGAAACCCTGCAAAGTTACACCACAACCATTGTTTGTCCTCCTTTACCCTTGGTTAAGTAATACTCCTCCATTTGTATTTTTGGATGAAGGAAACCCTGCAAAGTTACACCACAACCATTGTTTGTCCTCATTTACCCTTGGTTAAGTAATACTCCTCCATTTGTGGTTATTGCTATTGTTCCAACAACTCATCAAAGACCTAAGCTGAAAGGCCTAAGTTAATTGTGAGATCCCAACTATAATTAGGCACTGACTTTCATTTATCTTATTCATCAAAGTCTCTCTTGAAGGTATATTTTAAATCAATTTCATAACTTAGAGTAAAATCAAAATCTTAGTGTTACCCAATTTATCCTTCCACCGACACTACATGAGAAATACCTAAACACCTTCTTTTTAAATCCAACGTGTATTAAGGACTAAGCAAAGCCTCCTTTCTTCGCACTAATGGTGTGATCATAGAACTTTATTGTATAATGTGATCCATGAAGATTCTTTAGTATGGTATTTTGACAATAATATTATTAATCTTTTTAGAGAAAACATTCAAAGAAAAATCTTTTCACTTAAATTGGTTGAGAACCAATCACAATATTTTGTTTGGAAAATTATTATTTTATTATGTTAAAAAAATGTGATTATAATAATTAGTGTATGAGATTTTTTGTTTGTAGGATAAGGGATTTTTTTACCTATTAATTTGATTATTAAAATATATGGAGTTCTTCATATTATACCCTTTAACTAAATAAAGAAAACATCCAAAGCAAAATCTTTTCACTCAAATTAGTTGAGAACCAATCATTGTATTATGTTTGAAAAATTATCATTTTACTATATCTTTTCACTCAAATTAGTTGAGAACCAATCATTGTATTATGTTTGAAAAATTATCATTTTACTATACGGGATCTTGTTTGTGAGACAAAGTATCTTTTTGTGAGACAAGGGAAAAATTATCATTTTATTATATAGAATCTTGTTTGTAAGACCAGGGATCTTGTTACAAGGGATCTTTTCACCCATTAATTTGATTATTAAAATATATGAAGTTCCTCATATTATACTCTTTAGCTAAATTTTAACATGTAATATAAAGAAACACATATTCTTATCTATTAACTTACTCAAATTTGTTATAAGTAATCATAGTAATCATGGTTTAGGGTTATAGGAAAACTACCGGACGTTATTCATGGTTGCCAACCTATGCATTTGGAAATAAAATGCTGTGCATTCATGACGATATTTGAATTTGTTCTGAAATCAAACGAACTTTTGAAAGTACATCTCACATATAGTAATATATAGTAATGTTCGTTCTGTGGTAGTTTATGAGGACCTTCATTTACTTCTATGAGGTTGGGCCTGGATTGTTACTTATGAAAAACTTGTTTCCGACGAACATGGCAGCAGCCGAGGCAGTTGCATACACGACTGTATTCGGTACTTTTGAAATCAAACCGCCCACTATAGGTACTCTCTGACCGGCCCTCTTTGTCAATGTAGCTGCAATAGGGACTGCTACAGTAACAATCAGCATTTCTCTCGCGTATGTTGCCGCTAGATGTTTGGAGAATTTTCGGACAAAGTGACGGAATTCCTCGCGATCGATTTCCTCATTTCGGTCTATATCAGATTCCTGCACGCAGTCGGCATTCATCCAGTTTAAATTTCAGTTATTACAGAATGAATATTAGGTTTATTTGGTGAAGTGTTGGTAAATTTTAGGGTATTTCTCCGCAAAATGCGGATGATACTCGGTGTAAACGAGTTGGAATGGATGAAAACACAGAATTTGATAAAAACATGAAGTAAAACGCATAAATAACCAACTGAATGAATATTAAATTCACTTTAATCATCATTTTTTCCTAAAAATTCATACTTCCAAAGGGATTGATTACATACCTCTAGCATTTTCATCACGTATTCCTTTGACGGAGGAGCCCAATTGGCGCCAGGTATCTCGTTGATTTTCCTATTCCAAAAGAAGAAGAAAAAATAACGAAAGGATCTTCAAAAATTAAAATGAAATTTGGAGTTGCAAATTTATCCTCCACTGTTAGGAGCTTACTTGAAGACCTCAACTATTGCTTCATGCAGCTGGTCATAGGTCACAGTTTTCTTCTTTGGTTCATCTGCTTTAGAGTCTCCACCAGCTGGCTGGACCGCAGGATCGGGGCTCTCTCCAGCAGCTGGCTGGACCGCAGGATCGGGGTTCTCTCCATCAGCTGGCGTCTCAATGAAGGGAGGAGCTGGCGTCTCAGTGACGGGAGCGTTGGTAAAACTGTCAAATATTGTGTCTATAACCCTATTCAGATATTCTTCTGGGATGTGTCCTGCATCACAACATAATGGCTAAATAATAAATGATCGATAGTTCTAGCATTTTAACAAACTCAGACAATTCGATCTCAATTTCGGCAGGATCAGACAGTAAAATTCACATAATAATAAGAAAAATTGTCATATCTGAGATCAATACTTTTAAATGTGTTTTGTAAACCAGTCCAAACTTGGCCCATGGTGTAGTTGGTTGTGAGAAATCCTGATGCTTGCAGCCACAAAAATCTGATGTTGGCAGTAACACAGAGGATGCTAAGCTTATATGATTCACGATTCTCCTCCTCCACTTATTTAATGCCATATTGGTTTCTATGTAATTGCATTTCTTATTTTCTCGAACGCATAATACTTTGCGAGACCAACCATTGCAAGAAAGAAATAGTACCTGCAACGAAAAAGACGTTTGGAGAATGCCTGGCCGTCATGTTATTCGAAACGTTTGGCTTTATCAAAGGCGCCCATTTATTCGACTGTCTCGCTATTTTCTCATGTTCTGCCCTCACGGGCCACCGACTCCTCGCTATTTTCTCATGTTGGTCTGATGAAGTACATCTGACGCAAAAGATGTTGGGAGAACCCTTCACAATTGGTATTGCTTTATGTGTGTATAAAGAAAGACATTCTCAGTACTCCGTTGATTACATAAAAGTGACATGAGAAGTGGAAGGAAAGAAGAGGGAAAATACACTAATGGTGGTCTGGAGATGAAGGTTATAGAAGACGTCACATCAAATTGTTAATATCAAATTGTTAATAGATGATAATCATTTATATTAGAAAAATATTAAATATAATTTATTAAATTATTACAAAATATCCAAAACCATTTTTAAAAATGGTTCATAAATTTATTGGTCTAACTATTATTGAGAAATTGACATTTTTAGCATAAAAGCACTTACATATCTCAGACATACTATTATTGAGAAATTGACATTTCTAGCATCAAAGCACTTACATATCTTCTATTTAAAAGATGTCTTCTTTGTCACATCCTATATTGTTTTGATTTAATGATACAATCAAACCTTAAGCTATCATAGATTATTCAATTTTCAAGCCTTAAAGCTATTATAGATTATTCAATTTTCAAATCTTAAGCTATTATCATATAAAAGATGTTTTCTTTCTCACATTCTATATTGTTTTGATTTAATGATACAATCAAACCTTAAGCTATCATAGATTATTCAATTTCCAAACTTTAAGCTATTATCATAGATTATTCGATTTTCAAACCTTAAGTTATCATAGATTATTCAATTTCCAAACTTTAAGCTATTATCATAGATTATTCCCATTTATGATTAGCTTCACTTTTTTTTTTCCAACGGAAATTAACCCGCTGGGAACCCACCCCGATACTTCCCCACATAGTGGATGATATGGGAGTGGAAAGCAGCAGCCTGAGGGACTCGTAGCCATGCTTGAAATGGTGACCTCTCCCCAAACTGGGAGAGTGTGCACACCTCTTGCCATGTGAGCTATCCCTCGTGACTATGATTAGCTTCACTTACATTTGTGATCAACAACCTATCCATAAGAATGCAATATATAAGGCAATGAATGCCAACCAACCCTTTAAATTCATTAAATTAGTCATCCAATACAATTAAACACTTCAAACAAGGATCAATCAAGGGAATTTTTCGTTCATTGAATCATAATCAAATCAATCATAAACACACATTCAAAAAATCAAGTTTGAATTCCATGCCAATGACCATTCATCAATCAAAACTCAAAGTAGAATGTTATAAAAAAAATCTATAATCCTTGGATGCACCATTTCTTCATCTCATAATTCCAATACTTCATTGATTATCTTCAGTTGAGATATTGGCATTGTATATATTATTTATATTATTTGTATGTTTCTATTATTTTTATTTATTTATTATTTGTTTGTTTGACATCATATTTTCTTCTATTACATTGTTTTTATTGTGTGTCTCCATGACTTGGTTTCCACTATTTGTAATGTTTGTATGTCTATGTTCTTTTTATACAAGTTTTTACAGTGATGGAAAGAAGGAATATAGCTACTTATACAAGGAGGATAAGAAGTTGAGGGTGAGTGCAAATTAATGATGGTCTATCATGATGAGTTAGTGGCAATGCAAACCTGGAAAAACAACAATCTCTTAACTTTGAGGGATTATTCAAGGTACTTTTACAATGAATTTGAATATGGTGTAAGAAGATGAAAAGCAGGAAATGGAATTAGCTTTTTTAATATACGATTTTGTTCTAATAGTGGTATCTTATTTTTCCAACAAAATATAAGGTATATGTTTTTGTTCGTGAAGTGTTGAGCACCTTAACGATGAAATTTCGTTCCCAAAACTTCTATACTTGTAAAGAACCTGTTGTGTTGTGGATTTTTTGGAAAATTTTAATATTAATTTTATATTTTTTTTAAATTATCAAAGTCAATATATGCCTGAAATTACAAGTCTTTTGTTCATGTAGGCTAAGAGGGTCTTAACATGATCAAAAAAATATTTTTCTAGATCGTAGCTATAGGTCTCATATAGTGCCACATATAACTCATTTGAGAAATGATTAAGCAAAGAAAATGTTATAGAAAAAATAAGAGGTATGTATTCTAGTATTTTGATATATGTGAAGACAAAAATAGATTAAAAATAGTAAACAATATTAATTTAAAAAAAAATTATATATTTGAAATCTGCATAACTCACTCTATCTATGTCTATAGTTTCGTTAACAACTGAGTTTTTTATCCTATAGAAAAATAACATCAAAGACAGAGATATATAGGGGTATTCACAAAAAAGAAGGTTTTTATTAATTTGAAAATGGAACCACAAGGTTTGTCATCCCGAACCTAAATCCGATCCAACCAAGTTAGCATACACCTTATCAATCCCACCCCAAAAAAATTGAATTCGAAGAACGTGTGCATGTTCTTAGGAGTGAGCACATGCTCTAGGAGCACTCACACACTCTAGAAACGTGCACACACCCTTATAATCCATTCCTCTCTCTCTCTCTAACACACACACCTACCCCCCCACTCGATCTCCCTCTTACTCTTTCTCTCTGCCACCCCCGTTCGTCTCCCTCTCTCTCCCTCACACTATATACATGGTAAGACCTAGAAATCATAAAGAATGGAAAGACCTAAACCTAGACCTTACCTTGACATGCCTCAGAATCTCACACCCACTCCCTCTCTATCCCCCCCCCTTCTCTCTCTCTTTCACTGTGTCCCTCCCTCCCCTCTCTCTTCCACCCTTTCTCTCTCCTCATTGTTAGTCTCAGTCTCACTCTCTTTTCCCCTCTTTCTCTCTCTATTCTCCCTCTCTGTATCCCTCTGTATCCCCCCCTTCCTCTCACTCTCTCTCTACCACCCCTTATATGTTTCCCTCTGTACTTCCCTTCCTCTCACTATCCCTCCCTGTCACACTCTGTCTTACCCATCCTCTTTGTCTTTCTCCACCCCCCCTCCCTCTCTGTCTCTACCCCTCCTCTTTGTCTTCCTCTCTCCCCCTGTCACACTCTCATGCACTCTATCTCTCTCTCTCTCCCACCTCCTCCCTCTCTCTCTCCCCCTACCTCCCACTATCTCTCCTACATCTACCCCTCTCTCCTATATTTACCTTTATCTCTACCCCCCTCTCTATCTTCCTCTCTCTCCTTCTCACACTCTCACACACTCTCTCTATTTCCCTTATATTCCTTTCTCTCTCTCCCTCCCACACACAGTTTCGATCTCCCCTTTATTTATTCCTCTCTCTCTCCCTCCCACACTCTAACACACTCACTCTCTACCTCCCCTCCTTGCCTTCCTCTCTCTCCCTCCCACACTCTCGCACACACACTTTATATCCCCTTTTTATTTATTCCTCTCTCTCCCTCCCACACTCTAACACATTCACTCTCTACCTCCCCTCTTTGTCTACCTCTCTCTCCCTCTCACAATCTTACACACACTTTCTATCCTCCCTCTATGTCTTCCTCTCTCTCCCTCCCACACTCTCGCACTCTAGCAAGAGTGGTACATTGCAAGGCAAGGCATGGTAAGGAAAGAAATTCCCTTGACCTATACCTCGCAAGGCATGTCAAGAACCTGACGCAGTCCTAGACCTAGACCTAGACTTAGACCGTGACCTAGACCTAGACCTTGCCTCACCATGCCTCACACTCTCACATCCACTCCCTCTTTCTATCCCCTCTCTTCGAATCACTCCCTTCATATATTTCTCTCCCTCCTCCCTCCCTCTCTTTCCCTCCCTCCCTCCTCCCCCCTCACCCTCTCTCTATATATCTCCTTGTTGTTAGTCTCACTCTCACTCTCTCTGTTTTCCCCTCTTTCTCTTTTTTTCATTCTACCTCCCTCTCTATCTCTCTCCATATCACTCTCAATCTCTCTTATGCTCTTACTGGATCTCTCCCTCCCTCCCCTTCTTTCTCTACCCCCCTCTCTTTCTACCCTATCTGTAACACACCCACTACAAAATTCCAAATTTTTCGGCCTTTTCTTCTTTTCTTCGAGGAATAGGATTCCCCGACTCACTATGGGACCTGATACAGACCCTGCCATCCCTTATCCGCACTCACCTAATCGGCAGTTATGGCCACAGGCCTTATCGGAGGGTGCTCATCGACTTTCGCAAGACAGGAAATTGCGATGCAGGTATTCCCTTGTTCATTTCGGGGTTTCATCCATCAAAATTTCACGGCAAGCGAACACAAGGAAAACTGACCTTTGGTAGTCCTAGGCACCGAAAAGACGAAACACTAAAACCATGTGTGCTCCCCCATTTCGGGACTTCGCCTATGGGGATTTCACGATATACGAGGACAAGACATTTGCCTCTAGATATCCCGGGTGCCGAAACACCGAAACATTACTCCTAGTCGCTCCATACTCATTTTTGGGGTTTCATACCTCGGGGTTTTGCAAGTCAAGATTTTGGGGTACACGAGGACTCCTAGTCGCTCCATACTTATTTTTGGGGTTTCATACCTCGAGGTTTTGCAAGTCAATATTTCGGGGTACGCGAGGACAAGACACTTGCCTCTAAATGTCCCGGGTGTCGAAACTCTGAAATATCACACTTCTCTATGTTCTATTTCTTCGGGATTTCATAAGTTGGGAGTTCGGGGGATGCGATGAC
Organism: Picea engelmannii; assembly: GCA_009831015.1. NCBI lineage: Eukaryota > Viridiplantae > Streptophyta > Pinopsida > Pinales > Pinaceae > Picea > Picea engelmannii. Next base: position 932,286 of record ML776853.1, on the reverse strand, counting down.
AGGAGGTCTCACATCAGGGTCTTTCGGGAGCCGAACTTTGAACTACTAACTCCAAACATACTTCCCTATCTCGAGGTTCCTGCATAAGGATTTCCGGACTAACGTGTACAAGAAGACTGACCCTTGGGTTTTCCGGTTGCCAAAACAATGAAACACCAAGGCTTACCCACACTAGACCTTTTCTGGATCTCGTACTTCAGGATTTCGCGATGGGTAATGACAAGAAGTCTCACTCCTAGGTTTTCCTGGGAGTCGGAACACTGAAACTCATAGCTACTCTGTCCTATTATCATTTCGAGATTTCACGAATCAAAGATTCAGGACTTGCTAGTATAAAGGGACAGGCACTTAGGCATCTCAGGCACCGAAATGCCGAACTATCCCATCTTATCCACTCCTTAAACTATTTCGGGGTTTTGGTTATTGGGGTTTTGCGACTCGCAATGATCGGGGTTCTTTCCCTTTGTCTTCTCGGGTACTCAAATGATGAAACGCTTACCAACAGCCACGTATCCCTATAAATGGACGGTCTAGATGCTCCCACGGATCCTGGGGATCTATGGTCCCGATTTCTTCGCTACTTACGAAGATAAAAGGAAAGGGGTTGAGACATTAACGCCCTTGTTTCTTCCTCCAATCTAATGGTCGCGTCTGACCTCAGATCTTCCGACAGGATCTCGTCCGTCAACCAATACTTATCCACACGCTTCCATTTCGGGATTTCGCAGGTCGGTGTTTCGGGACTCGCGAGTGCAAGAAAACTCGCACCTAGATACTCCGGGTGCCAAAACTCCGAAAACTCTTAATTTACCCCCACGCTAATAATTCAGGGTTTCGGGACTTGCGAGTGCAAGGGGACTCGCCCTTGGGTATTCTGGGTACCAAAATGCCAAAATGTTGAGGTCCATGAGGACCATTCTCCCTCATGCAAGATTTTAAGACTTAAACCATAACATCCTCCTTCGGGTCCTCGGGTAATTTACACCAGGTTTTGAAGACCAGACTCGAAGGTCTTCTCGAAGGTAAGGGAGTGGTCTTGAAAGGGTGCCTTCGTGAGGAAATCTATCTAAGGCATCAGGTAGGACAAACACAGGAACAAATCTCCCGAGAGAAGACTTGAAAATCGGTATTAGTTCATCATATATATACATATATAAACATAAGCCATATGTGGTCTTTCCAATAAAAACATGCAACCATCATTTCTTATCAAAACACCATGCAGATAGTCTTATACTGAAACCATTCATAATTGCATAGACTATGAACATACATGTCAGCATATAAATTTCAAGATACAAGGTATAACACTTATCAGAAAAACACCAGGTGATGCAACTACTGAGAGGGGTGCTCGTCTCCACCTAACCGTAGGCTCAACGACTCCCAACGAATTTACCACTAGCCACCCCCGAGTTGAGACCACGATGCTGCGAGACTGAGTCTTTGTTCGCCAGTAACCGAGAACAAAGGTTACTCTCCTTCTTCTCTCCTATCACTCACTCTGTATTTTTTTTCCAAAGTTCTTTCGATCTCCCTTCCTCTTTCCCTCGCGTCTGCCCCTTGATTGCACACTCTTCCTGCCTTTTCTCTTTTCGGTGAGGTTGTGTGTGGCACGATTTTCCTCGTGGTGGTCAGGTTTGAGGACTCTATGGATGGGCGGTTCACCCCCATCCCTCATTACTCATGAGGAGCCATTTACCTACCAACCTGGCGAGTGATTAAATTTGGGGCCATCGAGCCGCTCTTGGTTCTCCGGGCCAGTGAAGTCCAAATATGGTATTAGTTTCGGTGGAAGTTAATGCCACCATTCCAAGTTCCTTCCACCACCTTTCTTCAGCCATCGTGGTCTCTTTTTCAGCACATCCCCCTCTCAGTAGTCCTGCAATATATATATTCATAATATTATTTACATTCATCGACCTTTTTCACAAGGTCCATTCACATCACACATTCACATTTATGAGTTTGCCACAATACTTGGCCAGTATAGTTATTTTTATAGACTAGGGGAAACAGGGTGTTACAATTCCCTCCCCCTTAAAGGAACATCATCCTCAATTTTCTATCTATCAACTTGACATGCATGTACAGATGTAAACAAAATCGGATATGCCCATTTAATGGCATCCTCCATTTCCCATGTAGCCTCATCTGGGCCAAAATGTTTCCATTGCACCTTGACCTATGCAATGGTTCAGTTCTGGAGCGGGGTTTCCTTTCTGTCCAATATGCATTGAGGTTCTGGTAGAAATTCTCCCTCCGGTTCCACCTGGATCACAGACCAATCAATTATATGGTTAGCATCATGTACATATTTCTTCAATAATTAAACATGGAAAAAATTATGTGCTTTTACTGTGGGAGGAAGTGCTAGCCTATAGGCTACAAGTCCCACTCTATCCAGAACCTCAAAGGGTCCACAATACCGAGGTGCTAACTTGGCACAAGCTCCCATTTTCAGGGAACTTTTCCCGAGCCTAGCTCTGAGATATACATGATCTCCTGCTTTTAACTCTCTTGGAGTTCTCTTTTGGTCGGAATAACTTTTTTGTCGGTTCTAAGCAACCTTCAAGTTTTGTTTTATCTGAGTCACTTGTTGTTCCATTTCTTTCAACATGTCGAGTCCAAAAAAAATCATGTTTACGGGATTACTCCAGCTGACTGGAGTGTTACACGGCCTACCATAGAGGACTTCGAAGGGACTCATCTTTAAGGATTCTTGGTAGCCGTTGTTGTAGGCGAATTCTACTAGTGGCAGGTCCCTACCGCCCTCCTTTCGTCAAACTCTTAGTCTCTATTGTGGGAGCCCTCTCCCATTTCAGGGTGAGTCACCATTTTATGCATCTGTAATTTCCCGTGGCTGATCGTTTGCTTGGGTGAAAAAGACAAACACTGGTTGTTAGTCAATATTTTAGATACATTCATAACCCACACATAAATTCATTTTTCCTTCTCATGCATACAAAATCGGATTTTCATTTCAAACTTTTACTTTTTTGAATTAAGAGGGGTTAAGACAGAGGGTTACTCCTTTTTGGAGTGTTTCGAATGGAGCTCCTGTGCAACTCATTCATGAGCCCAAGTAGGCCAAGTGTTGTAACCATGCTCTGATACCAATTTTTAACACACCAACTACAAAATTCCAAATTTTTCATCATTTTCTTCTTTTCTCTGAGGAATAAGATTCCCTGACTCCCTACGGGACCTGATACAGACCCTGCCATCCCTTATCCGCACTCACTTGATCGACGGTTATGGACACAGGCCTTATCGGAGGGTGCTCATCGACTTTCGTGAGACGGGAAATCATGATGTAGGTATTCCCTTGTTCATTTCGAGGTTTCATCCATCGAAATTTCGCGGCAAGTGAACATGAGGAAAACTGACCTTTGGTAGTCCGGGGCACTGAAAAGATGAAACACTAAAACCATGTCTGCTCCCCCATTTTGAGACTTCGCCTATCAGGATTTTGCGCTATGCGAGGACAAGACATTTGCCTCTAGATATCCCAGGTGCCGAAACACCGAAACATTACTGCTAGTCGCTCCATACTCATTTTTGGGGTTTCATACCTCAGGGTTTCGCAAGTCGAGATTTCGGGGTACGCGAGGACAAGACAATCACCTCTAAATGTCCCGGGTGCCAAAACACCAAAATATCACACTTCTCTATGTTCTATTTCTTTTGGATTTCGTAAGTCATGAGTTCGGGAGATGCGATGGCACGAGGTCTCACATCGGGGTCTTCCAGGAGCTGAAATCTAAACTACTAACTCCAAACATACTTCCCTATCTCGAGGTTCCCACCATCGGGATTTTGGGACTGACGTGTAGAAGAAGACTGACCCTTGTGTTTCCCGGTTGCCAAAACACCGAAATGCCAAGGCTTACCCATGCTAGACCTTTTTCGGATCTCGTACTTCAAAATTTCGCGATGGGTAATGATAAGAAGTCTCACTCCTAGGTTTTCTCGGGACCTGGAACACCGAAACTCATAGCTACTATGTCCTATTATCATTTTGGGATTTCATGAATCGGAGAATCAGGACTTGCGAGTATAAAGGGACTCACACTTGGGTATACCAGTCACCGAAATGTCGAACTATCCCATTTCATCCACTCCTTAAACTATTTTGGGGTTTCGGTTATTGGGGTTTCACGACTCGCGATGATCAGGGTTCTTCCCCTTTGTCTTCCCGGGTACCGAAACTCCGAAACACTTACCGACAGCCACACATCCCTATAAGTGGACGGTCTAGATGCTCCCACAGATCCTGGGGATCTACGGTCCCGATTTCTTTGCTACTTACGAAGATAAAAGGAAAGGGGTTGAGACATTAACGCCCTCCAATCTAATGGTTGCAACTAACCTCAGATCTTTCGAAAGGATCTCGTCCGTCAATCGATACTTATCCACACGCTTCCATTTTGGGATTTCATGGGTCGGGGTTTCAGGACCCGCGAGTGCAAGAAAACTCGCACCTAGATACTCCGGGTGCCGAAACTCCAAAAACTCTTACTTTACCCCCACGCTAATAATTCGGGATTTCACAAGTCGGGGTTTCAGGACTTGTGACTGCAAGGGGACTCGCCCTTGGGTATTCTGGGTACCGAAATGCCAAAATGTTGAGGTCCATAAGGACCATTCTCCCTCGTGCAAATTTTAAGACTTAAACCATAACATCCTCCTTCAGTTCCTCAGGTAATTTACACCAGGTTTTAAAGACCATACTTGACGGTCTTCTCAAAGGTAAGGGAGTGGTCTCGAAAGGGTGCCTTTGTAAGGAAATCTATCCAAGGCATCAGGTAGGACAAACATAGGAGCAAATCTCCTGAGAGAAGAGTTGAAAATCTGTATTAGTTCATCATATATATACATATATAAACATAAGCCATACGTGGTCTTTCTAATAAAAACATACAGCCATCATTTTTTATCAAAACACCATGCAGACAGTCTTATATTGAAACCATTCATAATTGCACAGACTATGAACATACATGTCAGCATATAAATTTCAAGATACAAGGTATAACACTTATCAGAAAAACACCATGTGATGCAACTGCTGAGAGGGGTGCTCGTTTCCACCCAACTGTAGGCTCAGCGACTCCCAACGAATTTACCACTAGCCACCCCCAAACTGGCACCACGATGTTGTGAGACTGAGTCTCTGTTCGCCAGTAACTGAGAACAAAGGTTACTCTCCTTCTTCTCTGTTCTCACTCAGTCTGTAGTTTTTTTCCAAAGTTCTTTCGATCTCCCTTCCCCTTTCCCTCGCGTTTTCCCCTTGATCACACACTCTTCCTGCCTTTTCTCTTTTCGGTGAGGTTGCATGTGGCACGATCCTCCTCGTGGTGGTAAAGTCTAAGGACTCTACGGATGGGCGGTTCACCCCCATCCCTCATTACTTATGAGGAGCCATTTACCTACCCACCTGGTGAGTGATTTAATTTGGGGGTAGCGAGCCGCTCTTGGTTCTCCGGGCCAGTGAAGTCCAAATACGGTATTGGTTTCGGTGGAAGTTAATGCCACCATTCTAGGTTCCTTCCACCACCTTTCTTCATCCATCATGGTCTCTTTTTCAGCACATCCCCCTCTCAGCAGTCCTGCAATATATATATATTCATAATATTATTTACATTCATTGACGTTTTTCACATCACACATTCACATTTCTGAGTTTTCCACAATGCTTGGCCAGTATAGTTATTTTTACAGACTAGGGGAAATAGGGTGTTACACTATCCCTCAATCTATCCATATCACTCTCAATTTATCTTTTACTCTTTTTGGATATTTCCCTCCCTACCCTTATCTCCCTCCCACCCCCC
>ML776853.1:881270-912672 GCA_009831015.1 Picea engelmannii | reverse complement strand
TTATACCTCCTAGTCTCCTATATATACCAAGGAGACATTTTCATTTTGAATCATCTTGTACTTGAACATTTAAGTGGGGTAAAAGGAGGTTGCCCCCTCAAAGAGGCTTATTATCTGAAATTATCTCTTTTCCAAGGCGTTGAGTACTTTTCCTGAGGTTTTTCTATGCTATATTGAAGTTTGGTTCTTAACAGAGTACCCTTTGAGTTCTTTACTCACCCCGCCAATCACTATCTGCCAGGTGACCTCGCGACAAGCCAGCTTGTTAGCAATGAACAATGGCAGCTCATGAGGGGGAACAGAAGACCCGAAAACTCTGAAGTATGAAAACTCTGCCTCCACGTACCAATCCGCTATGCTACTCAGCTTTGTTGCAATGTTGTCCAAGATACGAGGTGGTGAGTGCCCAAAAATGGCGATATGTAGGGGCACCATCACCCAGTTAAAAATTTCATATGTGAACTTTTCTTCTTTGTTCTCCCATAGTTTGTCATGATATACATGTATGGGTTTCTCTTGGGCTCGAGTCCAACCCCAGCTCATAAATGGGAAAGGTGTCATGGAACATATCGCATCCATAATATATGAGGACATGAAGAATGAGGATGGCCTCCCATTTTCTTTCTGCTCTCGGTACTCTGTCACCCGGTTGGCCAAACTATCCGAAAGTATCTTTGCCCAATTAAAAGAGCAACCTTCTGTGGCCTGAAACATTAGAGGCACCCATGCAAGGAAAAAATGCGATGTGTCCTCTCTCCCATATAGCCGACATGTCATCATGGCCACATATTTATACTGTGGTTCCAACGAGGCGATTGAATAAACACCTTGGTCATTAGCCCTAAACTTCGCGGCGCGCGAAACCCAATCCTTTATCAAACCTGGCATGGTTTTATCATACTGGGTGCACTCCTTTTCTTTGAATTCCTCCAGGAACTCAGCGTCGTATGTGTAGTCAAATGTCATCGGGAGATTATACATGGTTTGTATATGCTCTGGCCTAAAAGTCCCAACAGTGACTCGTTGTCGGTTCATGATAGTCCTGGTCGGTATGTCTACGTGATCCAATGCCCATCGGATCATGTCATAATATGGGAGAAGTCGTGGTATGGCTGCTACTCTATGCATACCGGACTGGACGACTATCTTATATTTGGTGTTTAGATCATCTTTTTCATTTCCGTCAGAGTCGTCTGAATAATCTACCAATTGTGACTGCAGAGTGTCTAAAACAAATGACCAGTTTGGGATCGAATCGACACTTCGGGGTGAAGTATCGGAGACATTATTCGAGCCTTGTCCTGCGACCTCAACATTTGCCTTTGCTTCTTTCCGCAGAGCCATAGATGAATCTTGCGTTTTATCTCTTCTACAATAGAATTGCGTATACATACAGAATTTAGTTTACTCAGAAATGATGAGCTCCGCGTGCTATGAAAAATGCATAATGAAAAGCAGTTCTTGCATATATTTGAAAAAACAATACCTTTCGAAACAAGCCTGTCAATTCGAAATTAGAAATAAATTTATGCCGTAAAAATCCGATCTTACACATAGATTTGCCCTATTTCCCATTAATGTCATAAATTTTTGGCGGTTTAAAAGTCAGTTGGCGTATGGAGTGAAAATGCTCCTTTGAGAATCGTACGAGCATCGAAACTCGGGATAAGTCTTGATTTAACTTAATTAATCCAAATCTGTCCATGTTAATAAATTTCTCGCTATTCGTTATCTCATAAATTTTCTGTTAAAATTTTGAGTTTCCAACTCCCAAGACCGCGAGGACCAAGTTTGGTTTAATCAAAGGTAATCCCGATTTGAGACATAATTACTTTTATAATCGTTTCGCCGTATCGCAACTCAGAACTTCAAAGATAATTTTTTAGGAGATTAGTATGCCAAGTCGCGAAACCGCGAGATGGCGATAATTAAGACTCAATTAAGGGGAAGAAAATCTTGGATTAGTCGATTAATTAATCATGTTATAATTACATCGTGTCTTCGTGAGTTGGGGATTAGAGGCTGTGACTTTTGAAAAAGTTAGTGTCGATTAGAGAAATGCCGAGAACGACATTCATCATAGTTAATTTTTTTCCTTTGACCCTTGACATGGGTTATCCGGATAGGACTTCGCGTTCTCGACTCTCGGGGTTGTAAAAATAAAAATTTGGACTTGGCGAACGTCGAGGCGCGAAACCCCGATGACGTCTAATCATGAGTTAAAAGATTCTACCCTGGTTACTATCTTGAGTGAAAATTCAAAACGACTTCGCCCCTTCATGACTCGGGACGTGTGAACTGATGGATTATAGTATCCGACTTGCGAGATCCTGAAGTAGAACAAAAAGAGAGAACGTTCTTACGAAAGAAGACTTGTTTCGAGGGTAGAAAATCATCGATGTTTTCGTGACAAGGTTGCAGAGTTTTCAAAATCTCGGGGGGAAAATAAGGCCATATTTAAAATTCAAGTATCGAAAATGAAAATTGTGATGGGTTAAAAATCAAGGGTGGCTCCAACAGTATGTTCGAATAAACACAATTTGTAACACATGTTGATGTAGATATCACATTGAGTATGGTTATTATTATGACACACACACACACACACACATGNTATATATATATATATATATATATATATTGTGTTTTGCATAGCACCCTTTTGAAGGAATGCTCAGTGATATTGCCACCGCCATCATCTAGAGACTTCATTCACAACATATTGTGTACAAGACCAGAGGGTTGTACATTTGATAAAAAACCTTTCTTATATGGGACATGCCCTGGGTGTAGTGGAATGACATTACTGAGAAAGCGTATCCATGCAAGTGATGAGTGTGAATTGGGGAGGAAGGAGGTTTCCTTGAAAAGATCTAAATATGCCGCATATGATATTGTTGGAGGACAAGAAAGAAAAAAGATACAATTGGTGACTTCTCAAGTATGAGTATGTGAATTCATGAATGAATTCATGAATGAATTTATCAAAAAGACATGACATTATATTCAACATGTCCATGTGGCCTAATGGAAGGATGAGCATTTTAGAATATGAAGATGTACATTTCCCTTTGGTATTGTGTTATCAATGGTTGATTTTGTAGAGAACTACACCCTTCAACTGCAAAATGAGATTCAAAGCCAATATTATCACTCAAAGTAGGTCAGGATAATGGTCCATATCACATGCAGGCATGGGTTGGAATTTCACAACTACTTCCCTCATTCGATATGCAAATCCATTGTTGAATGGTGTTCTTCAGTAATGTGAGAGGGAAGGAGAACCTATGAAGACCAATCACACAACAAAGGACATGTACATAGATATTTTTGGGAGTTGGTTGATGTAAATTGATCATAGTGGTATGAATGAAAAGCAATCCAAGGAACTCATGGATTCCATTCAGTTAGAACATCAGACAATGCAATAGTTGGAATATGGACGAGAAAACTCTCTTGCTTCTCTGGCCCATGTAGTAGAAATGAATGGGATGATTGTGAATCGATAGACTGGGTTGATATATGGGATCGTGTATCTCTCCTTATTGGTCAATGTATAACTACGGAATTATCCTATTTGGAGGAGAAACAATCAATTATTTCAACATATTTTCATCATGTCTCAAATCTCATACTCCCAGGTTCGTTGAAACCTTCTATTAAATTTTCAATAACTAGCATCAATGTTTTATGCTTTGTTTATTTAGAGGACTCACATGTTGGCACTCCATTTTTCGTAGGGAATATATATGCAATGGTGCATTGATTATTAGCTAGCACGTTTCTTATAGGGAAGAAAGACCCTCATGCGATCAATAACAAACTCTAAAGGCATTGGATTTTCGATTGGGTCGATGGTTATTAAAGGATAATATCTGACACATGATGAAAGATCATGGAATAAAGGTGGTTATTTGTTTCAAGATTATAAACCAGTTCAATTAGTATACCAATTTACAAACTTGGTTGTTGGTACAAACCTCCAACTACAAACAATCTCAAGTAAGAACTCATCAAAGGTACACTACTTATTTATTTACTCTGAGCACGAGAAGTTGATGGATACCATTAGTATTAGAAGTGATCTTGATGGTCTACTTGAATGACCATAAGTATGTAAAAGGAATAATTGAACAAATATTTCATATTTATGAATTATTGAAATTTTGGCTTCATTTTATGGTTGTTATGGTATTCTTGTCTTGCTTCATTGAAATTCCATTCCTTTCCTTTCCTTCACTTGTCATGCCATGCAATTCCTTGCCTTTCCATTCCATTCCATGCCTTTCCTTTCCATTCCATGCCTTTCCTTTCCTTCACTTTCCTTGCCTTGCCTTGCCTTGCCTTGTCTTTCCATGACATGCCATGCCTTGCCTTGACTTGCCAAGTCATGCCTTGCCTTTCCTTTCCATCCCATGTCATGTCTTGCGATTCCTTTGTTGATTTTTTGGTAGCTATGGGAGGTATTAACCTCCATAGATAAACCTTTGACTAGAATAGAATATTCCAGAAGCAAGAGAAAACCTAAAGAGATGTGTGAAATCCCTGGAAGATAAGTCAGATCGGAAGAATAATTAATATTGAAGTATTATATATAAAAAGGATAGGTCATACCTACTAGAAGAGACACATGTTCAACTAGACATATTAGTATGAATAGAAGGTTATTTATCTCATTTGGGAAAACACACATTCACTCAGTTGGTGCACACATCTTAGAAGTGCAGTAGCAGCAGAAGTAGTGTGAAAGTCTAGAAGAGGAGCAAAAACAACTACAATGGTGCATCACACTCTTGTTCATCCTTTTTGGTACTCTTACTTGTGCGTTACCTTGGATAAGGTGCACTCTCTTGGTTTATTTGTTGGTTCTGGTGTGGATTCCTAGAATCATTCTATCTAGCAAAGGTTAAGGTGCTTGGGGGTGGCTTTGTGCTTATGGTTGGGTGACAATAGTGTAGCATTGTTTGTGGTAAATGAGCACAATATTTTAACAAGTTATGGGCCCACACCATCTTCGAAACATTCTAACCACTAGAAGGTGTATCCACAACTCTCTGTCAAAATCATTGTGGGACAATTGTAGTTACAGTTAGGGTTTCTGATCTTTCAACAACAACAAACCCTAACATGATTGTTCGAGAACTTTAAGTGAAGTGTTTGGAATAATTATTAGATATCCTAGTTCTCCCTAACCCAACACATCTCGTAGTTCCCTCAACCATAAAAACAAATCAAAGGTTATTTTTTTGGTCAAAGTCAATGTTTGAATGGTCAAAGTCAAAGTTTGATTGGTCAAAGTCAATGTTTGACTAGTCAAAGTTAAAGTTTGATTGGTCAAAGTCAAGGTTTGACTAGTCAAAGTCATAATACAGGTCAAGGTCAAAGTCAAATACATTCATAACTTCCTACATAAAATCACAGTGGCACATCAGAAGCATGGTCTCTTGGTAGAGCATGGAAGACAAGGATTGACATCATCCTTGCAAAGAACAGAGGGAAAAAATATGGAACCACAGACTAAAGAATAGGCATCAAAGGATAAAGAGTTTGATTTTTGGAGCTTCCAAGCACATGAACATGGAGTAAGAGAAAAAATAAAAATCAACTACGAAAGATCTAAATATCTGGAAAGAGAAGGGATCTTTGTCCAAGAAGAAATAATAGAGACAAAAAGATCTCATATCTAATAGATTCATAGGAACAACACACTCTCCAGGTTGGAAAGACTACTTGTCCCATAAGAAAAGCAACTCAAACAGAGCAAGAGTCAGACTCCAGGTTTGCATATCAGGTTTGACATTTTTATTTATGATTAAGTATTGCAATCCTTTAGATTTTATTAATGCCAGGAACAAATGAATACTTAGTAGCATGTACTATTAATATAAATGCTTATTGTACTTAATTGAAATATGAACTAACATATCCTCTAGGAGATGTTTATTTTTATTGTTTTGAGGAAGGACACCTTGGTAATTCTATAATTAATTACCATGAAATTGATATGTTCTTATATAAAATTCTATTATATTGGAGATACGTTTTCTCTCATTGTTCTTGTTTCGGGCAAGTTATCCTACATATTATAGGAAGGTTACCACAGAAGGAAAGACTTTAAAGGACTTAGAGGGATTCAAACTTCAGAGGGAGTCAGTGATCAGGAAGAAGCAAGGTTTCATGACACTTTTCAAGATGCATAGGTGCATGCAACAGATGGAAGTGTGGTTCGAGGATTCTCTCAGTTAGAGGTAGTTGATGGAAGAATTTGAAAAGAAGGATCTTGTAGGATTCATGTCGATTTGTATGCCTCTATGTCGATTTGTAGGCTTCGTTTCAAGTTGTAGGCCTTGTGCCGAGTTGTAGGATTCATGTTGAGCTCTAGGATTCATGTCGAATTGTAGGAATCATCATGAGTTGCAGGCTTCATACCGATTTGTAGTACTTGTGCTAAGTTGTAGGATTCATGTTGAGTTGTAGGCTTCATGAAGAGTTGTAGGCCTTGTGGCGAGTTGTAGTATTTATTCCAAGCTTTAGGATACTCTAGTGAGATGGTCTGGTATGTCAAGTTGTTTCTACACCAATGAGATATTTTGGTTCACTAGTGGCGTAGTCGAGAACCTGCATGGTTTTGATTGTGTTTCTCGTAATATGATCTGGGTGATCATGAGATAGCTTGTGTAGCTCTGGTGATGGTACTAACATGCAATACCATGTAGGTATTTTCCATGCCATGTGATATGGATGGATAATGACGATAGTAATGATGCTACTCACGACATGGGTGTATCCATGGGTGAGCATGTCATGTGGGTGTAGCCCATGATGATGATGGTGACACACACTACAAGGTGTAGCTCTAGTATTCTCTAGCGGGTTATGTCCCCTAGACGAGATTGAAAGGTCCACATGGGTATATCCATGTGTGACGTAATGATGCTACCAATAGCATGGTGTGTGTAACCATGATGAGAGGATCATGGCATAGAGAGCAAGGCTATGAAGACCAGAAGGGAACATCATGGTTAAATACCTCTCTAGCTAAGAGGGAGTGTTGATTTTTTGGTAGGTACGACAAGTATTAACCTCCAAGGATAAACCTTTGACTAGAAACAAATATTCCAGAAGCAAGAGTAAACCTAAACATATGTGTGAAAACCTTGGAAAACAAGTCAACTCAGTAGAATAAGTAATATTGAAGTATTATATGCAGAAAAGGATAGGCTGGCCCCTTATTGAAGAGACACTTGTTCACTTGGATAGATTAGTAAAAATATAAGGCTCTTTAGATCATTTGAAAAAACACACACTCACTCAGTTGGTGCACATATCTTAGAAGTGCAATAGAAGTAGAAGTAGTGTGCAAGTCTAGAAGAGGAGCAACAACAAATGCAGTGGTGCAACACACTCTTGCCCATCCTTTTTGGTACTCTTACTTGTATGCTACCTTGGAAAAGGTGTTCTCTCTTTGTTTATCTATTGGTTCTAGTGTGTCTTCCTGGAATCATTCTATCTAGCAAATATTAAGGTTCTTAGGGGTGGCTTTGTGCCTATGGTTGGGTGACAATAGTGTAGAATTTTATATGGAAAACAAGCACAATATTCCAACATCCTTCACATTCCATGCCATGACATGTCATGCCTTGCCTTCTCATCCCATACCTTGTATTTCCTTTCCATTCCATGGCATGCCTTACCTTTCCTTTTCATGTCTTTCCTTGTCATTCCATGCCATGCCATGCCTTTCCTTTCCATGCCTTTCCTTGCCTTCACATGGCATTCCATGCCATTCCTTGCCTTGCCTTTCCATGACATTCCATGAAATTCAATGTAATTCCTTTCCTTGTCATTCCAAGCCATGAACTTCCTTTCCTTCATGTTCCATGCCATGCCATTCCTTTCCTTGCCATTCCATGCCTTGACATGCCATGCCATGCCATGCATTTCCTTGCCATCCCATGACATGTATTTCCTAGCCATGACATGCCTTTCCATGTCATGACATTCCATGCCTTTCCATATAATTCCATGACTTGCCTTTCCTTTTCATGTCTTACCTTTCCATTCCATATCATGCCATGCCTTTTCTTGGCATGCCTTTCCTTTCCTTCACATTCCATGCCATGCCATACCATGAATTTTCTTTCCATGCCTTTCCTTTCCTTCACTTTCCATTTCATGTCATTCCATGCCTTGCCTTTCCTTTTCATGACATGCCTTGCCATGCCTTTCATTTCCTTGTCTTTCCATGCCATGCCTTGATTTTCCATGCCATGTCATTCCATGCCTTTCCTTTCCATGACATGTCATGCCTTTCCTTTCCATGATTTTCCTTTCCTTCATGTTATGTTACATGTCACGCCATGCCTTTCCTTACCATTCCATGTCTTTCCATCCCATTCCATGGCTTGAATTTCCTTTCCATGTATTTCCTTTCCATTCCTTGTCTTTCCATGCCATGCCTTTCCTTGACATGCCATGCCATGCCATACCTTGCCTTGACATGAATTTAATTTTCATGACTTGCCTTTCCTTCAGTTTCCATGCCATGCCATGCCTTTGCTTTGCTTTCCATGGCATGTCTTTCCATGCCTTGCATTTCCTTTCATTTCCATGTCATTCCTTGCCTTGCTATTCCATGCCATGCCATGCCTTGCCTTTCCTTTCCATGCCATGCCATGCCTTGAATTTCCATGATATTCCTTGCCTTCATGTGTCATGCCTTTCCTTTCCATGGAGTTCCTTTTACTACCCACAACTACCCAACACATTGTTATTGAAAGTTGACCTCTCATTCAGAAATTGCACTATGCCTCATTGAGTAAAACCCTAGTCAGAAGATCCTCCAAAAAAAAATATTCCGGTGAATGGAAGGAAAACGAATGGGCCCCACTAGATGAAACCTGGTGCCCTAAATCCAATGCAACCAGAAATTCATCCATTTGAGTCCTGGTTTGAGTTTTATCACAAGTTTCAACTCGCCTCCTCAAGCCATTCAGGGACATGTCAACAATTTGGTCCAGGGGTATAAAATCCAAACCGAGAAGCATAATGAAGTTTTGTAAGCATATGCATCTCGATATTTTTAAGGCCCATGTGATTATACTACCCACAATTTCCTGGCACAGTGTTCTTGAAAATCGAACTCTCATTCAAAAATTTCACTATGCCTCATTAAGAAAAATCCTAGTTTCAGAGACCCTCCAACAAACAATTTTATGGTCAATGGAATGACGATGGATGGGCCCCAATAGATAAAAATCAATGCCCTAGATCCAATGAAACCTACAGTTCGTTCGTCGGAGTCCTCATTTGAGTTTTATCACGAGCTGCAACTTGCCTCCTCAATCCATTTAGGGACATATCGATAATTTGGTCTAGTGGCATAAAATCCAAACCAAGTAGCATAACGGATTTTCCTAAGTTGTCGCATGTTTTTTTTTCCAATGCCCACATGACTACACTGCCCATAATTTCCTAGCATAGTGTTCTTTAAAATCGACCTCTTGTTCATAAATTGCACTATGCCTCATTGATAAAAAACCCTAGTGTCGTAGATCCTACAATAAAAGGTTTTCCTATCAATGGAATGACAATGGATGGGCCCCATTAGCTAAAACTTGGTGCCTAGAATCCAATGCAATCGGTGGTTCGTCCATTAGAGTCTCGGTTTGAGTTTTATCATGAGTTGCAACTCTCCTCCTCAAGCCATTCAGGGACATGGTAAGGCACGGCAAGGAAATGTCTTAGTATAGGTCTAGGTCTAGGTATGGAAATGGAAGGAAAGGAAAAACAAGGAAAGGAAAGACAAGGCAAGGAATGACATGAAAAGGCTAAAAACATCTAGAGATGGAAAGGAAAGGAAAGGAAAGGTCTAGGCCTCGATCTAGGTCTAGGTCTAGGTAAATCGTATTAATTATGATAATCCATGTTTCACAACTATGAAAATACCTTAGATATATGAACAAAGAGAGATTATGTTATGACATTGAAATTCTCATGCAAGTATTTTTATTTAAAATAGATGGGATAACAAGTTGTAGAATTACATACTTAATGGATTCTTTGATTATAATTTTTACGCATTGAAGTTGTTCATTTAGTACAAGAATTATTTTTTTTAGGAAAAAAATAAGGTATGATACATGAATTCCATTATTTGTTTTAATAAATTAACTTGATAACAAATTCTCTCTAATGATGAAAATAACTATATTTTTACAAACAATGGCAATGGCATGGAAATGATAATGGAATGGCAATGGAAATGCAAGGCAAGGCCATGGAATGGAAAGGAAATGCAATACAAGGCATGACATGGAAATCCAAGGAATGGCATGGCATGGAAAGGAAAGGCATGGCAAGGCATGGCAAGGAAAGGCAAGGCATGGCATGGTATGGCAAGTTAAATAAATCCAAGGCATGGCATGGCATGGAAAGGAAATGAAATCCATGGCATGGCATGGAATGACATGGCAAGGAAAACCATGGAAAGGCAAGGCATGAAATGGCATGGAAATTCAAGGCATGGCATTGCATGGCATGGAATGGCATGGCAAGGAAAGGTATGACATAGCAAGGCAAGGCATGGCATGGAAAGGGAAGGCATGACAAGGCAAGGCATGGGATGGAATGGCATGGCATGGCAAGGCAAGGAAGGGTATGACATGGTAAGGCATGGCATGGAATGGTAAGGCAAGGAAGGGTATGACATGGAAAGGCATTGTTAGCACTAGAATTCACCTTTGGATTGAAGCAAAGGTAAGCCTAGTACCCATCATTTTTATGTCACAATGAATAAATTTAAAGGGGGTCTAATGGACATAGACTCAGGATTATATCGCTTTAACTTAGAACACTGGGCTAGTGTGTACAAGAAAATGAGGTCTTGATCTAAATTCAGTTAGTAAGTTGTAGTAAAGGTGAGTAGGGGGGGAAAATTGAGAAGAGTGAAAAGGTTTGCTATGGACATCCGGTCTTCCAACAAAACATGGAGGAAAAACTTAGAAGCCAATATCCTCTTGGTTCAGAGTTTTGGGGAACTGAATGAAATTATCACTGAACTGAAATCAAACATACATCAAAATTCAATAACAACAACCCAACTAGATCATCCATGCCCAATACATTCAGTGTTGGAGGGAAAAGACAACACAAGAAACTGATTAAAATTGGTTGTGATGTCATTGTGATCAAACCTACATCATAAAAACATAACTACCCTTCACTGGATCATCCATGCCCGAGTGTTCTAACACAATTGTTATAGAGAGACAGAAAGAAGTTGACTTACATTAAACAATAAGTCTCAAATACAGATACATAACCAGAAGAACTAGATCTTCATTAAAAAATTACAAGTTGGGAGCGTAGGTCAACCATCGACCCTAAAAAAATATCAAAACTGACTATATATACTTAGAACAGCTTGACATCAAGAGTGTGATCTAGAAATTACATTCAAATATTTTTGTTTGAACCATCCTCTGTCTTACTAAATGTGTTTCCCTCTGTCATACGTAACCAGGTTTAGTAGGCACTTGTAGAAAGTCGACCACCATTGTACCTTGTTTACAGTCTGGCCTCCTTGGTCATAAATATCGAGCTTTCCATTTATGGGTTGAGTTGAGGTTTAATATACCAACCCCTACCTCATTTAATCTTCGTCGGGTCTAGAACACAATGAGGCAAACGACTCACAGAAGACTACCTATTGCGATTGGATTGGGCGCTGCGGTTGTGGAATTCAACCTTAGCTTGTTGGTTGATCCCTCCTTGGAATTGAAGTGCGTCAAGACAGTTGTGGAGTGGCCACTTGTCGACCCGAGATAGGGCATTATACCCATATGCACATGTCGGGGCTGCAAAAAGTGGTTTGACTCTTCAACTCTTTTGGGCCTCATATGTTTTTCCTATTGACACATTGCTTCTCTGCAAAACCATGGTTTCAATCCCAGCCCACCCTTTAGATTTTAACGTCTGCACATTTTGCAGCTCTGATATGATCAATGAACATGAATCTGGAGGGGAGGTGATATCTAGGCGCGCCAACTATTTTTGATTCCCTCGCCAAACTTCTATCCATATGCTAACTTTGGAGTCCTTCCCATTGTGTTTAGAGGTAATGTCACACTGAACCTGTGTAGGGGAAAATCACCATTGGAATTTCCTTTACCTTCTTTTTGAACTGACGGTTGTCACCTGTGCCTTGGAACAATAATAATAATGTGTTAACATTAGGCTCCATGGGAGATAGATTCCTCCCTACAAGGCTCTAAGAAATTTAGAAGAGTGAGTTCCTTAGTTGGGTTATGGAGTCACTTATGAAAATGGAAAGAGAAAAAAAAATCAATATTTACAAAGACACAAAATCCACTCATGGCTCAAATGAAGAACTTTTTTAGAAAATTCCCATTCAGAGGGCCACCAAAAACTTCATTTCCCTCCAAATTATGCAATTTGGAAGTGTTATTTTGACATATCTCAGAGATTTTGAAATTTCCGATCCACAGGGCTTCAAATTTACCATGCTTTCCCCTGTCATGCTTGGGTGCATCCAATTTTAGCACTAGATCTCCTAGATGGAAATCTTCCTTTCTGACTTTCGTGTCGAAAATCTTCTTGATCCTCTACTGACGGTCATTTTCTTTGTCTTTCATCTGCTCTCTTGTTTTTTTCACTTCTACCAACTGATGTATCCTCTTGATCATGTCATCAGGCTCATCCTAGTAGTCTTGAAATAACTTCGCCACTGACAAGGTGAGATGAGAAGGAAAAATTGCTTTGGTCCCATACACAAGCTAAAAAGGAGAGACACCCGGGGACCTCTTTTTTGTCACTCTATTAGACCATAGAGAGAATTTGAGCTTTGAATCCCATGTTTTCTTTTTTTCCTCTAACAGTCTTTTGATAATAGTTATAAGGATTTTGTTAGAGGACTCTGCCAGCCCATTCCCTTGGGGGTAATAGGGGGTAGAGTGAATCAGTGCAATTCTGAATTTCTCGCAAAACTTGATCAATGGTTCAGCTTTGAAGAACACAACATGATCAGTTATGATTTTGTTCGGAAAACCAAACCTTGCCATAATATCTTCAAGAAAACCAATTATTACTTTGTGAGAAACACTCATTGTGGGGATGGCTTCTATCCATTTGGTGAAGTAATCAGTTGCAGTCAAAATCCATCTATGTTGACTACTTGAAGAAAGATGAATTTCCCCAATGAATTCAAGACCCCACTGTTGAAAGGGTCTTGAATCTACCACAGGATTCAATGGCAGAGGCTTGAGTTGTTGCTTCCCAACAAATTTTTGACATTTAACACAAGCCCTATTTTTCGCACAGACATCAGTGAATAGAGAAGGCCAAAAATGACCATCCCTGAGAATTTTATATGCTATGGCTCTCCAGAAGTGATGTCCCCCACATAAGCTATCATGAAAATCAAACATAATTGTTTGGGCCTCTTGTGGGTCCAAACATCTCAAAATCACTCCCAGAGGGTCTTTCCAATACAAAACCTGGTCAATAAGGCAATATTTAATTGCTTTGAGTTTAAGATCTCTTGCCTTTCCTTTTCCCATGCCATCTAGATGTCGTAGCTCCTGCAGAAAGAATATGATGTCTTTGTATCAGGTACATCCTGTCAATGGAGGGTTGACTTGTGGGTATGTATGAGACAACTCAGCCTGCTAATCTTTTGAGTAGGTGATGGTGAAGTTAAACCCCAAACCCATACAATTGGATTCAACCAACATATTGGCTAAACCTTGGCCTTTAATGGGTTTGGTGGGATTTATTTCCAGATTGAATTCAAGGATTTTGGCAATCCACTTGCTCCTTCTTCCATCTATGTCAGGCTGAATGAGAATGTTCTTCACAAAAGTTGAAGGAACATATGCAACAACCTTTGAATGGAGGAAATAGATTCTGAAATATTTGATGGATTTCACCAGAGAATAGGCCTGTTTCTCCATGATGTCATATTTTACCTCAACATCTCTCAATGTTCTTCTAAAAAATGAAATAGGTTGCTCCAGCCCATCAACATTCTTCTGCAATAAAACAACTACTACAGTATCAAAAGAGGCAAAGGAGAAAACCAGAAAATATTTGGAGTAATTCGGATTGATAAGCACAGGTGCCTCATTTAGTTCCTTCTTGATTTGGAAAAAAGAATTCATGAACTCAGCAGACCATTTTACTGCATTCCCCTTCCTGAGCATGGTTGTAATATGTTTTATCAATTCAACAAAATTTGAAACAAACCTTCTATGAAAATTAATTTTTCCCAGGAAAGACTAGAATTCCTTCTTAGATCTGGGAAGAGACAAGGTTTGAATAGCTTCTACTTTGCTTGAATCAATCCTGGCCCCCTCCGCTAATAATATGTGCCCCAAAAATTTTCCCTCTTTCATGGAAAATAGAGATGTTTTGGGATTTAGGGAGAGACCAAATTTTCTACATTTCAAGAAGAATTTTCTCAGATGAAAACAATGCTCTTTATTAGATCCGAAGAAGACTGTAATTTCATCCAGGTGGATGACCATACATTTATCCTTTTCTCCAATGAAGGTGATTCCCATAGCTCGTTGAAAAGTTTCCCATACATTCATCAATCCAAAGGGCATCTTAGCGTACATGAAAGTACCCCAAGGAGTGGTGAAGGATGTTTTTTCTCTATCCTTGGGTAGGTCTGAGATATGATTGTAGCCAAAAAAACCATCAATCATGGATATCCTTGATGCATCAGTCACCCTCTGCAATATGTGTTCCATCTTTGACAGGGAGTAATTGTCCTTCCTTGAGATTTTGTTCAAGTTTCTGAAATCGACACAAAGTTTGATTTTCATCGGGACTAAATTTTCCACCCACTTTGAATACCTCAAAGGCACGATGATATGGGCATCCAACAACTTCTTCACCTCTTTCTCCATGACAGGAAATAACATAGCATTTATTAGTCTCAATTTATGCCTAAATGGTTTAGCCTCCTCTCTCAATGGGATCTTGTGTTCAATGACACTCATGTCGTATGTTCTGAGGCCTTAATAGGTCCAGGAAAACACATAAAAAAATTCCCTTAATAACTCGATCTACTTTGCTCTTTGCTCCCTTGACAAGTTGTTGGACAACTTGACAAACTTCAAATCCTCCTCTGTACCAATATTGCACTGATCTACATCAAAATCCTCATTTGAAAATTTTCCCTTTACTGCCACGTCATTTCTATCAAATAATATTTTCAAAGGAACTAGTTCCTTTGGGATGTGATTGTTGGGAAACTAAACGATATGATGATTAGCAATTTTGTTCAGAAAAACATAAGCATGAGGATTTATTTTATCCTCAAGATCTTGATCAATGTGTAATGCAGAAAAATCATCAATGTTCTCCAGAAATCTTTTGATCTCAAGATCATCCTCAAACACTTTCCAATGCTTGACATTATCGGGTATAGAGGGTCTATATTTCAATTCTACATCATACCTGAGCTTGGGTGGAAGGGGAACTCTAAACTTTCTTGCTGAAACAACCAAAGAATCAGCCATGACATTTTCTTGTCTTGGAACAAATGAAATGTTAAAAGCCAAGAAAAAACTGCCAACTAGATCCCATACTTCATTTCTGTAACTTCTCAGCTTTGAGTGTTTGGCCTAATAAATATTTCTAATCTGATGGATAATTAACTCAGCATCCCCAAACACCGCTATCTCTTTGATTCCCATATTTTTTGCAGCTCTCAAACCCAAGACAAGAATTTTATATTTCGCCACATTATTGGTAACTTCAAATTCTAACTTGTATGACAGAGATATAATTTCTTGAATAGGTGAAACAAAGACCACACTGGAACCAACACCTTCTCTAGGAGAGGCTCCATCAAAGAACATTTTCCAGATAGAGTTAATCGAAGGGGAATATTTAGAGAGATTAATGCTTTGTTTTCTAATTTCAAGAGGAGGCTCAAGGGTATCATTGAGTTGCAATAAGATGGATCCCAAATCAGTATCAAGTGAAAAAATAGGATGGTTTGTGGGGTTATATTCATCACTAATAATATAAGCTAACTGAGATTCTTTGTACAGTCTTCTATGTTCCCCCCCAAACACCGGAATAGTATCATATGTGAGGTCCATTTGCAAGGTTCCCCCAAGTCTTTTTATCCAAGATCTTGAAAATAACATGCCTAACTTGGGAGGAACATCAACTACCATGATAACCATGACCACACTTTTCATGGGAAATTGGAAGAAGGTCACAACCAGATATTTGATGACCCCAAGACATTGCACTTTCCTGGAATCAAAGGAATACAAGTCATGGTATGATTTTGTGATTTCAAGTCCTAGTTCTTCCATGACAATTTTGGGCATGATATTATGAGATGCCCCTGAATCCATTAGAAAATTATGCAAAACCTTATCATGTATGTTCAGTGATGTGTAAAAGGGAGGGGATGAATCATCTCTATATTCTACCATGGGACCTAAGATGACTCCTGGATTTTCATCTTGTAAATTGATTGAGTCTGAGGGATGATTCAAGGGTTCATGCAACAATAGTTTAGATAGGGATTTCTTAAAATCTTCATGCTTGAATAGCTCTGAAAGGGGGACATGAATCCTAATCTTCTAAATTTCATGCTCAAATCTAAAATAGGAGGGGGGTTCAGAATTTATTTTACCTATGGGACAGGACCTTTGGCTACTGGTGGGGGGTTCTATGTTTTTATTTCCTTGTTGATTCTTACTACATCTTCGATAGACGTTTTGTCTCTCGTAGGTCGATCAAGAACATCAGGCTTTGATCCTTTCTTTTTGGACCTGAGTTTGTATCTATTTGGGTTGTCACTGGCCCTATCACCCTTTCTCAGCTCGTTTAATTAGATGTCCATGAGAGACTCCTCATATGTTGATTGAGTTAAGTGAGGAGAAGGATATGCATCTTCAAGACAATCGATTTATGGGTCAAGGTCTTCTTCCTCCCCACCATCATATTCAAAAAGGTTGTTTTGAAGAGGGGTTTGGATTTTCTGATCATCCCTATATCTGTTCTGAGGTTCTCTTTGCATAATATGAGGAGCATTGTTATTAGACCTCCTGAAGTTTCCTTTGTTATCAACATTTTGAGGATTTATGTATGTCTACTTCCCTTCTAATTCCAATCTTTCCATTCTAGTTGAAAGTGATTTTAGTAACTTGGTTACTTCATCCATTTGANTCAAATCTTCCCCTTCCTCTATCTCTATCAGTCTTATTCCTAATTCAGTCAACTTCCAATACGTTAGACTCTACTTCCAGGGATGCAACTTGCATATGAGCCAAGGAGGTAGCTCTTCTCTCTCTTAACAGGAGGCAGAAATCAGGGCTAAAAGCACTAACATAGGTAATTTTGGAAGAGGCCTATGTAGGCTTTATCTCAACATGATTCTTATTGTACATTTTGTTGAATATTTTGGAAAAGTCATAGATAGACTCTCCCACTCCTCTCTTTAGGGATCCGAACTATGTGATATAATACATGAAGTCCTTTTTATCCCCCCATTGTGTCAATAAGACATCATTTAAATCTTCAATCCCAACAATGGATCCAGGAGCGAGGGCCCTAAACCACTTTCTAGCTTATCCATCAAGACTGTGGACAAAAATACTCATCCATACATCTTCGTCTACTATAACATAGTTATCAACATAGCTATAGAAAGATGCAAGGTTCTCTTCTACAATTATATCTCCCTCCCCCGTAAACTTAGGCAGTTTCTTAAAGTAGCCACTAGTTGGCAGAGCATTAAGAGGATGAAGCAAAACAAGAGGGGAATATCTGGTAGCTACTATAGCGTCCATTCTATTTATAGGGGGATTAGCACCTGCCATCGGGATGTGAACTGGAGGAGAAATATGTGGGGATGGAGTTCGAGAAGGGGAGATTGGAGGTGTGATTCTGGGAAAAGGAGGAAACAACTGAGTGTTTGAGACAAAGACCTCGGATCTTGAGGGAACAAAGGTTTCCTTTTTTGTAAAAGCAACAACTTTAACATGAGGAGGAGTAATGAAACTAGGAGATGGGAAATCAGCAGGAAAATTCCCAAAATTTATACTTCTAGAAACTCCAACATATGGTGTAATAGGGAAATGAGAAACAACTATTGGAGTTGTTATAGGAGGATGGTGAAAATCATTAGAAATACCTGGTTCGACAGCTGGATTACCTTCTTGAAGGGTCTTTCTTCTTCTGATAATTTTCTCTGGGTCAGCTTCAGATGTCGCTAGAGGCAGTTGTAGAGTAGACCTTCTGTGTCTGCCTCTGGAAGCCACAACTGAAACAATGGGGTCACCTCAATGGAGTCACCAGGTGCAGGTTGCAATATTCAATAGTTCTGATATATGATGCACCTTCATAATCATAAGCTCGTTGTCGTTCAATCCCAGGGAAAATATTCAATTCTTCCCCGACAATGGTGCTAGAAATGCTAGCACTAGAAGTCACCTATAGAATGCAGCATAGGTAAGCCCAGTACCCATCTGTTTTATGTCACAATGAATAAATTTAAAGGGGGTCTAATTGCTATATTGGGAAAACCCCCCTACGGACTACACTAGGGTTCTAAAGTGTAGGAAGAGATAACCATCTAAAGTCTCCCACTTTTAACAACTATCCCAACAACACCCCACATTCATGCATAAAATAAAAAGTATAGGGATCTTGTAGTCCTACCTTAAACTTCGCTTCCTGTGTCGATCCCTTTGCGCCTAGTCATTTCTCGACTGCAAATATCCTCCCAAGGCTGACCTGCATTCACCAAAAGATAAATAAGATAAACATGCATTCTATATATGAATTAGTGGGTTAGATTTCATAACAAAATGTAAATCAAACATAAAGATTGAACACATCATATGGCGGGACGAGAAAATTACTTCTTTATATTAATTTCACAAAGTAACTTACAAAATGAGATTGGCGAATGCTCCTCGAACCTGGTCCTGGGCTCCTCTTCACCAAGCTCCAACTGCTTCCACGTATCCTTCTTCTCTCACACTTTTCTCTAGAGAATGGGAATAGGCTTATGGATGAGGAAAAAGGGTAAGAATAAGGAATTTTGGCTCAAGACTCATAATGTGGCTGCAAATTCTTGGGGCAAGGGGGGAAAGAAAAATGGGCAGAGTTTCATTTTTGCTATGTTTCTCCTTAGAATAGGACCCCAAAACCTCTTTTTATATGAAAAAAATATGGTTATTTGGTTGGGTGATGGGCTATAGGCGGTCAATTGGTTAGGAAACCACCCAATAGCCCATAATCTCAATGAATGCCTTGCAAATTTTTATTTTTTGCAACTTTAATGAGTATACACAGTCTATAATGGTGCAACTAGAATACGTATGCAGTCAGTAGTGGTGAAACTAGCGTACATACGTGGGAATTAGATGTGCAGGGCACGTACATCTTCAAAAATTTGGTTTTTAAGAAGATCTATTCAATATTGGCTTGGAAAAAATAGTAAGTAAGATGGCCTGCTGCTAGGTATGCATGTCTAGTGAAAATTAGGGTTATAAAATATGCCCCCTAATGTGTGAGGTTACAATAGAATCTTATGGTTGAAATACATTACAAATATTTACCAATGTACGAAGCGAGTGAGCCCATGACCAGAGTTCAGGAGGTGCCATCTGCAAAATAACAATTGTCTCACTGAGGCAAGCATACCCATGCTCGAGATGAAATAAATCATGGCTATGAATCAAATACAATGCATATCCATGTCATATAACTATATAAAGTGTAGCCATGAGAAATACACAATGGATCTACATCTCAAAATCAAAGATATACATGTATAGTATCCATCTTCAAGAAGCCAACAATGCCTGATGGCTAAAGATGAGTTCTTCAAAGCTCAAGCAACAACTTCAATATATTCATAGCTCGGGTAGGAGTCTAATGTGAGTGTACAACTTCACTACCTAGAGGTCTTCAATGACTCGTCGGGGAACAGACAAGAGAATCTTGATGATCAGGTAGAGAACTTCATTGATTTTGAACAAGGAATTGATTGGAATTTCAGGATTGTCGAGCATGAGGTCAAGAGAAAAACTATAGAAGGGCTAACTCAAGTTGGGTAAAAATTCCCTTGGAAAATAGCATGAATGATGATGAGACTCGGGCAGCATGAAATTGACATAAGTTCCTGATGAAGGAGGCAATGCAAACTCTCCATATGTTTGGAAGGATAACCAAATGGAGGAGGACACAACTCTATGTTACGAGAACAACTTTCTAAGGTCATATTAAATCCCAATTCTTGACGAAAAATGAAAGAATGTTCTTTTTCCAAGGGACACTCATTGTGCTTCCATAAAAGAAAATACTTTTACCTTCCTCTTTTTGGGGTATATTTGATTTTTTTGTCTTTTTCAATATTTTGAAAGCCTGAAAAAGAATAAAAGAATGCTATGTTACAAAGGAGGAACGAGTGTCGCAAGCATGCTAGTTTCAAGCAAAAGGAACACACTAATTCTCATAGCAAGGAGACATGTGCAGGTCAAGGACACTTGGGGAAAATTCCTCCATGATTCAAGGTGTCAGATCGCAGAGGGAAAGTGCTACAAGGCTTGCGTACAAGGCATTCTTCAAAGGTTTAGTCAAGAGCCATGTGGAACCGACATTAGGCCAAATACATAGAGATGAAACTGTGATTAGAAAGACACGATGAAACACCCTTCATTGTATTTTTTATGAGCTTAGAGAAGGTAATCTTGGTGGTTTTTCATTTTTAGAGAGTCTGAAAAAGAATAAAAGAAGACTCCATTGGGGTACCTTTTTCGAAGATAGTCTATTCGACTCGAAAAAGGGATCAATTAGCATCGAAAAGATGTCTATTCAAAACCATTTTAACGAGTGTGACACAGACAAGATCAATCGACAATATTTTCAATTTTAAGGAGTATGAAAAGAGCTTAACTATGGACTCACTTCCTTTTTCTAGATTTAGTCTCCTTAGCCCGAAAAAGTATAAACTATACTAAAGAGAACCCTCCCGGCGAGACCAATCTCCCAAGGTGTACCTTTTTTCTCCTTAATCTACAGGTCGAAAAAAGGGGTAAACTCGTGCCAATAGATGTTTTTCTGAACCAATTAACGAGTGTGAAAGAACAAGGTCACTTGATGATCTTTTCACTTTTAAGGAGTTTGAAAAGTGCTTAACTATGGACTCCATGGGGGTTCCTTTTTTGTAAATTTAGTCCCTCGGGACCGAAAAAGGGTTAAACTTATACCTGAGAATACTCTTCTAGTGAACCGAAGCTCCTAGAGTATACCTTTATTCATACAATTGATCATCCGAACCAAAAAAGGGGTAAACTACCATCGGACAGACGTCCCTTCAAATTTGATTTTGACGAGCATGAAGTGCAACAAGATCGCTCGACAATATTTTCATGTTTAGAGGCTCTGAAAAGGGATTAAAAGAAGACCCGTGAAGTTACTTTTCTCAGTTAATCCGGATGAGATCGAAAATCATAAATGCAGTCTCGCCGGATGTTTCTTTCAGATTTTGAAAGGATATTGAAAGACAAGAAAGCTTGTTCATGCTCAACACTTCGTGGGTCAATGCCTGAAAACTCCTCGGGGGAGCAGTCCACTCCGAAGAAGACATTCTCCATGACACCAGGGGTTCTGGAGATATTTATAGGTACCATTTTAGAAATGGTCTCCATATTACCCTTAGCATAAATTGCGTACGTAGCCAAAGGATTAATAGGACAAGACCTATCTCCAGTCATTGTCAACACAAATTCTCCTGCCTCTATTATTTCCAACTCTCGGAGGAAATATGATCTGTGATGGAGATCATCCCAAGGTCTATTCAGACTGGTTAATTCCTCTAGAATCACCTATTCATAGGGTAATATCAATTCTAAATAATCGATGGTGGCAAGGGAACCTTGAGCCCAGGTAGGCTCGAGAACTGGATCTAACTCTGGTGCAGGAGTTAGAACGAGGTCAGTTGAAGCTTGCTGGACTATATAGTACACAACTTCTACTATGGAAAAGGGCATGGACATGCCATGGTGCC
Source organism: Picea engelmannii (assembly GCA_009831015.1). Classification (NCBI taxonomy): domain Eukaryota; kingdom Viridiplantae; phylum Streptophyta; class Pinopsida; order Pinales; family Pinaceae; genus Picea; species Picea engelmannii. Next base: position 890,600 of record ML776853.1, on the reverse strand, counting down.
CTATCCCTTCCATCATGTCTGATGGGGAAGGAAGAATCCATAGATCTTTAAAGTAAGTCATACGGAACGATGACACTGAAAAGATTTCAGCCTTAGACTGGTCGAGGATAGTCGATATTATCTTGACATCGCTGGAAGGAGGTGGGTAATCAAAATTACCCATAAGAGGTGGGCACAAACCAACCCCTACATTGACGATGTCGGGTTGTGGGTTATAAATCATCGGGACCGTGGATGCCCCCGATGAAGGGCCAAGCCTAGAGAAAAACAATTGATCAATGGTCACGATTCAGACCATGTGTGGAAACATCAAGAGCCAAAAAACTGTGGTGACCATGACATGCATGTCATATGTCCAAATCCTTCCTAACAAGAGGTTGTAGTCAAGAGGTGAATCAACCACTTCAAATTTGACGCACACGGTCTTCCCTCCTAATTACAAGGGAAAATAAAGAATGATTCCATGTGGTCTGAATGAATGACCATCGAAATATGTAAGAATAGTAGGTGACGGAGATAGAACGGGTTGGCTTATGGCTTTCCAACACACCAATGACATCACGCATGTTGAGGCACCCTCATTAACCACCGTGTGGAAAACATTCTGAGTAAAGGATTTTGTGGGAAGAGCCACTACTATCTGAAATGTGACATGGTATGGGAGATGAGGCTTTAGGTCAGTCATATCAAGCAGGATAGTTCTCAGATTACATGTCTCAACAGGTCTTAAGGAAGATAGAAGAGCCTTTCTCTGTGAAGGGTAGCTCTGGAGGACCTCCAAAAAAGACATTGTGCAAGGGGTTTGTGATAAATCCTCCACTATAGAGTAATTCTGGGCGGCCCTCACGTTTGGATTGTGTGAATCCTTTTTGAATGCCCCTTTCAGGATGCATGTTATTGTCTCTCCCATTGTTCTCTCAATTTGGAGAGGAATGGATGGGTTCTTAGCCTCTTTACCCTTCTCATAAGTGTTTGTCATTCCATAATCATGTGTCCTCGTGGCTATATGAGCATCACTTTTCAACATATAGACATTCTAAGTCGAGGGATTTCTAGACGATAAAGGGGGTCCCTGACTACCCCCATCCACGTTCGTAGAGGCTTGAGTCAAAATTTTCCCATGAGGAAATGGGTTCTTTAAAACTGCAGGTTGTTTTCATGCCAATAACTTTTGGGCCTACATGAGTCGAGGGCACAAGTGAGTCGGGTCATCCTCTGTGCAAAGGCTTCACGTATACTTTGACTTCTTTCTCTCTATGTTTCCCCCGCTAGCATTATTGGTGGGTTTCGTATACCCCTTACCCTTCTTTCATTGTTTTTTCTTCCCTTCAGCCTGTTGGTTGGCCTTTGGGTTCATCGATTGCACGTTGTGTACATCCGACATCTGAGTAGAGGGAGAAGATAAACTAGAGGTTTGGTTGGTTATTGTCTGTTGTATCGACAATTGATGCAATTGGTTTGACATTAGATCAGTGGGATTTTCTTATGATGAACCGACAATTCCGTCAGCATGTGGTCCAGACTTATGTCTGGTCTTATCAAGAATAGACCATGTTGCATCTAGTAGAACTTCGTAAAGAAAACCAGACTGAGAGTAAATCAGCTCTAGATTTTGAGCTCTCATTATCACTTCTTCCTTCAAAAACACCCCCAATGTTGCTACGTCCTTGGATAGATGGGGTACCAAATACTTAAGGAACCATTCCAGCAGGAATGCTGGTGGAATTGGTACTTTAATCAAACTCTTTTGGCATTTCCATTCTAAGATGTGATCAGAGATATGGTCAACCTTTGTCTGCTCAAAGTTGGCCAACAGTTCAGTGTCAGCATCATATCTCACAGGTAATTGAAAATAATTTAAGAAAACCATTTCCAATTCCCCAAAAGTACAGTATCTTGAGCGGTCGAGCTTGATGTACCATTTCGTGACGCTCTCGATAAGAGTGCATTGAAATAGACGCGACTAGATAGAGTCGTCTCTCAAAGTGTTGGACGAGCACCATAAGTGAAAGGTAGTCACATGATCACCTGGATCTTCATTAGGCTTGCCTTCAAACTTTGGAATGCCTAAGGGAAACTTGGTCAGCATAGCAGGCCAATGTGGATCATGAAAGATTGGGTTGTTCAATAATCTTGACAAGTCTAGAAAATGCAAAGTTGTCAGAAAAGGTAACTTAGGTTGCTGAGTATTTACAGGAGGATAGGAGCCTGGGATTTGGGTAGCACCAGGTTACCAGGAAAAGTTAGGCTGTTGGCCTGGGTTCTATTAAAAACTATGGACCAGGCCGACATTTGGAAGCTGCGCTTGTTGAGATGTCATCAGATGACTCTCGTAGTAGGGCGTTGAAGGCTAAGAAGGGATTGCTCCCAACGTAGTGTTCCAAAGGTTATGCAAAGGGTTTCCCCATGTCGATCTGATGGGCATAGGTCCTGAGCCTTGCCTGGGGTTCCATTGACCATGAAATGGGTTGCCCCAATCGATATCCCTAACAAGAAAATTGGTCCCTGCCACAGATTCCAAGGTCCTTGAGAAGTGTGTGCCCCTTGTGCAGGAATAGTACCCTGCACAGGATTTTGTGATCCAAAACTAGGGAATCCCTTGGTCGAGATAGTAGCTGAGGAGAATGAATTGTTACCAAATGTATCTAACAAAGAGAATGAAAAAGAACCCACCAGTGTGGTACTGGAAGAAGGTCCTTGACTACCTTCTCCGAAAAAGATATAGTTCATATTCGGCCAGGTGGGTTGTTGAGAAGTACCACCAAACAAAGGGAATGATGGAGGTATATGACCCCTGCCATAAGGGAAATCGTTATAGGGGGATGAGGTGCCTCCCATGGACCCCTGCAAAGGATCATTTGAGATCCCTTCCCCCAGACCCATGGTCTGAAGGGTGGAGTAGGTGAGGACTAAGTTTGTATCAAAGTTGGGCATCTCGTATGAGAATGAAAGGCCCATCGCACTCTGTGTAAATGATGTAGTGATCGCCACCATGGATGGCATCAGACCACTACCTGAGGTAGAGACAGTCGAGACCATGGTGGCCTGGACCTGCGAAGGTCAGTTAGGAGGTGGAACACCCCCAATTGTGGCAGTTGTAGAGGGATTATGAGGACTCCCTGATGAAGTAGCAACATTTGCTTGCATCGCAGCTTGCAGAACTATTTGGCGCTAATGATGCGTTACCCTTGGAGGGGAAATTTGTATCAAAAGTGGCACCGACAAGTCAGTGATCAGAGGGTTATACGGACCAAGAGATTTTTCTCCAAGGTCAGAAATAGTGTGTTCCTCTGGAAATGAATGTTCTCCTCTCGGAGTTGGCTTGGGTAAATTTTCTTGTCGCTCGGTCACCTCAAAAGACCCTTGTTGGTCTAGTCTTCGCCTTCACGGTGGTGGTAGTGGATCCAAGTTAACTGGCAGTAGGCCAAAGAGCCTTCGCGACTAGTGGATTTGTTGATATTCCACTGTGGGAGAATATCAATGAAACACTAGGGATTTCTAACATTGAATACCAAAACACGCACTAGAAATGTTCATAGAAATAAATCAATCAAACCAGTACAACTAGTTGGAAGAATAGTTACACCAGCCAACACTAGAGCAACTTACAGGTGCAAGTGAAACTTGAATATGGAAGAACCCTCCAGGTATACTCTACAAAGTGTGGCCTAATGTCTACCCTAGGTACTGTGGTATACCCCCACAATCACCTGTGTAAGTCCCTAAAGTAAATTCAACTAGGTTGCCAGCTCGTGAACAACTACCAAGCAGGTACATTCAATAGTCAGGTGGAGCGCAATGAGAAGGGTATCAATCCCGAAACCTATCGAGGGTATCGGAAGAAAGTGCTCTGGAAGATGAATGAGGACCTTGATCAGATTCGAGACCCATGAAGCTCTGTGGAAAATGCGATGAACGTAATCCCAAGATAAGTCCTCTATATGCGTTCCTCCACTACGATTGGTTTGGCTTTGGAGGGGTTATCTATGCTACCTTTTCGCATGTGACCTCGTGTTTAGCCCTTGTGTTAGAGGGGGTTCTCAGATAGTTTCCACATTACCGGACTTTTTCACTCCCTAGCACAGACTCCTATGTTTGTTTTGTAGCCTTGAAGAGTTTCCTCTCCAACCTAAATCAAGGCTCTAGCCTAATCTAGTTAATGGACCCTACAAAAAAAAAGTCTAATAAATTTTAATTAAGCGTTGATTTTAATTGGTTTTTCTTAAGTCAAAGGAATGGAAATGAAACTGGTGATGTTTGTTAAGAGACGAAAGAGAAGAACAAAAGATGGAAACAAAATTACTTATTTTTCAACAAACAAAGATTTGCAAATTACACACTCTTTAACCAACTTTTCTAACTAACTTTTCTCTCTAAGATCGTTTAAAAGAAAAACTCAAAACTGAATTTTTCTCGACTGCAAGCTACTTAAATTCCTAAGTATTAAGTAAAGAAATTAAGAAAGAACTCTTCTTCCCGAAAAAAACAACTAACCTAACTACTTAACCAAATGAGAAACTGAAAGCTTTTTTTTTTATGCTCCAAAATAAGTAACTTGAAAATGAATTCTTTTCTTTTCTTCTAAATCAAATAAAAAGGGAAAGCAACGACAAGACAAGACCCAAGAAAATGACTTAAGGCCTACTACGGATCGCAGGGAGTCACTAAAAAAACCACTAAGGCTGAGGCAGAAAATACTCACAGACTCATCAAAAACCCTTTCAACAAAAACACAAGTAATCATTAAAAGATAAAGAAAAAGACATCAAATCTAGGCTCAAAGACTGTAACTACTGAGACCAGGAATAAATCAAGAAACCTATAAGAAGTCAGACTTCAATTAGAAGAGAGGATGACTGCCTCTCCTTAATAAAAGACTTCCTGACACAGGTACACTACTAACACTTAAGAAACCTATGTATGTACACGGGTTGTCCAAAGGTAGGGTGCGTATATATGTGAGCAGACCTTCTGCAGGTCGCGTACACCTCTACAACTCCTTAAAAAAAAGAAAACAACATTCAAAGGAACAATGCAGGGAATATTGGTATAGCAGACCGGAATCCATTAAAGACACAGTAACTTACATAGAACTCAAAGAGGTAATTAAACCAATTAAAACACCCAAAAATATCCCCAAAAAACCCTAGAGGCTCCCCAGTATGGTTGCCAATTCTGTTATAGTGGGAAAATCCCCCTACAGACTACACTAGGGTTCTAAAGTGCAGGAAGAGCTAACCATCTAAAGTCTCCTACTTTTAACAACTATCCTGACAACACCCCACATTCATGCATAAAATACAAAGTATAGGGATCTGGTAGTCCTACCTTAAACTCTGCATCCAATGTTGATCCCTTTGCGCCCAGTTGTTTCTTGAATGCAAATATCCTCCCAAGGCTAACCTGCATTCACTAAAAGACAAACAAGAAACTACGAACATGCATTCTATATATGAATTAGTGGGTTAGATGTCATAAAAAAATGTAAATCAAACATAAATATTGAACACATCATATGGTGGGATGACAAAAGTACTTCTTTATATTAATCTCATAAAGTCACTTACAAAATGAGATCGATGACTGCTCCTCAAACCTGTTCCTGGGCTCCTCTTCATCAAGATCCAAATGCTTCCATATATCCTTATTTTCTCACACTTCTCTCTAGAGAATGGGAATAGGCTTATGGATGAAGGAAAAGGGAAAGAATAAGGAATTCTGGCTCAAGAATCACAATGTGGCTGCAAATTCTTAGGGCAATGGGGGAAAGAAAAATGGGAAGAGTTTCACTGTTTCTATGTTTCTCCTTGGAATGGGACCCCAACACCTCTTTTTATATGCCAAAAATATGGTTATTCAGCTGGGTGATGGGATATAGGCAGTCAATTGGTTAGGAAACCACCCAATAGCTCGTAATCTCAACGAATCCCTTGCAATTTTTTATTTTTTTCAACTTTTATGAGAATACGTGGTATGTAATGGTACAACTAGCATACGTACGAGGGTAGTAGTGGTGAAATTAGCATACATACGTGGGTAATAGTGGTGCAGGCCGTGTACATCTTCAAAAATTTGGTTTTTTAAAATACTTATTCATTATTGGCTTGGAAAAAATAGTAAGTAAGATGGCATGCTGTTAGGTATGCATGTCTGGTGTAAATTAGGGTTATAACACTAATGGATGAAGACTCAAAATTATGTCTCTTTAACTTAGAAAACTAGGCTAGTGTGCACAGGAAAATGAAGTCTTGATCTAACTTTAGTCAGTAAGTTGTAGTAAAGGTGAGTAGGGGGAAGAACTTGAGAAGAGTGAAAAGGTTTGTTATGGACAATCGGTCTTCCAATAGCCTATGGAGGAAAAAATAAGAAGACAAGATCCTCTTGGTTTAGATTTTTCGGGAACTGAATGAAGTTATCACTGAACTAAAATCAAACATACATCACAATTCAATAAAAACAACCCGACTGGATCATCCATGCCCAAGTCATTCAATGTTGGAGGGAAAAGACAACATAAGAAACTGATTAAAACTGGTCGTGATGTCACTGTGATCAAACCTACATCACAAAAACATAACTACCCTCGACTGGATCATCCATGCCCAAGTGTTATAACATAGCTATTACAGAGAGATGGAAAAAAGTTGACGTACATTAAACAAGAAGTTTCAAATAAAGATACATAACCATAAGAACCAGAGATTCATTAAAACATTACAATTTGGGAGCGTATCTCAACCATCGACCCTAAAAAAATATCAAAACTGAGTATATATACTCAGAAAAAATTTCCATCAAGAGTGTGATCTGGAAATTCCATTCAAAGCTTTTCATATAAACCATCCTTTGTCAGACTAAACATGTTTCCCTATGTTATACGTAACCAAGTTCAGTAGGCACTTGCATAAAGCCGACCACCACTTTACCTTGATGATGGTCCAGCCTCCTTGGTCATAACTATCGCGCCTTCCATTTATGGGATGAGTTGAGGTTTCAGCTACCATCCCCTACTTCATTTAATATTCGTTGGGTATAGAGCACAACAAGGAAAATGACTCACAAAACACTACCTGTCACAATTGGATTGGGCATTGTAGTTGTGGAAGTCAACCTTAGCTTGTTGGTTGATCACTCCTTGGGATTGAAGTGTGGCGGGACAGTTGTGGAGCGTCCACTTGTTGACCTGGGATAGGGAGTTATACACACATGCTCATATCAGGGCTGCAAAAAGTGGTTTAACTCTTCACCTCTTTTGGACCCGATATGCATCTCTGACTGACACGTCACTTCTCCAAAAAACCATGGTTTCGATCTCGACCTGCCCTTTGGATTTTAACGTCTGCGCATGTTGTGGAACCGATATGAAAAATGATTGTCTCTCTGGAGGGGAGGTGATATCTGGCTGCACCGACTACTTTTGATGCCCTCGCCAAAATTCTATCCATCCTCTAACTTTGGAGTCTTTCCAATTGTGTTTATAGGTAGCGCCACATTGAACCTGTCTAGGGGAAAATCACCATTGGAATTGCCTTGACTTTCTTTGTGCACTGACGGTTGTCACCTGTGCCCTGGAAAAATAATAATAATGTGCTAACAAGCACGCCATGGAAAGGAAAGGCATGACATGACATGGAATGGAAAGGAAAGTCATAGCAGGGCAAGGCAATGCATGGTATGGCATGGAAAGGCATGGCATGGCATGGCATGGAAAGGCATTTAAAGTGGAGGCATGGCAAGGCAAGGTGTGGCATGGAATGACAAGGCATGGAATGGAAAGGAAATAGATGGAATGAACACGTTTGTGGGATTGGGTTTGGGAGGGTCCTTTATCTCCTTGTTTTTTCTAACCCAAAAATTGGGTAGGAATATGAAATAAACTCTCATATATGGTGAAGGGAAGAGATTAATGGTTTCAAGTCTCCCTAGAGGAATTTTGGTAGCATAGCATTATTTTCTATGGCGTGTCATGAAATATAACCTCAAACCCTTTATTTTTAGGTGGAAAATGATACCCATTCTAAGATATGGTTTCCATGTGAACTCTCTCATTGTATTGATCAAAATAAATAAGTTTGATGGACATCATGGAATATTGAATAAATGTTATTAATAATTGATGGGTTTAGCAAGATTTACATATACCCACTACACAACCTCAAAAACGTGAGTGAATTAATGAGTCATTGACTAGTATTTTTTGCATTTATGAAGGGTTACAAATAAATCAAATGATTTATATATGTCATGCATAGAAATAAGGGAATAATGTGTGTGCCCTAGAAAATGGTCAAATTATGGATTGAAGCAACTAAGAAACTAACAACTAGGATTCTCAAAGGAATGTCAAGGGAAGACTAGGGTCATGGTTTTTTCCTAAGGAGACTAGGAATACTAGGACTTATACCTAGAGGAGAAAATAAGTAATTTTATCATGTAGCTCTCGTAAGAGAAGAAGTTAGGGTTTTGTATTATTTGAAAACCCTAGTTCTACCTAATGTGCTTGTTATCGAGAAGATAGAGGTATTTGATCTTGTACAATTATGGGATACAATGTAGGTTCCAAAAAGTACTTACCATTGTGTATGATAGCTTGTTGATGATGTCTAATGGAATGAGCTATTGGATAATGTTATCTTATGGTTTCCCTCTCTAGGGTTTGAAGACCCTGAATTACAACAACCCATGATAATATATTGGTAGGTGCATGTACTTTATATTCTAAATATATATAAAGTGTTTGGGTTGTCCAAATGTTGTGTACTTGCATAATTGAACTTGAGCTTATGTCATCTTCATAATTGACTAATTCTAGTACTAGTTATGGAGGTTAATTTAACATAACATTGAGCTAACATTGTTAAGTGATTTACAAATATGTAGAAGATAAATGAGAACATTTATTTCTATAATAAAGTATTGTAATATGCCATTTTTTAGGTCACAATATTTTCTAGTGACCACTATTCGAGGGTGGATTTTCATTGGATTTATATGGAGATAATTCAATAGGTAGTCCATATTGTTGGTTGTGAGTTAGAATATGGATATCCACAACATTCATGCACATAATTCAGAAGGAATGATCTATCGATGATGAAGAGATACATGGTTGATTAGAAAGAAATGCTACTAGAGAATCATTAATTGCTTATGGATTTAAAACTTTTCAATATTTTCCACCATAATATATTCATTAATGCATAACGCAAGTATGTATAATTACTTTAGAAAAAATTCAAGCGATTAATACACATAAAATTCATACACTTTGAAATTCATATATTCATAAACATAAAATGCAGAAACAATGAGATTCATAAAAAATGTTCC
>ML776853.1:865183-881172 GCA_009831015.1 Picea engelmannii | reverse complement strand
ATATATATATATATATATATATATATATATATATATATATATATATATATATATATATATATATATATATATATATATATATATATATATATATATATATATATATATATATATATATATATTCATAATCATCTAAATTGTACATGTTTTACAAAATGGCACCTCATGCCCAATATACAAAGCGAAAACAAGTGCCCTAACATACAAAAACATACATACGGTGGCCTAGACATCAAATTGCAGTAGTTGTTCAATCATTGACCACTGCCACCCTCTCCACCCTCAGGAGCATCATGGAAATCTATATTTATTCTCTTTCTCAAGGAAGCACCTCGAGTGGTTCTATGTCTATGCGTGATTCGACGCTCTGGAGACTAAACAAAGAAACAACATTTTTATAAGTTTTTTTCCTCAATGAATTAATAGACATACAAAATGATACTTTGTAATTTAACCTAATACAACTCACCACATATGATATTGTCAATCGTGAGGGTGTTACCCTCCTTCGCGACCCCAATCTCTCCTCGATGTCACCCTGCATCAGTTACAAGGATCAAGTCAATAAAATTAAACAGACATGCCTAAAATCAAATTCATGATACATAAAAAATTATCAACACATTATCTCGTTGTGAATATCTCGGGACTCGATAGAGATTCGTTGGTAGATGGAGCACTAGGTTATACAACCTTATCCAAGGAAGCCTCTATTGTGGTAGCCTTGGTGGATGGGGACGATGGAAATGGTTGTGGGGGTGGGTGGCATATAGGTGCATCCACTGTGGATGGATATGATGGAAGAGGTGGTGCGGATGGGTGGTCTGCATGTGAATCCAATGAGGATGTGTGCAATAAGACACATGTTGGGGGTGGGTTGTGATAGACCCCACAAGCTATACAAGTGATTGCAACTCCCTAGGCATGGAGAAAGGTAACCCAGAAAAAAATCCTAGGTTCCTAGGGAGTGAAATAGTACTATAACTAGAAAATATGTCAGCAACTTGCATACATATTAATAATATTGAGCTATTAGTACTAGATATTAAAATTCAAAAACATAAACACAAACAATTTGAGAATTATATGATATTTAAATCTGCACGTGATACATGTGATGCAGGTGACTTATCCATCCCAGATGTACATTCCCTAACATCGCTTAGTCCCAAACCCTGTAGAAACACAAGATCATTAAAAATTTGAGGATGCCATAAAAAAAAATTGACTATGGTGAATTTATCAAATGTGACACATACCTATGTGTGGGGTGTGCCCAATGAGCAAGTTGCCTCTACTACTGCATCAGTGGTGGGCCTAGGAACTGATGCATCCATGGGAAGAGAGAATACACTACTCGGATGTAACAACATCAAAACAACATATAATAAAATATCGATATAAATACAGAAAATACAAAATAAATATATAGCGATGAAGAACATAGAGAGGGTTAATATACTAACCTCTTCTATGAAGCTATGTTGTCCATTGGGATCTATATGCTCATATCATATCTTCCCATAGCTCGAGTATCTCTGAATCTCACATGGATGGATACTATTTCCATGTTCCCTCTCCTCATTGTACTTTGTTGTGCATGTTGAAGCTCCAACCCCTTGTCAATGTCACTAACAGGAACCTCCTACCAAGATAGTGCAATAAATATACTATGTTGCACTAGGTTATGATTCAATGATGAAATGACTAGTTGTACATGTTGCAATCTCTCTGCAATAGGAGGATGATTGGTAGGGGGGTCATTCCTTCACCTAGGGGTACAAGGAACTAACATGGGACCACTCATGGCATGCTCTTGGTCCTGTCCATACCCTCAACCCACTCCCTAGAAGTCACCCATGCCAAAGTAGTTGACATTCTTACCCAAAATAAATTCCACCCATGATTTTCTCAAAAAATATAAGGGCACATCCATGTTATTGCATGGAGGTTTATCAAATACCATATACCATCTATCCATCCAGTTTTGACTAATGTGGTGATGGATGCACCAATCGATGGAGATGTGTTTCTTTATCAATGGTAGATCTTGTCCATTTCTAAGATCCCTAAAAATAGACAATATTTGTTGTTTTGAAATGCCCAAGTCTCTGACTTGGTTTCTATCCAAACCAGTGCTATAGTACTCATACATTATTTTCCTATAATCATAAATAGAGGCCAATTCCCCTTGGGAACCTGCAATGACCTTCACAATGACATCCAAATAAGTGGCCAAGGAGACTTTTCTAGGATATGTAGTGTCCCTTAATTGTTCCTCAAGGGTTGTTAATATAACCAACCCCTCATCAATTTGAGTCTTTAAATTGGGTGATTGTACTGAGTTGAGGTTTTTCTCTCCTTGGTTTTCTTCTGAGCGGTTTACATTGTCTCTGGGTTCCATTTTATTATATAGGATGCAATTTAATAAGCCATGGCATGTAAATTAGATTGTTTTTTTAATTAAAATAGAAAATCACAAATTTCTTTAATTTAGATTCTTGGCAGCAAAAGACTAAATTGGAAATGACTAAATTGAGAGAAAAATAAGAGAAATCAAACATACCTTTCTTGAATGGGACCTATTACTCAGTGGAAATATCCTCACCTTGCTACTTCTCTCTAAGTCCTCTATATTTTCTCAATGAAGGTAAAAATGTGAGTGTAATTTGTCCAAATGAGGATTAATTGCACTCGCAGACCTTTAAAAAATGTTTAGCAAAGGAACCCATTGTGTTTTTAGGAACGTGCATGTGCTCTTAGGAATGGACACACATTCTTTCCACTAAACATATGTGGCAATCTGAGGGGAGGTTTGGGCACTTCCAAACCTATAGGTTTAGGAATGCATGCACGTTTCTCAGAATGTTCATGTGTTCCTGCTGACCTCCTTGCCACCTTTTAGGCCACCAACTTTGTGCACGCACCCTTGAGTGACTAACCATGCCCAACTATAACACATCACATTATATGAGGAGACAAACCAAGGTGTTTTTGAAGATAATTTAAATACAAATGTTGAAGAGTATGAGGAGGATGTTGAACGACTTGCTCCATTATCTACTACATTGCAAAGTGCAAGTTCAAATAAGAATATTGGTGTTATTAAAGGATATACAAATGAGAATATGATGAAGGAACTTGATGATGTTGAATTCAATGAATATTTAGTAAGAGTAGTTGTGAAAAAATATGGAATTGCACCAACAACACTATATTGTTGGCTAAATGGTCTCACTCATACAAAGAGGAAATGGTCTCTTACAATGTTCACTGAACAAGAGGAAGAGGAACTAGTTATTTAGTGTAAGGAGATGGTTGAAATGGGCCATGGGATGGAGTTTATACAACTAAATGCCAATGTTTCTCAAATATGTTTGTATAGACTGAATCCATTCAGAGATGGATTTCTAAGGAAATCATGGTGGGAAAGGTTCAAGAAAAAACATCTAGAGATTTAAATGTTACGAACAACAAAATTCCTAGATAGAGATAGAGATTTGAATTTATGCCATGAGGTTGTGACCAAGAATCAACCAAGGAAATTTGTCATACATTGGATCATAATCAAATCAATCCTAAACACACATTCAAAAATTCAACTATGGAATCCATGCCAATTACCATTTACCAATCAAAAATCAAAGTAGAATGATATAAATAAGCATCTATAATCCTTGTATGCACCATTTCTTCATTTCATAATTCCAAACTATTCAAAAAATCATTGTCATTACTTCTTCATAGATTATCTTCAATTGAGATATTGTCATTGTATATGTTATTTGTATCTTTCTATTCTTTCTATTCTTTGTATCTATTATTTTTATTTTTCTATTCATATATTGACATTTTATTTATTATTTGTTTTTTTGACACTATATTTTCTTCTATTACATTGTTTCTATTTTGTGTCTCTATGACCTAGTTTCCACTATTTGTATTGATTTTATGTATATGTTCTTCTTATAGAAGTTTCTGTAGAGATGGAAAGAAGGAATATAGCTACTCATACAAGGAGTGTAAGAAGTTGAGTCACCAACCATGCCCAACTATAACACACAACATTAGATGAGGAGATAAACCAAGGTGTTTTCGAAGATAATTTAAATACAAATGTTGAAGATTATAATGAGGAGGATGTTGAAGGATTTTCTCCACTCTCTACTACATTTCAAAGTGCAAGTTCAACTAACAATATTAGTGCTATTAGAGGATAGACAAAAGAGAATATGATGAAGGAAATTGATAATGTTTAAGTTAATGAACCTTTAGTAAGAGTAGTTGCGAAAAAATATGGAGTTGCATCAACATCATGATATTATTGGCTAAATGGTCTCACTCATACAAAGATGAAATGGTCTCTTACAATGTTCATTGAAAAAGAGGAAGAGTAAGTGGTTAGTGTAAGGATATGGTTTAAATATGCCATGATATGGAGTTGATACAACTAAATTCGAATGTTTCTCAAATATGTTATTATAGACACAATCCATTCATATGTTGATTTCTAAGGAAATGATGGTGGGAAAGGTTCAATTAAAAACATCTAGAGATTATGTTACGAACAAAAAAAGGCCTAGATAGAGATAGAGATTTGAATTTATACCATGCGGTTGTGACCAAGTTCTATAACACTCAATCCAATGAATATGAGAAACATTCCTATACTCTAGAATGTATATGAAACTATGTTGAGACTAGTTTATGGGATGGAAAGAATTGTGGCCCATGCAAGTAATTTCCAATAAAGGGAGTAAGAATGTGCCAAATGTTTTTCTTAAGAACAAGGACTCGATAATTATTTTGTGATTTGTAAATGTGATCAGTGTATGTTCAAGGGAAAGTCTTAGTTGAAGAACTATATTGTAAATTTCCAACCAAGAGCATGCATGGTTGCACATCCCAATGCATGGATGAATAAAGAATTATTTATGAATTAGATTATCATCTTGTTGTATTTGTACATTGTGGTGTCTCATCTGAAAAGAGACACGTATTTATTTTTAAGGGCCATCGAATCCACATAACTTTACAAACCATTGAGGAGGCAAAAAAGATGGCAATTGACTTGTTAAATTTCATGAACACACATTAATCATAGGTTTCAACCACTTGATGTAAGAATGTTTGGGCCTTTTAAAAGTTAATTTAGGTTTGAAAGAGAATCATGGATGGAAAAGAACCCAGGGACAAAGGTAAAAGGGTTTGAATTAGCAGAACTTGCTAGTAAATATTTTAAAAGGGCTTATATAGTTTCAAATATCAGGGCTAGATTTAGATGAACTAGAATTTGACCACTAAATTAATATGATATTCTCAATGATGTGGCTTGTAGTCTATATTTTGATATACATGGAAAGGAATATGCATATGTTGCAGTAAACGTGTTGAGCCTCTCTCAAGGAGACTACTAGCCATTAGGTGATAATTATGAATATGTTAGTGCTACTCAATTTGATGATGAAGTGGTTCAAGAGAATATGGAAGTTGTTTCATCAAAATAATCACATACATATTTTGGATACATATTCAAAATGGCACCGCTAAATTGAATATGATTGGAGGTTTTCAAGAAATGGAAAGCATAAATGATCAATTGGTATTGCTAAGACAAGTACCACAACTTCAGTGGTTAACAAAATACAGGATGAATAAGAATAGACATATTGTTACCAACACTAATGAATAAATCCTTAACATGCCTTAATTGCCAACAAACTTGAACAATGAAGTTGTCCATTATTATGTGGATGTTGGAGGTGTAGAAGAACATAATGTATGAAATGAAGAACCATATCAAGAACACAATGAAGATGAATCATATCTCTCATATCATGCTTATATTCAATAAAGTATCAAATTGGTACTTGGACAATTCCTAAGGATGCCAAGGGAGAAAGTGATAGAGAAAGAAAGAACATAATAATCATATTTTTTTCAATTAAGGATTTCACAATTACTAACTTTATATGTTTACATCACACTCTTGGGGTAGGAAAAACAAAAGAAACAAAAGATGATGGAATTGAAATAAAAGAAGATGGATCTTGCAAATGAAAATAGGGAAGCAAGGATTGTTGGAGTAGAACATCAAAAGAATGAAAGGATTCAAAGAGAGAGAAATAAAGGAAATAAAAATAACACAAAAAATGATCCAGGTGGATATTGGTGGCCACCCACCTATTCCAATTGGCTCCTCTTGTCCATTTTTCATTTAGCACGTTCTTCTGTAATTATTTATAATTGTGGGTTCTACACTTTTGGGGTTGTCTGAAGCCCCACACATCTTCCATTTGGATATGGGTGGCCTCACGCCTAATCCAACTGGATTGTTTTGTATGTTTTCATGTCAACACATCTTGTTGTACTTCCAGGGCCTTTTTGGGGCCCTAAATGTTGTTTTTTTGGCTCCCCATAGTCAAACTATAGACATAGTTAGAGTTTTACAGTGGAATGTGTAGATATCTTAAATACCTTTCCAACTGGCTATCACATGCCTAAAATGGAGGTCGTATGAAAACGTTATGACCCTGGGAAGTTGAGGTACCAACTTACACCAACTTACCCATAGGGGCCCAGATGAATTTTCGTTTTTCACCTTCTAGGGTGAGGTTTTTGGATGTATAGGGTTTTTTTATTCATGATTAATATCAAGAAGGCCTCTGGAGCCTCATTGGAATCCATTATTCTCAATATATGCACGTAGAAGCCACATCTCTTCTCAGAGATAACTACCACCATTCGAGCAAGTGTTTTCAGTTTTGCAGTTTTATAGTTTCAACCTATTTCATTATTCAACAGAAGATATCGTTCCTGGATATCTGTGTTATTCTTCATATATCAGTGTTTACTATATTCAGTCTGTTAATCAGTTCGTTTTACTCCTAAATATGGATTAGTGGTATCAGAGCGGTCTACTCTTCATTTATTTTTCTTCGTGCATGTCCCCAATAAGATTTGGGTACAAGAAGTTGAGACTCAAACCAATCGATCCATTGCAAGATCGGTCATGTTGAGCTCAAGAACAACCCATGGGGGATGAAAATAAATATGATGGAGCAGGAGATCCTATTAAAATGTTGCTTGAGGAATCCCTCGCGCAACAAAGGAACATAATGATGGACAACTTCACATAGATCCTTCGATGACTTCCCACATGAGAAGCATCTTCATCAAGCAGCCATGCAACCCCCTTCAAGGTATAGGTAAATTTTGATATTCCATTATTTGAAGGACTGATAGATGCATATGTTGTATATAAATGGTTGATTCTTCTCGAAGGGTATTTTTCGGTCCACAATTTTTCTGATAGGGAAAAGATCACTTTTGCACTCCTCAAGTTCATTCCCCATGTTAAAGACTAGTGGGATACTTACTCTTAGCAAAGGGTAGTAGAGGAATCTACAATGTTTTTGGTGGCCCCTACATGGGATTCCTTCCGAGATTCCATCAAAGAATACTACTACTCTGTTGGAAGTTACAAGGACCAATACACCAAGTGGACCACCCTAGGTCAAGAAAGGGACTAGATAGTACCAGATTTCACCAATATTTTCCATACCCTGTGCACCAAATTGGGTATAAAAGACTCTAAGCATCTTCTGGTGCTCAAATACCATAGTTGTTTGCATATATACATTCAAACAAAGATGGAGTTTCTGGACATCGCCTCATTAGGCATGGATTATATAAACGTGGTCAAGATCGATCAAAAATTTAAACAGAAAAGGTGAGAGTTTGGATATGAAAATCCCTCACAACCGAAGCAGAGAAAAGGAGTCCCCAACCCACACAGCAAGGGACCAAGTTGAGATGGCCACCCTTAGGAAAACCATTCCAAGCCACAACACAAGAAGGTAAATGAAAAGATGAAGAAGGACATGAGAAAATGGTGTGAGTACCATAAAATCCCTTGGTAGAACACCGAAGAATGTCACTCCAAGTAGTCACTCGTTATCAAAATGAAGGCTTCTGAGTCAGAGGTTGATTCTTATTTCGAATCAAATCCTAATGGAGGGAAGTAGATTATCGATGTTGAAACTAGTGCCATTGTCACTACCACCAAAGTCCGACCAAGAGAACCAGAAGAACCAGAGGAAGGAGAACGCCTCATTCACTCGCAAATGTGGGTTAAGGGGGCTCCACTTAATTTCATTGTCAATAGAGGGATTCAAAAGAACCTAATTTCAGTAGAGGTCATCAAGCAGTTGGACATGAAAATGCCATCGCACCCACATCCCTACACCATCGGTTGGCTTTTCCAAGGAAGAGATCTTTGTGTCATCCAAAAATGTCGTCTTCCCTATGACATCAAGACTTTCAAAAATGAGGTATTGTGTTATATTGCTCCCCTTGAATTTTGTGATGTTCTTTTAGGACAACAATATTTTTGGAAATGTGATGTTGTGTATGAGTCTAGACTCTACAGCGTTATTAATACTTTGGGTAGACAATTTTACAGGATACTAGAGGTAGCGTTTCCTATTGTTATTTCTTTAATCTTTGCTAAGCAGTGCAGTAAGGTCATCTCACAGACTGGGAATTTTGTCTTCTTTGTGATCTGTACTCACAGTAAGAAGAATGTCATCTCCACATCCGTGGCCTCTACACAGATCCTCTCTTTGCAACAAAATCATCCAATTGATATGACCCTCGATGCACCTCTACCTAATGGACCACTCTATCATCCCTCACTGATGGAAAATGATGAAATCAGGCGACAGATCCAATATCTGCTTCAAAAGGGGCACATCATACCCATCTCCTCCCCTTGCAGAAGCCTGATTGTACTGGTGCATAAGAAGGATGGGACATGGTGACTCTACATTGATTACAGAGCCTTAAACAAAATCACATTCAGGAACTGGTACCCCATTCCCATGATTGATGACCTTCTTGACCAATTCAAGGGGGGGAATTTATTCAACAATATTAACCTAAAGTATGTCTACCACCAGGTTCCCATCTAACTAACTGGTGTATGGAAGACAACCTTCAAATCTAAAAAAGGCCTCTTTGAATGGATAGTCATTCCCTTTGGCTTAACAAATGCACCAGCCACTTTCATGAGGTTGATGGATGATGTATTGAGACCCTTCACCAATTCCTATGTGGTGGTATATTTGGATGACATCCTCATCTTCAGCAGAACGTGAGAGGAGCAGATGGGGCATATTCAATAGGTTTTGAGCACTATGTGACAACACAAGTTATATGCCAACTTGGAAAAATACTCTTTTGGCATGAAAAAGATCCAATACTTGGGCCATTGTTGATAAGCATGGGTTACATGTTGATCTAGCTAAGATCCAAGTCATCCGTGACTGGCCAGCCATGACCACACTAACCGAGCTTCAAATCTTCTTGGGAATAGCCAACTTCTACCAACGATTTGTTTTGGGATTGTCCCATATTGTATGGGCCCTCAGCCAAGTGACCAAGGGCGGTGGTAGAGACAAGTTCGTGTGGGGGAAGGAGAAACAACAAGCATTCGATGATCTAAATCATCACTTGTTCTCACCTCCATTACTCTCCTTTCCCAATATGCAACAACCATTCGATATTGAGACTTATGCATCTGACTATGTTGTGGGTGTAGTTCTCACTCAGCACGAGCATCTGATGGCATACCATAGTGAGAAACTTTCCGATATTGTGCAGAAATACCCCACCTATGACAAGGAAATGTATTTCATTGTACAAGCCTATTTTCAATGGAAAAATTACATTCTGGAAAAAGAGACGATCATACACATTGATCACAAGCCTCTGTAGTTCATAAAAACACATGGGAAATTGCAGAACAACCACCATCAAAAGTGGTCCACCTACCTATAGCAGTTGCATATCAAAATCAAGTATACGATAGGTATCTCCAATCATGTCATTGAATGCCTCAGTCAGCCTCTTGTGGCTACACTCATCACTGTGCTCCATTCCCATGCACATGAAGCATCTAAGTGGCCCCAATTTTATCAGGAAGATATGGACTTCACCACCACCTATCAACTCTTGGGTACAGGTGCAACTGTCATCGATTTTCACATTCAGGGTGGACTCTTATGCCAACTGGTTCATTTATGTGTTCCTACAATCGATTGTGAAAATTTTATTTGGGAAGCCCACTACAGTCAGGTGGCATGAAAGTTTGGCATGGAGAAAAATGTGGTCGTTCTTCAGAAACATTTTTATTGGCCAAAAATTCGACAAGACATCAACAAGTATATTATATCTTGCATTTCCTGTGCCATTGCCAATCCATCCATCAAGAATCAAGGCTTATACACCCCTCTTCCTATTCCAAAGAAGCCTTGGGAATTCATCTCAATGGATTACATGTCTGGCTTGTCATCCACCAAGAAAGGAAATGAATGTGTATTTGTGGTCATTGATCGGTTTTCGAGGATGGCCATTCTCACATATTGAAAGAGGAATGTCATAGCATCATATACTACCAATATCTTCTTCAAACGAGTGTGGGTCCACTTTGGGATACCATAGACAATCATCTCCGACCAAGACATCAGGTTCCTCAAAATATTTTGGTCAAGTCTTTGATCTCTGTTGGACACCAAGCTCACAAAATCCACTACTTTCCACCCCCAAACCGACAGCCAGACAAAGGTATTCTATCAAATGATTGTGCACATACTATGCATGTATAATTATAAGAATACATGTACATGGGATGAGAGTCTCCCCTATGTTCAACCCAATTACAACAGGGCCATCCATAGCTCCACCGACCATAGCCCATTTTAGGTGGGTCTGGGATTCCAACCCTTGGGACCCATTATTGTTGCACTTTATTTTTCCACCACACAAACAGACTCTTCCCATGATCAATCTGCGATCGACAAAGACACCATATTCAAAGAGTGGATTCACCACATCCACCAACAGGTCTAGGAGATTTTGCAGAAATCCAATGCTAAGTATAAGAAGCTCCATGATCAACACAGGGTACCACACCCGTTTCAAGTTAGAGACAAATTTTGGTTACATTTGTAGAAGGAGTGTATCACGAGGCCCCATTGGAAGCTTTACCCACTTCATTATGGGCCTTACACTATCACCAAGGCTATGGGTAGCAATGCTTTTGAGCTCAACACTCCACCCTTCCTTGGCTTGCATCTAGTGTTCAATGTGGATCTCCTTCGACCATATTTTCCACCATTATTGGGCACCTAAGAGATCGGAGAACAACTGACACCAATAGATCTCAACCCTAAATGAATGGAACAAGCATCCACTGATCAGATAGTCGAAACACAGGTCAAGGGAACTCGCGAGCAGAGGATATAGTTTTATCAGGTTGTCAAGAAAGGGAAAACGCTACACCAAGGCAAGTGGCTCACCCAAGTCCAAATCCAACAAAAATTTCCTCACCTGATGGGAGAACTCAACGCAATAGAGACCATTTCTTTCTAAGGAGGGGAGTATTGATCCAGGTGGATATTAGTGGCCACCCACCTATTCTAACTAGCTCCTCTTGTTTTTTTTTTGTTTAGTATGTTCTTCTGTACTTCTTTGTAATTGTGGGTTCTACACTTCTAGGGATGTCTGAAGCCCCACATATCCTCCAGGTGGATACTGGTGGCCTCTCGCCTAATCCAACTGGCCTGTTTTATATGTTTTCATGTCAGCACATCTTGATGTACTTCCAGGGCCATTTTGGGGCCCTAAACGTTGTTTTTTTATCTCGCTATAGTCAAATTGTATATAGAGTAAGATTTTGATGGTGGAATGTGTATCTCTCTGAAATACCTTTCCAACGGGTTATCACGCGCCTAAAATGGAGGTCTTATGAAAACGTTACGACCCTCGAAATTTGAGGTACCAACTTATACCAACTTACCCATAGGGGCCCACATGACTTTTGGTGTTTCACCTTCTAGGGTTAGGCTTTTGGATGTCTATGGTTTTGGAAGTCATGAGTAATATCAAAAAGGCCTCTGGAGCCTCATTGGAATCCATTATTCTCAACGGATGCGTGTAGCATCCACATCTCTTCTCAGAGATAGCTACCACCATTCGAGCAAGTGTTTTCAGTTTTGTAGTTTTACAATTTCAACCTATTTCATTATTCAATAGAGTATATTGTTCCCTGGATATCTATTTTATTCTTCATATCTCTATGTTTATTGTATTCAATTTGTTAATCAGTTTGTTCCGCTCCCAAATCCCGATCAAAAACCCACTTATAAGGAATGAAAAATAACAATGGAAGGTGCAATAGAAACTTCAAAATGAGTAAGGGAGGATGGAGGATCTTGACAAGACTTAAAAATGAGCTTGAATAGAGGACAATATTGACCAATTCAATCGATCAAATTGAAAAGAATACACAATTTTTCCAAGACCTTATAAACATTAAAATAACCCACTATCATCTAGTTTCACCACCGTAAACATAGTTACCAACATGATGAAAACCTTTTAGAGTTCTGATTTTTTAGAGGTTGCATTCAGTGGCTATTTTAACCCCCATTTCGAAAAGTAGTGCTATTGGTAAAAATCACCAATTTTTGCAAATGTGGTTTTAACATCATTGTAATGTTGTCAAAAAAAACCTTGAAATGAACCCCTGAATCAAAAAGTGTCACTGACAACATAACCATATTTTATTTTTGAGAATAAAAATGAACTTCTTTGAAACCTCCAAAATTGACAACTGGTACTATTCAAAGTTAAAAGTTAAAATTGACCCTCAAATCGAAAAGTGGTGCTCCCAATATCACCTCCCATTTTTTTAGGGATAAAATTACAAGTTTTATGAAACCGTGGCCTCGACAACCAATACCATTGGAACCAAAATATTAAGGCCAAATATGGAATTGAAAAGAAGCTCTATCAGTGACACCCTCTTTTTTTAGGCTTAAAATTGTAACAATTTAAAAACCATGGCCTCAAAGCTTAGTGTTGTTGCAAACAAAAATATTAAAATGAAAAAAACATTAAATAAAAAGAAAAAAAAGAAAAAAGAAAAAGAAACCCCAAAAAAGAAAACAAAAACATTATATTCTTTTTAAATAAAAATTTAAAAATAAACTTTTAAAATTTTAAAAATATACTAAAATTACAGCATAATTAGAAAAAAAAAAAGGAAAATACCAACTTTGAAATAAAAAAAAGAGAAATAAATATATGATGATGATGATGAATGTCCACTAAGAATGAATTGGTATATGTGACCTTAAGAAGGAAATGTATTGCTTGAAATTCTTTAAAATTTTATTTATGTTCTTGAAAAGCATCAATAAAAGCTGTCCAACATCACAATAGTTCTGTTGAGTTAAAAGGTTAGGAAGGTTGGTAGTGTGAGCAATATTTTGAAATCGAGATCTCATATGGGTATATGATAGACATTCTAAGAGAAAGATATTTTCATCTTCAACTTTCTTAGTGTCAAAAAGGTGATAGACTCTTTCATGCCACAACATTTTGGGAATCGACCAATGCCCAGTTTCACTATAGAGATCATGAGAATTTGCTCTTATTTTAACAATGTTTATTTTTTCTTTACACTTGTCAAAAAAGACTCAGATATTTTTTATCTTCTAGATTAAGGGTGATTACCTCCTTATAATATCTTAATTTTCTTTTCCCCTCTAACTCTTTATCACACCACATTTTCGCCTTAAATTTTGATGTAATAATATTTTTAATATTATCCTTATTTCACAATATTATATCTTTCTTTATTCCCCAATGGTTTAGCCAAGACTGGGCATTCTTATGTCATCCCCACTTGACTCAAAGGTGATTTTGGATGGATTTTGAAGCAAGTTTAGGAATCCTTTCATCTTCCATGTTGTTTAACTTTCTCGTATACGATAGGTATATGGTCATAGTCATTATCTCAATGGGGGAAACACTTTCTTCTATGGGGAGGATAGGATAGGGTGTATTTCCTTTAATTTTGAGATTATAATTTATAAATTATTTTGGATCTACTCTATATTTCTCCAAAACTCTCTAGAAATATTGCATCCCCAAACTTCGCATCCATATAGAATAACATGAGTAACGAGAGTCTCAAAGAGGACTTTTTTTGTATCCCATATCTAAATATCTGTTGATTTACAATTGTTTTCACGCGTTAATACTTTTTCCACCCACCATTTTATCATTTCCTAAATGCTATAATTCTAGTTGATCTTGTGGTGAATATTGATTCTGAGATATTTGTTTGAAGGTCCCCCCTCCAATGTTTTGTTATCATATACAAAAGTATCACATATAATCTCATTGGATTTAATTAGCGTAACTTTTTTATTATTAATAATATTCATACCTATATTGGATCATAAATCCTTGAGGATTCTTATTTGATTTCCAATATCATGGGGACTCCTTACCATAATAACAATATCATCAACAATGAGAATAAGAATGATGACTCTACCAGTGAGAGTTATACCAACACAACCTTCTTCTTCCAAACATTCTTCTAACTTATCAATGTATATGTAAAAAGGGGTAGGGGATAAGGGACATCCTTTCTTGACTCCAATATTGCAATTAATTTCTTATTACTATCCATTAGTTTTCCTAAACTTGGAAATAAAATTCTCATACAACCTTATTGCAACAACCCTCAACTTGATAGGAACTTTTATCTTTTCCAACCTATCCCAATGGTTTTCCCTAGATATTATGTCAAAATATTTTCTACATTCAAAAAAACAACATAGGATATTGGTTTTATTATTGCAACACTTCTCCACAATGAAAGTGTAACAATGTGGTCCACAGTTGAATGACATTTCCTAAATATAACTTTTCTGTAGTTTTTTTACCATAGGCTAATCTTCTTTTCCAAAATAATTATGTACAACTTGACTAAAATGGGGTTAATCATAACGGTCATATAATTAGCTGGAGTGATATTATCCCCACTTTTAAAAATAGATATTAAAATGTGACAACAATGAACTAAAATAAAATGTAAAAACTAAAATTTAATTGTGTAAATATTTGGTGATGTTGGTTTACAAAACTAGTGGAAGTTTGTATAATGATTTGTAGTTCTCATAACAATGTAATGGTTCCAACATAGATGTATATATATGAATATATATATATATATATATATATGTGTGTGTATGTATGTATTTGATGGTGGGTAATCCTGATTGTTAGTATATCTTAACTAATAAAGATATCTAGACCTTTCCCTATGAATGTTTCCTTGACAAAGTGTCAGGGTTTTACCACGTAACATGTCTTGTTTGAGTGATTGATTCATCATTTGTCTGTCATTTTTTATTACATTTATAATTGTATTCAATATCTTAAATATGAACAAGTGGTATCAGAGCTAAGGTGAAGGAAGTTTGGTCTAAGGAAGGGTTGAGAGTCTTTGTGACACAAAGCACTAGTCAAAGGAAGAGGAGGAACGAGGAGGAGTGGCAGAGTAGGAACCCTAACCACCATCCGAATTGAGTTGAGCTTGAAGAGAGACTAATGAGAAGAAAATTTGTTTTCTAGAAATTCATGCACAGAGAGGAAAGTCATGAAAGGGATTTCGAAGAGAAGTTTGGTTGTTGGTTTGTTGAAAATCTGTGTGCAGAGAAATCTAGTTGCTAGTTCGTTGAGAATCCATCTGCAGAGAAGTATGTTTTCTAGTCATTTTACACACAAATAAGAGCACATAGAAGAGTCAAGAATTTGAACTATGAAGGTCGTAGAGGTTGGGTTAAAACCATGGTAAACCCTAGCCAATGAACAATAGAGGATGAACTGCACATAGGTGTTTGACTAGTGAAAAGTAACAAATTTCAGTCTATTCAGTAATGTCAAAAGGTGAATCCTGCATGCGACTGGTGAAGGTACCAATTTTATTTTGGATTCATAATAATAAAAAAAATCAAAGTTTGATTTTTTGAAACAGAGTTTAAAAAACAATTCTCCCCCTTTTTTTTTGTTGTGGAGAAATATACTTTTGAAATATATATATATATATATATATATATATATATATA
>ML776853.1:852596-865133 GCA_009831015.1 Picea engelmannii | reverse complement strand
AATATTTTAACCAAGACATTTTTTTTTAAAATATTCATAATATTTTCTTTTAAAAGGCAAGTATTATGGAGGTCGTGGAGTTTGAAGTTTTTTGTGGTAGAACTATACACACACACACACAAAAAAAAAAAACAATTTTTTAAATTGACACTTGGAGGGAGCCCAGTTTGTGTACAAAACTAATGGAAAAGATGACAAATGCTAAATTTGAGGTTGAAAAGAGAATAATGGTAAAAATAAATTTGAATTATGGAAACTTAAAATGGGAGAATTGTTAGCAACAATAAGAGCGGTGATGGTGGAGTCATAGTGAATAAAAATAAGTTATTTACTTTGAAGTTGTAGAATTATTTATTGCATGTAAATGGGCATACCACTGTAAGACCTGGTTAGGCATGTGTGATAAATCATCAGTAAAGTCTAGAAATAGACATAGGTGATAGGGAGAGCATGAAGGATGGTTTTGGTAGCCTATGGTATGGTGCCCATAGATTGCATGAAATGAATCCTATTCAAAGGCTTGGTGAACTCCATTGTAAATGGGCCTAGAGGTGAGTGGTGAAGGCTTACTTGCCTAGCTTGGATGGATTAGGTCAAGGGAATGTTCATGTCAATGTGTAGCAATGAGACTTCATCATAAGGTACCTGTAAGTGAGTGAAAAAGGTTCACTTGGGTTGGCTTGGCTAAATTTGGTCAAGGTTTCAAATGTAAAGTTCGATGTGGAGAACTAAAGATGTCCAAGTTAGAAAGGTGGGTCTATATTTCTCTATAAAAAGGATGATGTGTTTATATATTTGTGGTGAAAATATTACTGGTAGATCACTCAAGTGTTTGAGAATAGATGATGGAGGTAGTTTTAGATCCTTGGAATTTGGAAATTATTGCAAAGAATCTAGGATCAAAGGGGCATGTTTGGTAATTCCGTGTTGCAGCAAGAGTTGTGGGCAGAGAAGGTCATGTTATCTGGTAAATTGGTCACCATTAGTTTCAAAATACTGGAAGATTCTAGAAGAGGTATGATAAGGTTATCTTGTGATTACTCAAATCTGATTTTTTTTGGTTGGCAAGTTTATGGTCTTATCAATGTTCTAAGTAGGACATAGATCAAATAGGTAGATATTTGTTGGTTACGGTGATGTTGTTAATGGATATAGATTGTGGGATCCTACTACCCACAGAATCATCATTAACAAAGATGTAGTTTTGGTGAATCTCCTCTCATAAACCCATACATAGTAAGAGATGAAAGTTACAAAGCATGATTGATATCTAAAGGGTATTTGGAAGGTATTGATTTCCATGAAATTGTATCACTAGTTGTTAAGATTTTTTCTATGCAGGTTGTGTTAGCACTAGTTGTGTTATTTGATCTTCATTTAGTGCATCACTAGTTGTGTTATTTGATCTTCATTTAGTGCATCTATATGTTAAAACAATTTTACATGGATTTTTGGATAAGGATATGTATTTGGAAGAACTAGAAAGGTTAATTAAGGAACATAACATAATATTTGTTTACAAAATCAAGAAACCATTATATGACCTTACGCTTGAGTAGACAATGGTACAAGATGTTTGATTCTTTCATGGTGAGCCAAATTTTACAAGAAGTGAGTATAAAAATTGTGTTTATGGTATATTCATTATCTTGGTGTTATATGTTATGCTTGTAGAAAGAACAAGCATAGTTGAGATCAGAAAGTTGGCTTAATTGGATAGGAAGTTTTATATGAAGGATATAGGAGAAACTAAAACAAATATTAGGCATGGAAAGACACAGAGACAAGAAATATGTGTTGGAAATATGGCAATACAGGTTGGCATTGATGGCATTGGTATTGAATTCAATAGATGATGGCATTGCCTATAGATGGTTGCCATTTACAAATAACAATGTGCATTAAGGCACTCTATTACTACAGTGCAATAATCCCTGTCATATGCTCTGTTTTAACATAATCTCTACACATATGATCTATTTTAAAATAAAAGTCTATGATAGTTTTAAATAAACATATTGATCATAGAAGAAGTATTTATAAGCTCAATGAGAGATACAAAGAGGCTTTTATGGAAAGGAGGTTAGGATGGATCTCATGGCAATGGAGAATTCAGACTTAAGTTTCTTAGTGACCACCTTGATCTTGCCTATTTCGTCAGTAATTGTTAAATTCATTTAGATGGAAAGTTCATTAAATTGGAAGTAGCCTGGATGTTTCAAGATCGGAATGTGTTTCAAGGAGATTATTTACCTTGAAGGTGAGAGAACTTGCAAAGATGAAATGCAGGGTGTATCAAGCTCTTTGGTAGGTTCTTTTGAAGGGATCTCTATGATTGTTCCAACAGGCATAACTGCAAACCAAATGTGTGCACAAAGTTTCCTTTCACGTTCCATAAGAGTTTCATTGAGTTTTGTGTCAGGACATGCTACACTAGAACAATTGCAGTCTTTTTTTCCCTCATATGGTGATAGTGAGACATTTTTTCCAAAGAGATTAGATGATGGGTTAAATTCACATTCCGTTGGTTTAAATGAAAATCCTATTATAATAGAATATGAGTAGGATGAGGATCGTATTTATGTTATTCCAATGCATATGGAATCATGCTTGGATTCATCCATTATGGAGAAAAATCGAGAAATAACGCAGAGTGTTGAAGTTATTTGTTGTACTTGTGCTAGTGTTGGTTCTCCCAGAATATCTAATTTTAGGTTTCGTCAGGTCCTTATTGATGATTTTACTCAAGATATTGAACCTGAGTTCCTTATTCCTTTAGTTCTTGGAGAAAAGAAGGTAGTTCTAGTTGGGGATCATTGGCAATTAGGTCCTGTGAATATGTGCAAGAAAGCATCTCATGTTGTCCTTGTACAATATTTGTTTGAGTGACTTGTACTATTGGGTGTCAATCCCTTCAGGTTACAGGTTCAATCTCAAAAGCATCCAACCTTTTCTGAGTCTCCTTCCAATAATTTTTATGAAGGTACACTTAAGAAAAGTGTTATTGTCAATAAGAGACAATAAGTCGACTATGTTCCTAGCTATATGTCGAGCATTCATTGAGATTGCATCTCCTTACTGTGTATGTTGTTTTAGTCATTGTTATCTTGGTGGAGTTAGCTTAAAAAAATCAAAATAAAGCTATAGAACCTGACAGTGACATCAATACAGTTTCAGTTGTCTAGACTCCATTGCCATATAAGAAGGGATCATGGTATCAAATGGAATTCAATAATGTGTCTTGGTAGGTTTGGGCAACATGAAAATGCATCAAAGATTAAAATTAGAGCTTTGAGGCCACCATCAGTGGTTTGATCAGTGAGGATACTCAGCAGCTGTCGGATCGAGCGATGGATGGCGAGGATTAAATCTTCTAGTGAGATTTATCCCACATTGGTAATGGGAAAAAGGTTGTATGTGTTTATATAGAAAACACTCTCCATATCTTATCGATGCGTAGTGCAAGGGTATGGTGGGGGATCTGGGTGCTTGGACATCAATGAAGATCACCAGACTGGAGCCTAGAATGACCCTCCAGGCCCCCTACCTTTTGGTCAAAGCGACTAAGAACATTGGATAAATATTTTTTTAATACACTACTAGCCCGACAGTAATATGAGTGACCATAGGCTTAGAATATTTTGTTACATCAGTTGGAAATGAAACTGCCAATTTTGTCAGAGTTTTTGGCATAATTCCAAGTCTAGTGGGTCACCAAAATATGCTACCAAGTTAATAACACTTCAAATATTTAATAATGTTATTCCAATCGTATTTTTTGGCATGCTACCAATTGTGGAGATTTGCCAAAAAACCCTGAACAACATCAAAGAATTCAAAATGTCACGATTTTGTATAAGGATAAAGCCAACAGTGGATTCACTTGCTGTGGTTGGTTTCCCAATGGTAAATGGTCTATCTTTGGAGGAGTTGATAAATGCATATACATATGGGATCTCGAGGGAAAGGAGTTGGATTCATGGAAAGGAAAAGTAATGCCAAAAATATCGGATCTGGCTGTTACATCTGATGGAAAATAAATAATCAGCATTTGTGGGGACAATGTTATTTTGATGTAAAACTTGGAAACAAAAAATGAGAGGTTAATTGAGGAGGAAAGTGGAATAAATTCTCTATGTCTATCAAAGGAAAGTAGATTTCTCCTTCTAAACCTTGAAAATCAAGAGATACACCTCTGGCATATCGGAGCTCATTCAAATTTTTTTGTTAAGGTACAAATATCAAAAACAAGGTCACTATATTGCAGAGGCTATTAAATATCCACCACAACTATCGAAAGGTTCACATGCTGCCATTTTCAGATGTCCACCAAAGTAATAAAACCCTACAAAAATGCAAAGACAATGACCTGTTAAAAGACACAATAGATTAATAACTATGTTATTAATAATCAAAGGTTATTAGCCTGAAAGTGAAGGGGTGTGTTAGTTATGAAAAGTCATGTAACTATAGAACAAACATATTTTTTGGTGAAATGGTGTGATGAGAGGCCTATATAATTGCTAAAGATCAAACACAATTGAGTGTCTCTCTTGTAAAACATAGAACATTAAATGAAAACATATAGAGAAGAATAGATGAAGTTCAATGCTTGACAGAGAAGATTACCAGAGGATTTCATATATCATTGTCAGATTGTTGAACAAAGGGTGGATGGGAGGTGCTAGGGCAGGTTGGAGCCTGCAGGGGAGTATGTGATTCCTTGTCAGTTGTAGCTGACTAAATAGGTGGATGAACCCTCCTATTAGTTGGAGCCAGTGAACAGGGGTGTGGGTGCATCTTGATCAGTGGGTGTTGATCTAAGAGGAAGAACATCTTCCTTCTATGTAACTTGTAAAACAAAATTTCGTAGTTAATAGAAAAGTGTTTGTGGTTTTCCCAATTGGGTTCCATGATAAATATTATGTTAACATGTTGATTGCATTAACAAAAGAAAAATTGATAAAATTATTTTGTCACTGATTCACCCCCCCCCCCTCTCAGTGACAAGATATGGTCCTTCAATTGGTATCAGAGCAAGTCTCTTCACTAAAGGTTTAAATCTCTTGAAGAGAAATATACATCGAGATGGATCAACAGTTGAAGATCTCATCAAAATTTCCCCTATTTGATAGTGAAGACTATGTTTTATGGAGTGTTAGAATGAAAAAATATTGGATGTCCATTGGATTGGAAGTATGGACATTAGTTGAAAAAGGATATGATGTTCCAAAAGTCACTCCCACATAAGCAAAAGACAAGAATAAATTTTGGGAATATGCAAAGGATTTAAACACACTACAAGCTGGACTGAGTAAGAAGATCCTTGCTAAAGTACTAAACTGTAAAACTGCAAAACAATTATGGGATAAATTGGAAACTATATATGCAGGAGATTCCAAGGTAAAGAGAGCCAAACTTCAGACTCTCAAAGTACAATATGAAGGTCTAAAAATGAAGGATGAATAAAATATCTCAGAGTACTTTGAAAGAGTTGATAATATTGTTAATGCAATCAGAGGTTTGGGAGTAGAAGTGTCGGAAAATGATTTAGTTGAAAAGATACTAAGAACACTTCCTATGTTGTATAATCCTAAAGTGTCCACTCTTGAAGATCAAGAAAATCTAGATCAACTCACCATGGATGAATTGTATGGAATCCTCACAGCCTATGAGTTAATATTAGGTCATGAGAGGCTCCCAAAAGGAGAGGCATCTTTCAAGATTCTCAATAAAAAAAAAAATCAGAAGAAAAAACCTCAACCCAACCATCATGAAGAATCTGATGTAGATGAAGCCAATTTTATTAAAAAACTTTAGAAAGGATCAGGGAGGTACAAAGGCTAGATGCCTTTAAAATGTTTTAATTGTGGCAAGGTTGGCTACTTTGCAGCCAAGTGTCCCTATCCCAAGGAGGACCCTGAAGATGAAGAACACGCAAATAAACAATACAAGAAGACGGGAAAACCCAATTACAAAAAAATGTTTTACAAAGGGAAAAAGAAATTTTACTCAAAAGAAGAAAACAACAATTCATTAGAGTCTAGTGACAGTGATGATGATGAAGACCTTTTTATAGGTATTGAAGAGCCTAATGAGATAGAATATATTGAGCATGAGGAATATTCAGAAGATGAAGCAGAGGTTAATATGGAAGAAGAACTTCTCAGTGCCTTGGATGAATTAAGAAGATACAAAAATAGATATAGACAACTAAATTTTTTTGTAGTTGAACAAAAGGAAAAACATGAACATAAAGAAAAGGAGATGGAGAAACTCATGAGAAACATTAAAAAACAAATCCTAGAAGCAAATAGGATGGAAGAGAGTCTGGAAAAGTCTCTTAAAGAGAAACAAATAACCTATTAAAGAATGGAGGCATAATTAGTTCACCTAAGAAAAGAACTTGATGAAAAACTCATTCAAACAAGATATGCAAAATAGCTCTAAAATATTATATAATATTATTATCACAAAAAGGGATTCAAGTAAAAAAAAATGGACTAGGTTATTCTCAAGAAGAAAACCAAGTTAACTCAAAATCTTATGCAGCTTCTCTCCTTTGTACATTCAAGAAGAAGGATGAAGAAAAGACAAGTAATGATGAGAACTCTCGAGGACTACTACCACCCATAAAGAAGGAATATAAGACAACACCAAAGAAGGTTTATCAAAACATGTATCCTCACATTTTATTTGGTTATTCCTTTGCATTCTCTAATTTCAGACACAAATCTATGAATTGTAGAGCATATGGAAGGAAAAACTTGAGGGTTAAGAACTATAACCTTAAAGATAACCAAATAGTAAATCAAGTTAAAATAAAAAAATATAACTCCTTTGCACCTCTACAACAAGGGAACCTAGAATGCTTCATATGTCATAATTATGGACATAAAGCCAGTAGTTGTAGATTAATGGAAGTCTCAGAAAAACCAAAGTTCATTAGAGAGAAAAATAAGATTTGGAAAGAAAAAACATCAAAAGAGGAATGTCTTATTTCCTTGAAAGCCCAAGATAAATAAGATCTCTTGTATGTTGACAGTGGGTGCTCAAAACATATGATAGGAAACAAGGACAAGTTTTTCAACTTAAATAAACAAAAGGGTAAAGTTACATTTGGTGACAATGCTTCAAGTAATATACTTGGGAAAGGCAGTGTGAGTTTGGGAAAAGACGAATCCAAGGATGTGTTACTTGTTGAAAAACTGAAACCTAGCCTATTAAGTGTCATCCAAACCTGTGATCAGGGGCAAATTTGAATCTTTGATTCCCATAAATCTGAGATTAGGAGAGAGGACTCAGGAAAATTGGTTGGTACTGCTCCTAGAATTCCCGAGAATGTATATATACTAAATACAAAATTGAATAAGGAGTGTCATGTAAATTTAGTAGATGAAAGTTGGCTATGGAATATAAGGTTGGGGCACATTAAATTTGACAATTTAGTGAAATTCAACAATCTCGGGGAAGTAAGAAACTTGCCAAAGATCACAAAGCCCTCAAATCCTATGTGTAGACATTGTCAACTAGGGAAGCAAACTAGAATAAGGTTCAAAACAAAAGAATACTCAACCTCAAAACCTTTATACCTTGTTCACACCGACCTTTGTGGACCTACAAGGACCAAGAGTTTGTAATGAGAGTCCTACTTTATATTGTTCATTGATGATTTTACTAGAATGGGTTGGGTATATTTTCTCAAGGAAAAATCAGAAGCACTTAGCAAATTCAAATCTTTTAAGACCCTTGTTGAAAATGAAAAAGAGACAAAAATAAAATGTGTTAGATCAAACAATGGTGGTGAGTTAACCTAAAAAGAGATTGATCTCTTCTGTGAAACCCATGAAATAAAAAGACAATTCTCTGTTGCCAGAACACCTTAGAAAAAATGGGATTGTTGAGAGAAGGAATAGAATAGTCCAAGAGGCTACAATGACTATACTCAATGAAGAAAAATTATCTGATAGATATTGGAGGGAATCTGTAAGCACAACAATATACATATTGAATAGAGGTCAGCTCAGGATTAATAGTAATAAGACTCCTTATGAACTATGGTTTGGGAGAGCTCCTTTGGTAAAATAATTCAAGGTCTTTGGAAGTAAGTGTTACATCAAAAGGCTTGATGAGAATCTCATAAAACTTGAT
This sequence comes from Picea engelmannii, assembly GCA_009831015.1. NCBI lineage: Eukaryota > Viridiplantae > Streptophyta > Pinopsida > Pinales > Pinaceae > Picea > Picea engelmannii. Next base: position 856,982 of record ML776853.1, on the reverse strand, counting down.
GCTAGATCTAATGAAGGAATCTTTCTTGGATATTATTCTACCAAGAAACCATACATATGCTACAATATTATATTACATAAGATTTTTGAGAGTGCAAATGTCAAGGTGGATGATTTAAAAACAATAAGGATCAAAAATCAAGAGACCATACTTAACAATGAAGATGAAGATGATGATGAATCAGTTGGTACACAAGAAGAAGAAGTAGAAGAGAATAAAGAATACAAGGAAGATATACAAGAGGATGATATGGATACTAGTGAATAAAATGAAGATATTCAATAAGAATAGATAAGAGAAGAATCCCCAAGAAGAGACACAAAAACACCCTCAAGAATAACTCAAAAGAATCATCCTGAAGAACTGATCATTGGAAATAAAAGAAATGGAGTGCAGACTAGAAGAAAATTGTTGTATTAGACATAAATAACACTTTTATCACATATTGAGCCCATATCAATCAAAGATTCATGCAAATATGAGAATTGGGTCAATGCTATGATTGAAGAATTGGACCAAATTGAAAAAAATCAAACTTGGGAACTAGTTCCAAGACAAAAAAAATAAGAATGTCGTTGAAACTAAATGGGTGTATAAAAAAAAAGTGAATGAGAATGGGAAAGTAATAAGGAACAAAGACATATTGGTATGTAAAGGGTATGATCAGGTTGAAGGGGTAGAATTTGAAGAAACCTTTGCACTTGTGGCCAGATTAGAGGCAATTAGGATGTTCTTAGCCTTTGTCATCTACAAAAAATTTAAGGTATACCAGATGGATGTCAAATTAGCATTTCCCAATGGAAACATAGAAGAGGAAGTCTATATTGAGAAACCATAAGGATTTAAATTAAATAACAAAGGATACTATGTTTGTAAACTAAAGAAATCACTCTATGGGCTAAAACAATCACCCAGAGCATGGCATGCAAGGCTATATTTTTATTTACAAGTACAAGGCCTCAAAAGAGGATCAACAGACATCAATCTTTATTGTAAAATTGTTGGTGATAACATGATTATTGTGGAAGTATATGTTGATCATATTATATTTTGGAGTGATGATGAAAAAATGAGTAAGGACTTTGCTAGGAGAATGCAACAAGAATTTGAAATGTCCTTGCTTTGTGAACTAAATTTATTTCTAGGATTACAAACAATACAGTCCAAAAGAGGATTCTTTATCCATCAGTCCAAGTATGTTAAATATCTACTTAAGAAATTCTAGTTAGAGGATTGCAAACTTGTGTGTACACCTATGAAAGTTGGATGCAAACTAAGCAAGGAAGATGAGTCCAAATATGTAGATCCAAAACACTACAGATCAATTATTGGGAGTTTACTCTATGTAACAGCTTCCAGACTTGATGTCAAGCAAGTTGTTGGGATGATGGCTATATTCCAAACAGTACCAAAAGAGAGACCAAAAGAGAGCCATCTTCAAGCTGTGAAAACAATCTTTAGGTATTTGAAAGCAACCATGGATCTTGGTTTGTGGTACCCTAGCAAGGATTCATTCACTTTAAATGCCTATTCATATGCAGATTGGATAGGTTGTTTAGATGATAGAAAAAGTACAAGTGGAGGAGCATTCTTCTTGGGAGAATCATTGGTATCTTGGATAAGCAAGAAACAATCCTCAATTTCTCTGTCTACCATTGAAGCTGAGTATATTTCAGCAGTAGAATGTTCCACACAAGTGAAATGGATGAAACAAACCTTAAAAAACATCAAAATAGTGTTTTAAGAACCTACTACTATCTACTGTGATAATACAAGTGCTATAAGTCTCTCCAAGAACCCTTTCCATCACTCTAAATCAAAACAATTTCCCATAAAATACCATTATCTAAGAGATCAGGCTGAAAAATAACAACATTAAATTAGAATATGTCCCAACACAAGAACATGTGGCAAACATTTTCACAAAACCCTTAAGCAGAGATGTATTTGAATACCTCAAGAAAAGACTAGGAGTAGTCTCTCTTCCAATCTAAACTCTCAAGAAAATAATGAATTTGTTGGCATCAGTTCAGGAGGAGACAATGATCAAAGTCATGGGGAGTCATTCAACCCTTTTCCCTTGATGTCAAAGGGGGGGAAATGAAGACAATATTGCCATCAATGCCAAAGGGGGATATTTTTGGAAATATGGCAATACAGGTTGGCATTGATGGCATTGGTACTAATGGCAATAGATGATGGCATTGTCAAAAGATGGTTGGAATTGGAAAATAAAAATGTGCAATAAGGCACTTGGTTACTATAGTGCAATAATCCCTGTCATATGTTCTTTTTTAACATAATATCTACACATATTCTTTGTTTTAAAATAATAGTCTATGACAGTTTCAAATAAACATATTGAACATAGAAGAAGTAGCTATAAGCTCAATGAGAGATACAAAGAGGCTTTTCTGGAAAGGAGGTTAGGATGGATCAAATGGAAATGGATAATTCAGACTGAATTTTCTTAGTGATCGCCTTTATCTTGCCTATTTCCTTAGTAATTGTTAAATTCATTTATATGCAAAGTTCATTAAATTGGAAGCAGCCTGGATGTTTCAAGATATGAATATGTTTCAAGGAGCTTATTTACCTTGAAGGTGAGAGAAACTATAAAGATGAAATGGAGGGTGTATCAAGATCTTTGGTAGGTTCTTATGCAAGGAGCTCTATGATTGTTCTAGTAGGCATAACTACAGACCAAATGAGTGCACAAAGTTTCCTTCCAAGTTCCATAAGATCTACATTGAGTTTTGTGTCAAGCCATGCTACGCTAGAATAGTTGCAGTCTTGTTTTCCCTCATATGGTGATAGTGTAACATTTTGTCCGACGAGAATAGATGATGGGTTAAATTTACATTGCGTTGGTTTAAAGGAAAATCCTATTATAATAGAAGATGAGCAGGATGACGATCTTATTTTTGTTATGCCAATGCATATGGAATCATGCTTGGATGTAGTGGCCATATGAATTTAACATCCCTTGATTACATAAACTGTAACAGTAATATCTACTTGATTCAGATAAATTCAACAATTCCTTTTAATTGAGCACATACACATTTTAAATTGATCAATGAATAATAAAATTTTATAACATAATAAAAACAAATACATAATTTTAAATACCTGGGTCTAATGCTAACCCTTTGTTTGTCCGCTTGTCCTGTTGACCTTTGTTGAACTATGTAAACACTGCCCAAACCTCATTCCACCCTGCCAACTAGGACAACTTCCTAGCTCCAGGATATCATATGGATATCTTGGCCCCCGTGCCCAAAACCCCCAGCAAAACGGTGCCCCTTGAACTAATCCTCCCGACTCTAGAACTCAACTCTCCTCCCTGCAAATCCAAGAGAGCCCCAAAGAAAAATAATCCTCCCGTAGAATGATCCCCTTCCTTCCTTCGTAAACCTCCCCTCATATTTCCCCTTCACCGACTTTTCCCTCCTTCATTACTTTCCTTATCCATTTATTAATTATCTTATCCTTTCGTAGTTAATACCCCTTATCCCATTATTCATGTTCCTTATCCCCTTTATTTATTATCTTATCTTATATTTAATTTCCTATCCCTTCCCGAATACGTAAGCTTTAATTTAAAAATATAATTTATTAACCCCCTTTAATTCTTTACTTAATTAATTAATCCTTGACAATCATGAACAAGTAATTAATAATAATTAATTAGTTAAAGTTATTTAAGAAATAATTATTGTTTAGCTAACTTTTAGGACAGTTAGATTATTAAATTAATTATAATTAATAATCCTATACATCTATTTAAGCAGGGTCGTTACATACACCCCCCCTTCAGGAAACTTTGTCCCGAAGTTAAGGTATCTTATGGTACAAAGGAAAAGAAACATGGTTCACACATTCATAACAAGTAACTGACATTATCAGTAAAGTCAAGAAAACTCGTGCATACTAGTGCATATGTACAAGAAATGCATGTGTAGCTAGTACATGCAAGTCTCGTGCATGTACTAATAATCAAAACTACCATCCTTTAGTAATTTATGTATGCATCCAATCCAGTCAGCAAGACTAGTCTTTTATAAAAAGACAACAGCCAATCAATTGTTTGAGAAATTCTTTAATTACAATTATCCGTTTCAACAATTTTATTTAGACAACTATGGTTTAGTTACGAAATTATGAATATTCATATATACACATTTCTTTTTTTTTTTAAGGGAAAACATTAAATTCCACCACAAGACAGATCTCCATACCATCTCAACTATTAATACTCATCCTTCCTCCCTAACCTACTTCCATCTCCATTCCTATCCTTCCTCTGCTAGACTATCTTGGAGCGTCAACTATATTGACCTAACTCCAAATAGAACCCGTAAGTGGAAGTGTCGCTATCTCGAC
>ML776853.1:793196-845838 GCA_009831015.1 Picea engelmannii | reverse complement strand
ACCTTTAAATAAATTATTAAAACTAAAAATTAATCAAATAAAATAAATGATAATTTAATTATTCAAAAGGCGTATTAATACTTTTAAATAAACTATTAAACTAAACATTAATATAAAAAATATATATAATAATATAATTATTCAAAAAAAACTTACTTTCAATTTGGCGAGAGTTTAATGTGCTTCGTGGCATTCGATGGCAGCCTTTAAGGTCGGGCTTCTAGCATGAGGCCGACGTGCCCGGCCTCCGGCTCTCAGTACCAAAAACCTAAGCTCCCCTCTTTCCTATGCCGCCTCTCGCCTCTTTCCTCTGCTCTTGGCGCTGGTGTTGGTCTGGTTATGATTTTGATCCTATTCTTTTGCATTGATCTACTTACCAATATGTTATCCTTTCAAGGATGAAATGTTATGTTGATATAGTTTCCCAAGCAGTTGTTTATCATCTTACCAGTTTTACTTGCTATTTCCTTCTTATGAAAGGTTGTGTTTAAACTTTAAACTTCAAAGACCGTGGAAAGAGGTTTCTAGCCAATGTGGTAGTTTGTTATTGTGAGTCGGAAGATGGACAAGTAACAAGCTAACTGTGTGCATGGTTAATTCCATGTAAATCTGGTTGTGATTCTGACATGTAAAAACTTTTCTCTATTTGCAGGCTGCATTTGTGTGAAGTTTTAAAGAAATCGTAGAAGTTAGGTATTTCTAGGACCAAGTCGCAAATACATGGTCATCCTTAGCAAGCCCTAATGCATGGCATAAAAAAAAAAGGCAAATTAGTACCCTAGGAGCTCTATAAATTGTTTTGATTGATACTCGGAGGCTGTGATTTATCGTATCAGTTGAACGACCAAGGAGAGTCAAGAAGGCAGATAGGGTTTAAGCCCATAGACACTGGAGAGATTTTTCTTCTAGCCTTATTCGATAGCTTGCCTGTCATTCCCAAGTATGTATTTATTCCATGGCTTCGGTTTTCTTTCGTATTTATTATATACATTTTTCTTCCATTTCTAGCTTTGTATTTCCTCTCTAAGTTTTGTTACGGGGGTATTTCAATAGTTATTTTCCCTGTTCTTCTAGGTGTGTGGTTGTTTCTTCTTAATTATATTAGTCGCAGAAGCAGCGCCTGCATTGTGTGCCATTTTTTTTTCCCTGTTGCATTAGGAGGATTATACCTTACTTTTTTTCTCCCAGTAATTTGTCCTCGTCTATGTTTATGGTTTTTAGGGTTTTCTTTCTTACTGGGAGCTGTGGTTGTTTATTTCTAGCATTTCGTCTTCGACTAGAGATTGTCAATCATATTTGAATGTTCTAGTTATGAAATGTTCTGTAAAAAAATTTGTACTAGGGTTTTTATTTAAAAAAAAAACCCTTTAAATGATTGAAGCTTTTCTTTCTTAGCTGGTTGGTGCATGTTGTAGTTATTTGGACACCGAATTGAAAGTTTGTGGCTCGCTTTGGCTTTTCTGGTTTTTTATAGGCATTTTTCCTTAAAATACTAAGAGATCTTAACTGTGAAAGGATTTCCTACCATGGCCGAGTTGTACTTTGAAAAGAGAACACGTACGGAACACGACCTTGCGGAGAATAATGATAGAAATAAGAGGTGGAACTCTGGCACTGGTAGAGAACAAACTATGCCTTGTGCCAATAGTACTATGTATCAGATATTGTGCCCTAGTAATGTGATAGGGAGTGTTATAGGAAAGGGGGGAAAAGTAATAAAGTCTATGAGACAAGAAACGCGTTCGAAGATCAGAGTTGTTGATGTTGTTCCAGGCGTTGATGAGCGCGTGATAGTAATCTTCAGCTCACCGTTAAGCAAGGACAAGGAGAAGGATGATGATGATGACAATGAGAATGAACCTATTTGTCCTTCTCAGGATGGTCTTCTTAGAGTACATTCTATCATTGTCTAAGAATCTTCTGGTAAAGATAATGACGTAGAAAAAAAAAATGACCACAGGATGCTCGATTGTGTAACAACCCTAGTTGTATTCATATTTAACTTGTTTTACTTTGGTAAATTTGTTTTTACATTTTCAATATGTATTTATTTTATATTTATTTTTGTTTATATATAATCAAAATAATAGTTCTTTTGGTTTGCAGGTTAGGCGGAGCTGGAGTTGGAGCTGGAAATTTTGGCCCTCAGGCCCAGATTTCAAACAAAAGCTATGATACCATTTGTAGTGGCCATATGAATTTAACATCCCTTAATTACATAAACTGTAACAGTAATATCTACTTGATTCAGATAAATTCAATAATTCCTTTTAATTGAGCACATACGCATTTTAAATTGATCAATGAATAATAAAATTTTATAACTGAATAAAAACAAATACATAATTTTAAATACCTGGGTTTGATGTTAACCCTTCATTTGTCTTCTTGTCCTATTGACCTTTGTTGAACTGTGTAAACACTACCCAAACCTTGTTCCACCCTGCCAACTAGGACAACTTCCTAGCTCCAGGATATCATATGGATATCCTGGCCCCCGTGCCCAAAACCCCTAGCAAACCGGTGCCCCCTGAACTAATCCTCCCGACAACATAACTCAACTCTCCTCCCTACAAATCCAAGAGAGCCCCAAAGAAAAATAATCCTCCCATAGAATGATCCCCTTCCTTCCTTCGTAAACCTCCCCTCATATTGCCCCTTCACCGACTTTTCCCTCCTTCATTACTTTCCTTATCCATTTATTAATTATCTTATCCTTTCGTAGTTAATGCCCCTTATCCCATTATTCATATTCCTTATCCCCTTTATTTATTATCTTATATTATATTTAATGTCCTATCCCTTCCCGAATATGTAAGCTTTAATTTAACAATATAATTTATTAACCCCCTTTAATTCTTTACTTAATTAATTAATGAGTTAATTAATAATTAATTAATCCTTGACAATCATGAACAAGTAATTAATAATAATTAATTAGTTAAAGTTATTTAAGAAATAATTATTGTTTCGCTAACTTTTAGGACAGTTAGATTATTAAATTAATTATAATTAATAATCCTATACATCTATTTAAGCAGGGTCGTTACATTGGATTCATCCATTATGTAGAAAAATCAAGAAATAACTCAGAGTGATGTTGTTATCTATTGTGCTTGTGTTGGTGCTGGTGATCCCAGACTATCCAATTTTAGGTTTCGTCAGGTCCTTATTGATGATTCTACTCAAGCTACTAAACCTGAGTGCCTTATTCCTTTAGTTCTTGGAGAAAATCAGGTAGTGCTAGTAGGGGATCATTTCCAATTGGGTCCTTTGATTATGTGAAAGAAAGAAGCTTGTGTTGGTCTTTCACAATCTTTGTTTGAGAAACTTGTACTATTGGGTGTCACTCCTTTCAGGTTACAGGTTCAATATCGAAAACATCCAACCTTGTCTGAGTCTCATTCCAATAATTGTTATGAAGGTACACTTCATAACAATGTTACTTTCAATAAGAGACAACAAGTTGACTTTGTACCTAGCTATATGTCGAGCATTCATTAAGGTTGCTTGTCCCTATCATGTATGTGTTCTTAGTCATTTTTATCCTGGTGGAGTTAGATTAACAAAATTAAAATAAATCTATAGAAGTGGGCAGTGACATTGACACAGTTTCAGATGTCCGGACTCCATCGCCATAGAAGAAGGGATCATAGTATCAAAGGGATTTCAAGAATGTGTCTTGGTTGGATTGGGAGACATGCAAAGAATTAGATATTGACATTATATCTTTGAGGCCACCATCAAGGGTTCGACCAGTGAGGAGACTCAACAGTTGTCGGATCGAGTGATGGATGGTGAGGATTAAATCTTGTACTGATATTTATCCCACATTGGTAATGGGAAAAAGGTTGTATGTGTTTATATAGCTAACACTCTCCATAGCTTATCAACGTGTAGTGAAATGGTATGGTGGGGGATATGGGTGCTTGGACTTAAACAAAGATCACTAGCCCAGAGCCCAGGACGACCTGTCAGGCCCCCTACCTTTTGGTCAAAGTGACTAAGAACATTGGATAAATATTTTTTTTATACACTACTGGTGCGACGGTCATATGAGTGACCATAGGATTAGAAGAGTTTGTTACATCAGTTGGAAATGAAACTACCAATTCTATTAGATGTTTTGTCATAATTCCAAGTCTGGTGGGTCACCAAAATACGCTACCAAGTTAATACCACTTAGAATATTGAATAGCGCTATTCCATTCGGACTTTTTGGCATGCTGCCAATTGTGGAGGTTGGCAAAAAAAACCTACACAACAACAAAGAATTCAAACTGTCATGATTTGGTATAATGATAAAGCCAACAGTGGATTGACTTCATGTGGTTTGTTTTCCAATGGTAAACGGTCTATCTCTGGTGGAGTTGATAAATGCATCTACATATGGGATCTCAAGGGAAAGGATTTGGATTCATGGAAAGGAAAAGGAATGCCAAAAATATTGGATCTGGCTATTACATCTAATGAAAAAGAAATAATAATCATTTGTGGGGACAATGCTATTGTGATGTACAACTTGGAAACAAAAACTGAGAGGTTAATTGAGGAGGAAAGTGGAATAACTTCTCTATGTGTATCAAAGGATAATAGATTTCTCCTTCTAAACCTTGCAAATCAAGAGATACACCTCTGAGATAATGGAGCTCATTCAAAATATTTTGTTAAGGTACAAAGATCACAAGAAAGGTCACTATATTACAGAGGTTATTAAATCTCCATGACAACTGTCGAAAGCTTCACATGTTGCCATTTTCATATGTCCACGAAAGTAATAAAACCCTACAAAAATGAAAAGACAGTGACCTGTTAAAAGACACAATAGATTAATAATTGTTTATTAATAATCAAAGGTTATTAGCCTGAAAATCAAGGGGTGTGATAGTTATGAAAATTCAAGTAACTATAGAACAGACATATTGTTTGGTGAAATGGTGTGATGACATGCCTATATAATTGCTAAAGATCAAAAGCAGTTGATTGTCTCTCTTGTAAACCATAGAATATTGAATGAAAAGAGGTAGAGAAAAACAGATGAAGTCCAGTGCCTGATAGAGAATATTACCAGAGGACTACATATATCATTTTCATATTATCGAACAAAGGGTGGTTGGGAGGCGCTAGGGTAGGTTCGAGCCTGCAGGGGAGTAGGTGATTCCTTGTTAGTTGTAGTTGACTAAACAGGGGGCTGAACCCTCCTACTAGTTGGAGCTAGTGAACAGGGGTGTGGGTGCATCCTGATTAGTGGGTGTTGATCTAAGAGGAAATACATCTTCCTTCTATGTAACTTGTAAAACAAAATTTTGCAGTTAATAGAAAAAATTTTGTGGTTTTCCCAATTGGGTTCCACGATAAATATCGTGTTAAAATATTGATTGCATTAACAAAAGAAAATTTGATAAAATTATTATGTCACTAATTCACCCCCCCCCCTCTCAATGACAAGATATGGTCCTTCAATATGGTAAGATTTGGATATTACAACAAAAGTATGTGGAGAAGATACTCAGGAAATTCGATGAATAATGTAAAACTGGAAAATATCCCTTTGGCTTTCCATTGTAAGTTTTCTTTTGGTTTATATCCTAGTAATGAAGAAGAAAAGGGTTATATGTCTCATGTATAATATGCTAGTAGGAATTTTGATGTATGTGATGCAATGATTAGATATTTCACATGTAGTTGATGTTGCTAGTGGATACATGGAAAATCTAGGTACAACAATGAAATGTGTGCTTCGGTATTTTAGAGGTACGAGTATAACCTATAGTGGTTTCAGGGATTTAGTCTATGGTTATGTTGATTCATATCTTGTAGGAGATTTGGAAAAGATGAGATCTACCTCAGGTTATGTCTTTCATGAATGCAAGGATCTATTAGGTAAGTTTGGGCAAGTGCAGGATAAGGTGTTCTATGATAGTCAAAGTGTTGTGCATTTTGACTCATAGTCCAATGTATCAAAATTGGAAAAGGAATAATTTTATAAGATAGGTTACTAATGAATGTGGAGGGGTCCATACTCGAGCAAATTGTGCAGATATGTTCATGAGATAGTTTTGTTAGAGAAGCTATGATGGTATTTGGATTCTCTTGGCTTGGAAAAGAGGTGATGAATGGGCTTGCAAAAGGTATTACATAAATTGTTGTCAAGGTGGGGATTGTTTATATGACAACAATCAAGTAAAATGAAATTAAAAACTAAAATTTAATTATGTAAATATTTGGTGATGTTGATTTACAAACATGATGGAAGTTTGTATAACAGGTGGTAGTTCTTTTAACTATGTAACGATTCCAACATAGATGTATATATATGAATCTCGAGAGATGTGTCTGATGGTGGGTAAGCATGATTGTAAGTATATATTGAGTAATAAAGATAATGATACCTTGCCTCGTAGATATTTTCTTGATGAAGTATGAGGGTTTTACCACCTAAATTTGTGTGTTGTTTGAGTGATTGATTTGTCATTTGTTTGTATATTTTCCCTTCATTTATTATTGTATTCAGACTCTTAAATACCAACAATAGATACAATAAGGACAAGACATATTTAAGAGATATCAGAAACAAAAATTTAAGAATACATTTAAAAAAAATTCAGATCTAAGTGATATGAGAAACAAAATAAAAAAATAAATTAAAAATAATAATTTTTAAAAATATTATACATTTTTAAAAACAAATAAACATATTCAAAAGAGAATTAAAAATTAAAAAATAATTAAAACAATTAAAACAATTGTTGAGCAAAATGAAAAAACAATTAAAAAAATATTGAATATTTTTATTAATTAAAAAAAAAAATAAGTACTTGTTGACCCAAAAATCTTCTTTCGGCTCAACATGTTGTTTAACACCTTCATTCCTCCACAAACTCCATAACGTTCAATGGTCCCAATCGAAGACAGTGGTGGGGGTCATTGTTACTATGGCCTCTGCCCTTGAAAGAGTATTAGTTGGCCACCTTCAGAGGGTTGTGATCTAAGTATGTAAATAATTATCATGCACTAGAGAGTATAAGGGAACAAGGTCAAGTTAGTTGGCAACAATCTAGGTCAATTCAGAGTTGTTGAATTCAGTTGGATCAATGCTTCCATGGTCAGTTGAGGGATAGTGCGGTCAAATGGATATCAAATTCATGGTTTTCCTTATTCTACTATCACCTTTTGGGCATCATTATAAAAACCATGATCATCACTATGAAAATCAACATCTTAAACGGTACCCAAACGGGCTCATCCTGGCCTTGCTTGACTTGTCATGGGACCATGTTATTTTCCCCCCAAGGGAGGACTTACCAGGGTAATGTTTTAGTTATAAAACCCTCCCACATGATAATGCCTCATGTCAATACTGTTCAGTTCATATTTTATGAGCTAAGCACATAGTTTGCAAAATGTTTATCGTTGGTTCCTTTCGCCTGTCACTGGGCGGGTCCTGTTGGGATGGAGCCCTTTCACAAATAATAAAATGAATTCTAGCCAAATTTTGGGAAATAAAAGATATTCCATGTTGGAGGGATCAGGACAAGATTTCCAATGGGCTACCATGGGCCTGATTCCGAGTCTGTATGACCCCCCTATGGAGGACACAAAGTTAGTGTCACCCGAACGGACAAAACCAATAGTTGTGACTTTCTGGTCTGATTATGTTCATATTTGTGTTTTAAAAGGATAATAAAACCTAGGAATGGTGTAGGGAAGTGAGATAACTTTCCAATGGTATATCCCTTGTTTAGTTTCAACCCGGGGTTGGTGAGAACGCGCCTTCACACGTTCATGACCACTTTTGGACACCAGATTGGTTGCAATGATTCATGGTTAAACAATTTTTGTTAAAGGGTTCTAAATAAGGGATTCATCCATTCAAATATATATTAGACTTAAATATATTTCCAACGACTCCTCATTTTCCTCATTCTGACCTAAGATGGCCCGGTTAGAGCTGTCACAAATTTGTAAATTATTTCGGGCAAAGGGAGGAAACCAACTCGCGTAGCGGGGTTTCATGACAGATAAAAAAGAAATTGATGTCCCCAACTCACAAATATATGGCCATCACGTCGGATCACTCACAGATACCTTTTCGAAGGTACTTCATTTTTCTTGATTGGATATCATATGGCGATGTGGCACCTCTCGCAAGATTGGGTGTCATGTGGGCCCACCAGCAAGTCGAGGCTTTTAAGTGGTAACTTTTCTGGGATGAAATTGAGGGGTTAGGTAGAATTATTTCATATTGGTGACCACATATTCTCCATGGGATCATCGATACCTTTCCAACTACATGCTCTGCATCCAATTCTGACTCCGTCTCATCTGGCAAATTTTTTGGGTAAGTCAACAAAGTCATCGTCAAAAGTCAAAGTCAAAGTCAAATTTTGACTTGGCATAATTTTAGAGGAATATTAAAAAAAAAAGAGGAAAAATAATAAAAAAATCATAAAATTGGGAAAATCAAGTGAAGGACATGCATCCCTCATGCAATATTGGGGAAACTAGATTTTTTTGAAAAAAATACAAAATACAAAACCCTCCCTCTCCCCTCTCTTAAGTCATTTTGGCATTTTGTCCAAGGGGAGAGGGGGCTCTGCAATAGGCCTTCAATGGAAGAGGAGGGATTCCAAACAACCAATGAAGGTCTTCATTGGGAATCAAACCATAACCATGCACCAACCTTTAGACACAGAGCTAGGTATCCATGGACACATTGCCTTTTTAGCCTTTCTTTTGATTGCCCATAGGTTTCATTATTGTGTTGGTTATGGTGGATTTTTCCATGGAAAAAGGTTATTTCTACCTTTATAATGGTTGTTTTAGTGTTGGTTCATATGTGAAATTGTTTTTTGGTTCATGTTTGTTGACTAGTGTGAATTTTGTTTATTTTCATGTGAAAAATTCAAAGGGGAGGGGATCTGAACCCCTCTTGGGCACTAGGCCAAAGCCTCCAGGACCCTTTAAAGAGTTAAATTTACTTAATATTATAACATGTGCATGGTCATTTGTAGGTCTTAGGCTTTGAATCCCAAACCCCTCCCTTTCCTCTGACCAGAAATTCCCATAAACTCCAAAAAAAATAAAAAGGAGAGGAGGGGGTTTGAACCCAAGACTTCCCATCCCTTTGCATAGTTAAAAACCCGCAAAAATTGAAAATAAAAAAAAATATTTTGGTGGTGGTCGGTCACCCGTACACTACCAGGGTTCAACCACCCACCAAGCCTCCTCTCGCACAGCTCCAAACTCTCGATCTGCAACCTCACAACCCACGACCTCCTATCCCTGCTCCCTCTTCTCCCCATTCACATAACCCCACGCTCATCCCTCTTTTTCTACCTCAAATCCCTCCTCCAACTATTCACAACACAACCCCACGTCCTCCACTTTTTCCACCTCACAAGCCCACAACCTCCTCCCCCTGCTCCCTCCTCTCTCTCCATTCCCTCCTCCCCACTCACAACAATCCCCTCTCCTCCTCTCCTCCTCTCCTCCCACCACCTCCCTCCTCCCTCTGCTCCTACAACCACTACAAATACCCTCCATGTACCAGAGTTGGGGGTTTGTTTTTCAAATTTTTAATTTAATTTAATTTTTTTAATATTTTAGTTTCATTTTCAAAGTTTTTATTTTTATTTTTTATTTTTGTTTTAAGTTTTATGTTATATTAAATTTTAATTTTAGTTTTATTTATATATATATATATATATATATATATATATATATATATATATATATATATATATATATATATATATATGTGTGTGTGTGTATTATATATATATTCAATAAATATATTCAAATTAAATTTTTTTATGATATTTAATTCAGAATATAAATAAAATTTTAAAAATGGGTTTTTAAACTATATATTAAAAATTTTAAATCTCCCCCCCCTAAGGGTTACTAGAGTTTTTAATTCCATAACTTCGCCATACATAGGCAAAATTTCACTCGTAAATATTCAAAACCACTGAGGCAAAGTCAAGAATGTATCCATGGAATTCACCTCCTCAAATTCAACCCAGAATTTCAGTGGCACGTCCCAGAGTGACATGGACTTGTTATTGACCCAAAAAGAACACGTTAGAAGGAGGCCTAATTGGGGGCCACCGAGGCCAAATTGGTCCTGATGAGGAAACCCCATTAACGATATAGGTATGTAGGAATGTAGAACCATGTCAATTTTGGTTTCCAACCCATAATATTTCCCCAATATCAATTTTTTCCTTGATCAGTCTCCCGACCAACTCCTTCCCGCTTACCTTTCTGGGGACATATATTTCTCATTCAGAGTCAAACTTGTGCCAAATGAAAGGCAGAGGAAAGGTAGTGAATAGAGATACAACATGGGAACAAGAAAAATATTTTTTGTGTCTATTTGGTACAGGGGAAAATCCTCTCAAGGTTCAGTCCCAGGGGTCCCTTTGCTGAAACAAGCCCAAATCAAAGCCATGCTTCAGTCAGCTCATAAGGAAACTTATAGGAAGAAAAGGGGGGGTATAATTAGGTTTGAAAAGTTCTTGAATAGTGGAAATTTCCTTATATATAACGACCAAAGTGCAAAGGCTTGTTTTCCTCCTAAGAAACTCTACAATTTCCCCACACCTTGGGGCTTCATCCTGGTGAATCCGATAGCCATGCATGGTTGGGAACTATCCTAAATCACCTCTTGTACAGGTGTAAAACATGGCCGAAATCAAAGAGTCTTTGCAATGTCACAAATCCTAAGGAAAATGATGATGTGGCATACTAATTTTATCATTTTTTGAAAATGAATTTTTGTAATAGTTTAGTCTCCCATAATTTACTTTTGGCATGTAAACTTTGTAAATAAAGGGTCAAATTAGATTTAATTTGATTTCATTTGGATATGATTCTGTTTTCAGAATAAGTTTACTTTTTGGTAAAAACACAAAATAAATTTAGGGTTGGTCCACTTGTAACTTTTCCAAAAGTGATAAGTGTCTTTTGACCTAACCCTGGGCCTTCACCTCTTCTTTATAAATAAGAGGGATGGCATTGTAAAAATAAGAGGATGAATATAGTAACAAAGCTCTTTGTGTGTGTGATACTCGTTAAATTTTAGTTGTTGGACATGTCACTTGTTGGTTAAGGGTTGAGGGGTAGATGTAAATACTTGTTATGTTAGCTATCTCTGGGAGGGATTGGTTAGCTAGGTGTTTGTTGTTTCTTTTTTGGGTTTAACTTTCTTTAACTTTATAAGAACCTTGTTTAACTTGTTTAACATGTTTTAGTGCATATTTTCTGAAGTATTTAGTTCTTTTCAGCCTTAGTTAGTGGTCAAGAGTCCTAGGGCCCCTTTAGGAGAACCCTTAAATAATCCTCTTAGATTTATGTTCATACTTGTTTTCTTCCTTATCTCGTTCATGTACATTTATGTTATGTTTTCCTATTATTAACCTTGTTGTCCCAAACAGGAAAATTGACCATTTTGGTCAATTCCTCCCCCTCGGGAAAACCATCTTAGTTGGTTGTTATCTATATTTCATGTGTAAATTTTTTTTTCATATACTTCAGTTTTTCCATATAAAATAACTAAAATTTTGTTGTTTGTCTACAAGGATATAATATGGTCACCTACTCTGCTTCTCCTAAGCGGTTAGGGACCATCTAAAGACCTATTTGAGGAAAAGGGGCTAGCAGGACATCGAAGAAAAAACATCAAATCTGATCGGTAAATCAACCCAATCACTCTCATATTCACCTTAAGTGCACTTGCACTCATTCTAAAATTTTTGGCACATGTACCCATGTTGATATGCTTTGCTTGTGTAGATAGTTTTATTAGTTTTCTTATAATCTTTTGTTAAATCTGATTTTTACTTTTGTAAATAACCATCACTATTTAGAATTCCAATAAGTAAACTTCCAATCCCCATACAAGGAATCGGTTGGGGATTTCATGCATATGGCGGCTTTGCCACTCGCAAAGAGCCTCAACCCATTCCTTTTAGTTGAATGGTATAATTATTTACTTGTAATTAGTTAGTTTTGTCATTTTTCATCGTATATTTCCTTGTACACTAATCTATAGGTGGTTACACCTAAAGGGGCCATGCAAAAATTAGCGAGCTAAAAACACTCAGAAAACTGCAAAACACTTGAAAACAAATCAAGGGTCCTCTCCATACACACTCAAAATAAAACCTCCACTATATAGCTATATGCGTACACATATTATTTAGCCATGACATATATGTCACATACGCATTTACTTGTTTTTGTATAAAGTTTTAGATAGATTTCAATTCATTGACCATGAGGCACACTTGTGAAATAAATACATGACCTCGCCACGTGGATGGTCCGGTCCATTATTTCAATAAATTTCAATATCATAGAATACTAAGTGTCAAAGCCAGTGAGTCTTCATCAAGATCCCCTCGGAAGTTGTCTAGAAAGTATAAATCGAGTGGTCTTTCCTTAGTACCACACAGTCATAGAGTTGAATAGATCGGCTTGGTTGGGATAATACAATGCTTGGGTAAGCTCAACTAAAAATCCCTTTAGGGGGGTCCTAGGCCTCTTCCTTTTCACAGGTATCCTTCTTCCATCCAAGCCTCTTTAATAGCCCAAAATTTCTAGTCACGAGAAGAATCTAATCCTTGCTTCTATGAACTGCATGGAGCACTCTTCAACCTAAACACTGTGGTTTTCTAAGACTACTCTTCTTACACTAGTTGGCACAGTTCCGGGATGTGTTTTCCTGATCAGGATAACCTTTAAAACAGAATGGTGGCCAATGCATGTGTTAATAACTGAAAATTCACCAATAAAATATATTTGAAGTCAAACCTTTTGTCAGTCCAACCTTCACCCAAGAAAAAAAATTGCAACTGTAAATACTCTCCAAAACATAGTTGTAACAACTTGTAAAAAGGTAGTCCATGTTCATTTACAACCCCCCTTTTTATTTGACAATCTTCCGGGATCACTTCCTGGGTCACCCCAGGGGGTACCAACCATTCTAGGCGTGTTTTCCTCCCTTAAAATATTTGAACACTTTGTTTTTCACAATTTATAGCCATCTAAAAAGACTTGGATGTAGCTTTTAAACTCACAATTCACCATTATTTTTCACTTTTTCAATTGAGGCATCCATTGGTCTATTGTCCAGGACCCCGGTTTACCCTGGGAACCCATTCTGGGCCATTTTCCAAGGCTTTAAGGGAGCGAACAACTCGTTGTTCTCTTTTTTTAGTTTGTTGTCCTAAAAATCAGTGAGCTTTTTTCTCATCCCATTGTCCATAATTTTCACCCCCGAGGCCTTTTTGGCCATCTAGGAAGCTAAGGGATGACAACGCCCAGGGTGAGTGTTCCTAAAAAATATTTCTCGTAAGTCTTTCACCTCTCATGTTTCCCATTCATTATCACCTCAGGAAAAGGACCATCTGAGGTGTAGGTAGTCTTTGCCTCATGTCGAGCTATCAAAGAGGCTATAACTGGCTTCACATATGGATAGGTTGGATCTGTCCCAACAGATAGATTTTTCTTATAAAACGTCCCTTTTTTGGTGACCATACTCGGGAGCTTGCAAATATATTTAGTTTTGATTGTATCCAAAACTTGTACTGACCATTGGACCCAAATTCTTTGGGGTGCTTTTCCCACCTGTTGACAGAATTTTGTGGCAAGGTCTTTCAGTGATCCTATGGATTTTCTTTGGTACTTTTCATAGTTCAGTTCCCTTGCAATTTCGTTGCATATGGGATTCATAAATACCATCGATTTTTCCTTTCCTCTTACCTTATCAGTTTTCGGTCCCACTTGTTTGAACTCACGTGAGAAGTTATAAATTTGTCATACTTTTCCTTCCACTTTGAGATGAATGAAAAATAGATTCGTTTAAGTTGGGTTGTTTTAACATCGTGTCAGAGAGAGTAGGATTGTTGGTGTGATACATCTCTTTTACTTAAAGTACTTACTTGATCCCCTTGCAAGATGGAAAGGCGGAAACATCCTAAGAATAGCGAAACAGTGTCCCCCAGGAAAACAAGAAGTCAAATTTCATGAAAGAAAACAAATACCGAGACACACACATCTGGGAAACTAGAGAAAATCATTACACCTGTCGTGCGAGTTGAATCACCCTCTTCCTCTTCTCCTTTTCAAATCCCCCTACTAAAGAAATATTTAGTCAATCTAGTGACAGTTACTAAGCCTCAGGTTGTTCCTCTTGTCATTCCAACCACTGTTGTTTCTCCTCCTGTATTTGTTCCAATGGAAATGCCTTGGCAACCCAAGAATCCTATGAGGTTGCATCGACCTCTTCATGACATTCCTGCAGATTCCCCAAAAAGGCTTCCTAAGTTCAGTGGCACTAGTACATTGAATTCCGAGGAACATATACAAAACTTCTATGATGCATTATCACTTATGGACATAACTATTCATGATGTCATCATTATATTTTTTGTATGAAAATTTGAGGGTGAAGCAGCGAGATGGTATCAATTTATTCCCAATGATAATATCGTATATTGGGACACTATGGTCCAAGAATTCAAGAAGAATTTCCAAGGGGCAGATGATGTGGCTTCTATACTCAGGGATTTCACAACCATCTCCACCCATGAGGGGGAGAAAATTTGAAACATTAATCAACGCTTTACCTCAACCTTGAGTAGGATCCCAACTACTTCCCAACCACATGGGAATAATTTTTTCCATTACTACATGACTGCTATGAATCCAAATGTAAAGTATATATTGAAAGATAAATCAATACAAACTTTAGATGCAGCCAAGGTTAGTGCCATGTAAATTGAAAGAAACATGGAGGAATCTAGTATGATTCCCTCATCTTTAGCGTAGTCCCATTTTAAGAGGAGTCATAGGAATGAGGTACCTTGAAACGAGGGTCCTCGGTATGAACCCCCACCTACCCAAACTTCAAGGATTGAATAAAGGGAAAGTTCTAAAATACTCAAGTTGCTAATGAACATGAACAACCAAATATTTTCCCTGAATCGAAAGGTGAATGACTTGCAGTTTACTGCTCCTGTGAGGACAAGGCCTCCTTTTCCTCCTACTCCTCATCCTAGGCAACATTCTATTGAAGAGGATTGGTGCCAATTTTTCCAAGACTTCCATGATCTCAAGTATTGTTACTAGTATACATGTCACCTAGAACTTTCTAAAACCGGCAAATCCCCTTTACCTCCAGTGAAAAAAAAAATTCCTCCACTTCCCAAAACAACCAAGTTAACATGGAAGATTGTGTTCCTTGCGATGATGATCCTGTTGCCTTCAGAAGATTTTTTGTAAAACTAGGATTCAAGCCCGTAAAACCACTCTGCAAGGGGTGGAAGGGACCAAAATTGATCCTAAGGACAATTGAAAAAGCAAAGTTGTTGTGAATTATATATTACCTTCCCCTCCAAGGAACAGGGTTCCATAGACTCCAAACAAGGTAAATTTTCCTAATAATCCACTACCCTTCTTCCCAACACCAGTGGCTTACAACATCATTGAAGATCTAGCAAAGGTCCTTGCCCACATGACGTTATTAGATGCTCTTAGAACACCTGATCATTTTGAAAACCTTTCACATGTTCTACAAGCACCTTCTACTCCACGAATAGAATAAAGAGTTTCTCTTTCAAAAGAGTCCTCTTCTCAACTTAAGGAGACATATGATGTTATTGATATAGACCCTGGGGTTCCTCCTTTCTATTTCTGAATTATGATTTCTGATTTTTTTCTCCATAATTATGTCACTAACATAGAAGCAAGGCACAATGTCATGCCCCTTCGATTCATGAGGAGATTGGGTCTTGAATGCATGGGCCCATGTAAATATCTTTTAGCTTTGGATTCAAGGAATTTAGAAACCATTGGTTACATCAAGGGTGTATCCATTAGTTTCAACAAAGATCTAGATGTGAGCATGCTCATAAACATGCTCATTGCAGAAATACCCAAAGCATATGTCATGCTTTTAAGGAGGGAGTGGTCCACCAAAGTCAAAAAGGGTTGTTACTTCATGGAAGCAACCCACTTCAGCTTTTCTCATAAAGGTGTTGAAGTTTTCATTAGGAAGGAACCAAAATATCGAGAGCGGGTTGTACCTACTTCCTACAATACAAAACATGTGTCTTTTCAAGACACGAGGATGGGTACATATATTTTGTTATCTAAGGAAGATGCACATGTCCCTCCTGATTTGGAAGAAAAGGTGTGGAGCATGGATTTTGATGGTTCTAAATCCAAGAATGGATATGGGGCTGGGGTCCTTTTGTGTGATCCCAAGGGGAAGGCAATACCTTTCTCTTTTCGATTAAAATTCCCTAAAACTAATAATATGGTTGAATATGAAGTGTTAGTTCAAGGCCTCCAAAAGGAATTACACTTAGGAGTTCACCATTTGTTGGTGAGTGGGTATTATGAGTTGGTTGTGAATCAAATTAGAGATAAATATGAAGTTCATAACCCTCACCTCAAGCAATACCACTGAAGGGATAAGGAAATTATTGAGAAGTTATTATCTTTCAAAATTCAAGTTGTACCTAGGGCCGCAAACCACATAGTTGATACTTTGGACATGGATGGTTCTTTCTTCACTTCGAATTTCTTAAGGTCTATCGAAGATATAAAAGTCCAAATTTTACATAGACCTACGTTACCTGATAACGTTGAGTCTTGGAAATGTTTTGATACTGACGAAAAAATCTGTAGGTTCCTTCAAAACAAGGAGGAATTCAAAGATTTACATATCATCCATAAGTTGGAAGAGGAAATCGGGGACATAATCCAATTGAAGACAAATAAAATCCCCCCTGGTTTGTCAGTACTAGAATCCATCTTTGATTCCAATGATGCCACTACCTATGCACCTAGTATTGATAGTGAATCCATTAGGAAGGTGCAATAAACCATCCCTATAAACATGGGAACTGATAAATACCCAAAACTAGTTTATATAGGGTCACAGTGTTCTCCTTCTAAGATCACTCAATTCAATGAACTCTTGATGGAGTTCAAGGATGTTTTTTCCTAGTCCTATGAAGATCTCAAGGTTTTCGATATGTAGGAGATAGTCCATTCCATACGCATAATCCCTTATTTGAAACCTTATAAGCAGAGACAAAGAAAGAACAACCTTGCTTTAGAAAGAACAATTAAGGATGAATTAGACAATATGGAAGCATCCAATGTCATATTCCATGTCCATTACTCACAATGGGTATCTAATTTGGTTCCTGTTAGGAAGAAAACTAGTGATATTCGTTTGTGTGTCGACTTTCGACATTTGAATAGGGTGTCCCTAAAAGACAACTACCCCATCCCATATATGAAATATATCCTCCAACAAGTCTTTGTGGCTCAAATGATGTCCCTTTTAGATGGTTTCTCAGGTTATAGTCATATATCCCTCAAGCCTTTTGATAGTCATAAACCACCTTCACTACCTTCACTACCTTTTGGATTGATTAATGTCAGGAACACCTTTCAACGTTCCATGGTCATTTCTTTCAAAGTCTTATTGGGTAAGATGATTGTTTTATACTTCGATGACCTCACAGTCTTTTCAAAAGAACAAAGTAGTCATTTTTATCACCTTTGGTAGGTTCTTCTTAGATGTTGTAAGTTTGGCATATCTTTAAATCCTAAGAATACCATTTTCGGTGTTATGGAGGGAAATGTTTTGGGCCACATCATCTCTCAATAAATTTTCAAAGTTGATCCCGAGAAAGTGGTAGAAATAAAAAATATTCCCTTACCTACTAATAAAAAAGAAATGAAATCTTTCTTTGGAAAGATAAACTTCCTGAGACACTTCATTCTTGATTTTTCTCAAGTATTCAAACCTCTAAATCAACTTATGAAAAAGGACAATATGTTCAAATGGGACCCCCCTACCTATCAGGCCTTTGAATCCATTAAGAAATGAATTTATTATGCCCCTCTGTTAACTAGTCATAATCCCTATAAGTGCTTTGTCATGTACATTAATTCATCAGAAGAGACAATTTCTGTAATCTTATTTCAAAAAGATCACGAGGAAAATCTTAGGCCAATCGCTTTCATAAGCCAGAATTTGAAGACACACCAACTGAACTATTCTCCAATGGAGAAACATGGTTATTCTTTGTATAAATCCTTGGAGAAATTTTAACATTACATCGAAGGCCACAAAGTTCAGGTTTTTGTTCCTACATCTCTCTTAGTCACTGCCTTGAATCAAAATGAAATGCATAGTAAATGGCCCAATTGGATCATGCCCATGCAGTAATATGACTTGGAAATTAAACCGACAAAAACCACAAGGGGAACAAGGCTAGCTCAATTGCTAACCCAATCCCACACCTCGGTCATAGTTGAAACACCTCAAGTAGATGACTTGATTTCTTTCAAAGAATTGGTTAACGAAACTGAGTTAGCCTCACAACCATGGTATGGACCTATCGTGTATTTTATGATCAATGGTATTTTCCCACCGGGCATGGATACTACATCCAAATGAACACTTTGTTTACAAGTTGTTTTGTATGTTTTACAAGACAAAATCCTTTACAGAAGAAACCTTGATGGGGTTTTGTCATGATGCTTGACTCCTGATCAAGCCCAAATGGCACTTGAAAAATGTCATTATGGGGTTTGTGGAGGTCACTTTTGAGCCAAAACCATTGTAGCAAAGGTTTTACATACAGGTTACTTTTTTCCTTCACTGCACCAAGATGCCCATTTACTGGTTAGAAAATGTGAAGCTTGCCAATGCTTCACTGGGAAGAAAAAGTTAGTTTCCTTACCTCTTAGGCCTATTGAAATCCAAGTCCCTTTCGCAAGATGGGGCATGGAATTTATTGGGCCAGTTTCACCGCCTTCCAGCATTGGTCACATATTCATATTAACAACTATTGACTACTTTACAAAGTGGGTTGAAGCAATTTCCCTTGGGAACGCTGCTAGTCAACAGGTGGTAGAATTCATTGAGTGTAACATTTTATCCCATTTTGGAACCCCTGCTGAGATATTAAATAATAATGGATCATCTTTCATGTTTGATGTCATGCTCCACCTTGGTGTTACATATGGCATCCAACTTTTTCGATCTTCCACCTATTACCCCCAAGGTAATGGATTGGAAAAATACACAAATAAAAATCTGATTCAGATCCTTAAGAGAATAGTCAAATATAACAAGCGTGATTGGCACACAAAGTTAAACTTTTCTTTCTGGGCTGATCGTATAACCCCTAAGATAGCAACAGGTCAAAGTCCTTACACTCTGGTGTATGGAGACCTTGTTGTCCTTCCTATTCACTTACAAATTCCAGCCTTGAGGTTGGATATTGTTGAGGCAAAAGATGATTTCCAACCTTTACAACATCATTTAGACACACTCATCGAACTAGAATAGGTAAGAAAGGAAACATTACAACACCTCCAAAAGAAGCAAGACATTGTTAAACATTCCTTTGATAAAAGAGCCACAATGGTAAATTACAAAGTAGGAGATGATATCCTATTGTGGGACAAAGCACATGAGGCCCCATCCAAACATCGCAAGTTTGATTCTTTATGGTTGGGTCCTTACATAATCTACGAGGTTTTAGGGACACATTCTTTCAAATTAAAAACCTTGGATGGTGAACCACTCCAATTCCCTATGAATTATCGTCACCTAAAGTTCTTTTACTCCTAAAGGACCTCGTCATCCTGTACATAAGTCACCAATGGTTTGTTTTATGTTTGTATCTATTTGTTGTTGTTGATTTATGTTTGTATATATCTCCTTGTTTTCAATTTGGAGTCGTTTTTCCTATTTGGTTTCAATTTTGGGTGTAATCTCCTTTTGATTTTGTCCTCGATTTTTGGTCTTTTTCATTTTAATGCCATAGGTTTCCCTCTTCTTATTAATTTCTTGTCTATCTAGTGTTCATGGGAAGGGTATTGTCCTTGTTATTATATGATTTTTGAAAAGAATGCACCCTTAGGAACCCTTTTATCATGTTTGGACTACGGGAAACTCTGACTTAATATCATCTTAAATACAAGTAAACATGATTGTGATTTAATCAAATTCATCGGGAAAATTCTAAGGGGGTAGCATATCATTCTTTGGTGAATATGAAAACCATGATGGCATGATGGCTTACATAGCTATGTGATTACAACTTCTCTTTACCCGACCACTTACAATCTAATTTTTCCAAGCAACATTCATTTTTTCCTACGAAGTTCCATCACTTGTGAGCACTGAGATATTTTAGAACCTACTGCCAAAAGTTTTTCATATTTCTTTACTCCCTTGATTGATTGGTTTTCTTGCTATTTTTTCTCCAGTGGGTCGCTCATTTCAAAACATCCCCATTTTCTTTTTTTTGTGTCGAGAATCAAAGGCATGCATGAGACTTTGTGTTGAGCCAAGGTTCACCTTAAGCCTCAATTATTGTATTTTATCCATAATCCGAGTGAGGGACCCATGTCACTTGGGCCACATTGCTAAGAAAAACCTGGGTCATTATTCCCATTATTCTATATTATGTGAATGTCAGTATAAATTATGTTATATATATTTACTGCACCACTTTCATTCTTTGGTTAACCCTAATGTGAAAAATGGTCCTTATACTACATTTGAATTCTCCCTCGCCCCTCACCCACCTTGGTCACTTCAAAAGTATAAATTTCCATCGAGTATTCCCTCCTGTCACGTGGGTGATCCCATTGTTCTACATGATTTGGAAGGAATTTCCCCTCCAGTGCTAATAATGTTGACCCAAAATATTTCTTTGGGCTCAACATGGTGTTTAACACCTTCATTCCTCCACAAACTCCAAAATTTTCTATAGTCCCAGTCGAGGACAGTGGTGGGGATCATAGTTAATATGTCATCTTCCCTAGAAAGAGTATCAGTTTTATACCTTGATAGGGTGTTGATCTAAGTATGTAAAGACTTATCAGAAAATATAGAGTATCAGGGAACAAGGTCAAGTCAGTTGGCAACAATCCAGGTCAATTCATAGTTGTTGCATTCAGTTGGATCAGTGCTTCCATGGTCAGTTGAGGGATAGTGAGGTCAAATGGATATTGAATTCATGGTTTTCCTTACTCTACTATATTCTTATGGTCATAAGTATAATAACCATGATCATCACTATGAACATCATCATCTTAAATGGTACCCAAACGGGCTCATCCCGACCTTGCTCGACTTGTCATGGACCATGTTATTTTCCCCCCAAGAGAGGACTTCCATGGGTAATTTTTGAGTTATGAAACCCTCCCACAACATAATTACTCATGTCAATATTGTTCAGTTCATATTTGTTGAGCTAAGCACGTAGTTTGCAAAAATTGTAGTGTTGTCCCCTTTTACCTGTCACTAGGTAGGTCCCGTTGGGATGGACCCTTTTCACAAAGAATATAATGGATTCTGGTCACATTTTTGGAAAAAAAAAGATTCCATCTTGGAGGGATCAGGAAAATATTTCCAACAGGATATCATGTGCCCAATTCTAAGTCCGTGTGACCCCCCTACGAAGGACACAAATTTAGCATCACCCGAATGGCCAAAACCAATAGTTGTGACTTACTGGTATGATTATGTTCAGATTTAATTTTTAAAAGGAAAATAAAACATAGGCATGGTGTATGGAAGTGTGATACCTTTCCAACGGTATATCCCTTTCTTAGTTTTGACCCCCAGTTGGTGAGAATGAGCCTTGGCAAGTTCATGACCACTTTTCGACACCAAATTGGTTGTAGTGCTTCGAGGTCAAAACATTGTTGTTAAAGTGTTCTAAATCAGGGATTCTATGATTCCACATTGTATTAAACTCAGATACCTTTCCAAAGGCTCCTCATTTTCCTTATTCTGACCTCAGATGGCCTAGTTAGAGAAATCAA
Organism: Picea engelmannii; assembly: GCA_009831015.1. Lineage (NCBI taxonomy): Eukaryota > Viridiplantae > Streptophyta > Pinopsida > Pinales > Pinaceae > Picea > Picea engelmannii. Next base: position 823,959 of record ML776853.1, on the reverse strand, counting down.
AGTTTGTCAATTATTTTGGGCAAAGGGAGGAAACCAGCTCATGTAGAGGGGTTTCATGACAAATAAAATAGTCATTAATGGCCCCAACGCACAAATATATGGCCATATTGTCGAATTAATCGTCGATACCTTTCCGGTGGTACTTCATTTTCCTCGATTGGATATCATATGGAAATGTGCCACTTCTCACAAGATTGGTTGTCATGTGGGCCCACCAGCAAGTCAAGGCCTTCAAGTGGTAATTGTTCCGAGCCACAATTGAGAGGTGAGGTGGAATTATTTTAGATTCGTGACCGCATATTCTCGATGGGCTCATCGATACCTTTCTAGTGACGTGCTCTACATCTATTTTTGACTCTGTCTCATATGGAAACATTTTTGGGCTAAGTCAATAGAGTCATGGTCAAAAGTCAAAGTCAAAGTCAAACTTTGACTTGGCACAATTATCGAGGAATATTAAAAAAATAGAAAAAAAATAATGAAAAATAAGAAAATTGGGAAAATCAAGGGAAGGACACACATCCCTCATACAATATTCGACAAATTAGATTTTTTTTTTTAAATAAAAAATACAAAACCCTCCCTCTCCCCTCTCTCAAGTCATTTTGGAATTCTATCCAAGGGGAGAAGGGGCTCTGCAACGGGTATTCAATGGTAGAGGAGGGCTTCTAGAAAGCAAGTGCAGGTCTTCATTGGGAAGAAATCCATAACCATATTCCAACCTTCAGACACAGATCCAGGTAACCATGGACACCCTACCTTTTTAGCATTTCTTTTGATTACCCAAAGGTTTCATTATTGTGCTAGTTATGGTGGATTTTTGAATGGAAAAATGTTATTTCTGCCATCAAAATGGTTGTTTTAGTATTGGTTCAGATGTGAAATTGGTTGTTGGTTCATGTTTGTTGGATGGTGTGAATTTTGTTTAATTTCATGTGCAAAAATTCAAAGGGGAGGGGATTTGAACCCCTCTTGGGCACTAGGCCCAAGCCTCCAAGCCCCATTAAAGAGTTAAATTTACTGAATATTATTTCTTGTGCATGGCCATTTGTAGGCCCTCGGCTTTGAATCCCAAACCCCTCCCTTTCCTCTTCTCATAAATGCCCAGAAACTCCAAAAAAAATAAAAAAGGAGAGGAGGGGGTTTGAACCCAAGACATCCCATCCCTTTCCATAGTTAAAAACCCACAAAAATAAAAAAATCAAAAAAATATTTTGGTGGTGGTCGGCCACCCGTCCACCACCAAAGTTCCACCACCCACCAAGCCTCCTCTCATACAGCCCCAAACTTTGAATCTGCCACTTCATAGCCTGCAACCTCCTCTCCTTACCCCCTCTTCTACCCATTCCCATACCGTCACTCTCATCCCTCCATTTTCTCCTCAAATTCCTCATCCACCTGTGCACAGCAAAATCCCACGCCATGCAAAATCAACAACCTAAAAAAAATTAGAAAACCACAAAACACTTGAAAATAGAGCAGGGTTCCACTCCATACTTGCTCAAAATAAAACCTATACTATTTAGCTTTATGCATACACATATTATTTAGTCGTGACATATATGTCACATACTTATTTACTTGTTTTTGTATAAATTTTTAGATAGATTTCAATTCATTGACCATGAGGCACGCTTGTGAAAGCGAGATGTGACCTCACAATGTGGATGGCCTAGTCCTTTATTTCAAGCAATTTCAATTTCATAGAATACTAAGTGTCAAATCCATGGATTTTTCATCAGGATCCCCTCAAAAGTTGTCTAGTTAGTATAAATCGAGTGGTCTTTCCTTAGTACCACAAAGTCAAGGAGTTGAATAACTCAACTTGGTTGGGATACTACATTGCTTGGGTAAGCTCAGCTAAAACCCCCTTTAGGGGGATCTTGGGCCTCTTCCTTTTCACATGTATCCTTCTTCCATCCTAGACGCTTTAAGAGCCCAAAAGGGCTAGTGACGACAAGTGGCTAATCCCTATTTCTTTGAACTAAATGGGGAACTCTTCAACCTAACCATCGTGGTTTTCTAAGACTAATATTCTTATATTGATTGGCATAGTTCCAGGATGTGTTTTCCCGATCAGGATAACCTTTGATACAATGTGGTGGCCAATGCATGTGTTAATAATTGAAAATTCAGCAATAACATATATTTAAAGTCAAACCTTTTGTCAGTCCACCCTTCACCCATGAACTGAAATTGCAGATGTAAATGCTCTCCCAAGCATAGTTGTAACAAATTGTAAAAAGGATATCCATATTCATTTACAACCCCCCTTTTGATTTGACAATCTTTTGGGATCACTTCCTGGGTCACCCCGGGGGGTACCAAGCCATTATGGGCTTGTTTCCCTGCCTCAAAATCTTTGAACATCTTGTTGTTCGCAATTTACATCCATATGAAAAGACTTGGTTGCATCTTTTAAACTCATGTATCACCCTTATTTTTCACTTTTTCACTTGAGGCATCCACTCGTCTATTTTCCAAGACCCCGGCTTACCCTGGGAACCCATTCTGGGCCATTTTCCAAGGCTTTAAGGGAACAGACAACTCGTTATTCTCTTTGTTTAGTTTTTTTTCCTAAAAATCAGCGAGCTTATTTTTCATCCCATTGTCCATAATTTTCATCCCCCATGCCATTTTTTCCATCTAGGAAGCTGAGGGAGGACCACACCCAGGGTGGGTGGTCCTAAGAAAGATTTCTCATAAGTCTTTCACCTCTCCTTTTTCCCCTTCATTACCGCCTCAAGAAAAGAACCATCTAAGGTGTGGTAGTCTCTTCGTTGTGTCGAGCTATCAAAGAGGTTGTGACCAACTTCATAGCTGGATAGGTTGAATCTATCCCAATGGAAAAAAAATTCTTATAACAGTACTTTAAAAAATATTGAAATTTTTAATAAGAAAACTAAAAGAAAAGAAAAGGTTATTTTAAAAAAGATACTATAAAAAATAACTTTAAATAAACTTTTAAAAATATATATTGAATTAATTTTTTTTTTAATAAAGTTAAAAATATATATATAAACTTAAAAAAATGATTGTTTTATACGTAGCTTTGGATTATGTGTGATTCAACTTGTGGTTCAATTGATATTTCGTTATGGGGAATGTCACGTCCCCATGGTGTGCCTTGCGATTGTGCACCGCTTGAGGATGTGAAACACCACGATGTTTCTCACTTGGATGCTCGACAACACCAAGGATACTTTGTCTAGACTATGCCTCTTCACCTAGAACATAACCATACTCTGTTCTAGAATACCGACAAGTCACACTCCTACTCTAGTTCAACTCTTGTATACTTAGAAATTCATGAATTTATTTAACACTTAGTCATTTTAAGAACACATACATGAGAAACCAAGAGAATTGTGGAACAAATGAAATACAAACACAAATACAATGTGGGCAGTATGAACCATTCCTAACACATGACTAAGTCTTTGTTATTATGAAAAAATTACAACATGAGCACTACCAACTCGATTTAAATAGGGAATATTCAATCGAATCACCTTACCTAACCAAGACACTCATACATAGATCGTCACCAAGAATATTCATTGCAACCATATCCATAGCCACCTGTGGTGCACCTCAAACATGCCTCCAACTACAAACTTGTTGTCTCTTCATTTTCATAGACTCTGCATTTTCATTTCCACAGACTTCACTGATTTTTGTTCAGCCTCACACATGCCTCCAATAGAATTGCATTACCAAACATATATGAAATATGTACAAGAGAATATTTCCCATATTTTTCCACTGAATCCTCCTTGAGGTAGCACAAGTCCTCCCATGTGGAGTGACTTGGCTACCTGAGGGAGCTCTCCCTCTTCATCTTCCTTAGAATCACAAAGCTCTCCTTGTCTCTAAGTTCTTGCCAAAACTTGTATTCCTTGGTCGTGCACCCTTGTTCTCTTATACGCTATCAAATGGTCACCACCACGAACCATCGTGTCTTTCAGGGTGTGTCATGGCACTTCATGAACCCATTTCCAAACAAATATTCATGCCCCTTCGTAGACCTGGTCTCCCCAAAAAAAAATTTCAGCCCTTTGTGGACCCGATCTCCCAAATGAACCCATGTGCTCATCAATTGTCATACCCCTTGGGACTGACTTTCCCAAACTTGGTGCACCCCTCATGACGACGTGCCTCATCCATCGAAAAAAATCATTCCCTTGGGTGTGTGCACCCATTATATGAGTTGGGATGACTCTCATAAATGTGCCCCCAATTCCTTAGCCAATTTTCCTTCATTGATGGAGCGCCCAAGTCTTTCCCTCAACTCTTCATCAAATCATCTGTCATTTGACTTATGTCACAAGGCACCTTGGGTGGATTTGTCCCTTGGCATGTTGCACACCAAAAGAACCCAAACTCTTCCCTATATGAAGAATTTTTTCTCCTCACTTGCACCGAGTGTTTTTATTACCTGATTCAGACCATGGTGGAAGTATGCATGCTTGAGATAACCTCCCAAGGCCTTACATTTGCCCCCACCTAAATTTATTTCCATCCTTGGTAACATCCACAAAATATGTGATATCCAAGTCTTTTCCCAACTTGTGCCTCTACTGCAACTAAGTCTATAGGAATCCCCAAATTCTTCCCAAGTGGAAACCTCGAGTTTATACAAACCAAACTGTATTACACCCAACTCCACACGATCTGTTTCCTGAGTCAATGAAGTCACTTCACCCAACTCCAAGGATGAATGTCACCCAACTCTACTACACTATCTTGGTGTGATGTTTTTACCTTGTTGTTGTTTGGTTCGGTTGTTTTCACTACCTACTACAATTGACTGGCTACAAATCACCTGCTTTCATCAAGTCACCTCAACACAACTCAATATTTGCAATGAGTGTGGCCAATGTTCCTACCCTCCTCAAATGTCAAAAAAAACTATCCAAAGCACTCGAAGTAGAATGAGTCACCTCAAATAACTTCAATCTTTTAGGCACATCTGCACCAATACTCTGCTAACTCCAACCAATGACCCCCACTGGAACTTTGAGTTATCGTACAATCATCTGCAAGTCACCAAGGCATGCTCTACCACATCTAATGTCCCATACCAAAGGCGAGTGAACACCAGCTAAGTCACTTGGACTGTTCTTTTCCCATTCAAGTTGACTGCCAACAATTCTTGATCATCTTCATTGCTGACTCCATGTATCTCTTGGAACAAAAATTCATTTCTCCTACTGCAAGCATCCAAACTCTTGTACTCTCGTCATGATATTCAAGTCATCACATGACCCAACGAGTCTAGATAAGCCACCAAACCCTAGGGTGCCTCACCCATCCTCTCAAATTCAACACACACAGTCTTCACTACCTACTTCACTGCAACGACCTATCCAATTCACCTCATCAGGAGTTAGGAAGATTTCACAAGCCACCTCCATGAATGCATCCAAAAATTCCCAAGTCCATCACATGACTCGTCAAAGTAGGCCATTGAAGCTCTCTACACATTTTCCCAACCAAGGCTTTCCAAACTGTTATAAACTGAGTCACCCTCAAGTATGATGGTTTTCACCATGGAAATATAACACATTTGAACCGTCAATTCATCTGTCTCCCCTTCAAAGAACTTGATGCAACACTTGGAAAATTAAAGAACTCAAGCCAACCATACCTTTCTCAACAACATCCTTCATTGCAACCATGTTCTAAGTCTTTTGTCTTGGACCTCTACTCCCAAGAAACTGAATTTTTGCATGAAATCACCTCAACCACCATTTGTAGCTCCACAAGAATACAAAACCTTTTCTATGATAGAAGGCTGAGTCCATTTTTCCACTTTCGAAATTGATATAATTCCCAAAATTTTCATGCAACCAGACAAACTTTTCTGCAATGTCTCTCCATCTGTGCACCTTGACTGCTTCTAATTCAAGGCACCATGCACACACCACCCAACTGTCAAGTCATACTCCTACTAATATATTGTTGTAACTCTATGAAGATATACCTTGTCTAAAGGTTACGATCTTGTCCAACAATCGAACTCAACTCAATTGTTGTTATTGACGATGAATGGCACGAGGATGTTTTGATGGAAATGTGCTCAACCAACCACTTTCTACAAAGCTTCTCTAGGTCACCCCAGGTTTTCCAATGCACCTAAGTGCTTCACCTTGTTGCAACCCAAAATTAATCCTCTTTCACAATCAATCTTTTATCACCCTCTGCATTTATCTTCTACAATCACTTATGTAGTTATCTCTGTGACAATTCATGCAACAGATCCTGCATTGAACTTCCTTTCCCAAGTGTTTGGTTCTCCCAATGAACTATGCACTTGGTCTCTCCAAGGTGTGAACAATAGGTCTGGCATTGACTTCCATCATGAATCAAACCAAACAATTCTTCCTCTACGATTAAGTCTGAAACAACTTTTGCAATCTTTTCTACGGTCACCCACCCTATCCAAGTTCTTTGCTTCACCAAAAAATCTGCTCTTAGTTTGCACAAGGTTTGCATCTAGCTCAACCTTCCCATAACGCTATCAACTGAACCTCTATTGAAATTTTGATGCAAAGTCTACAATGAACAAGTTCGCTACACCGAACCATTAACTAATTCTATGAATGTTTCCACTGAACTTCCTTTGCAACAAATTACCTTCAAAGTTTTCTTCGATACCATCTATCATCATGATAGTGGTGAAGATATCCCCAAACCTTCTCCAAAATATGCAATGAATCAGATTCAATACCATCTTTCATGTTCCCACAGTGTGCCTTGCAATCATTCACCTCTTGAGGGTGTGAAAAAACATGACATTTCTCACTTGGATTCTCGAAAACACCAAGGATACTTCATTTGGACTATGCCTCTTCACCTAGAGAATACCCATACTTTGTCCTAGGTTACCGGTGGGTCATACTCCTACTCTAGTGAAACTCTTGTATACTTAGACATTTGTTAATGTAATGTCCCCACTTTGGGACATCATCACAGTGCATAGATTTATGATGACCAGAGTAGCCAGATGGATATTATAGCGAGTACAGGGGTATTTGAGAGGCATTGTGGGGTACAGCTTGCATTGATCATCATATTCCATCATTATGAGCCATTCTGCACAGGCCGGCTTTGTTTTCATTGCATTCCGATGATTTCCATGATTTTGACTATTTTGAGCGATAAGTTAATTGAAATCATTGAAGAGGTCATTTTGGGCACATTACTTGGAGGAACCTCTCAGTGTAATAGCTCATTGGAATTAGCAGGAGAAACAATGCAGGATGGGATGCCTAGAAGTGACTTTCAGTGGCCAGGGAAGCCACAAGGAGAGATAAGGAGATTTTCAGAGGTAAAAAGATTAATTAATTAATTAAAGTGATTTAATTAATTAATTAAATATTAATAAAATGAAAGTCACTTTGGAGGGACAAGGTGGGCCAAAAAGTATAAAAGAAAGGCAAGGGCCTCTACTCATCATTCATGTATGATCTTATCTTGATATCTGGCTTTAGCTAGTGAGCCCAACATTGGGGGTTTTGAGGGTTTTGACTTAACAAACACTAGAGGACGATTCAGTGATGAAAGATTCCACCTAGCTTGTCCCAAGCTTGGTATCGTAGTTGCAATATGCTCCCACACCATTCTAGTTCCATATATACTCAATTGCAGGAGGATTCCACATCAGTTTCTTGTACAGATAGAGAGAGGGCGCACCAGTTGGGGGTTTCCAGCAAGGGGGGCGCACCATTCATTGAGGAGGGATTCATCCTCGCTGAGGAGAAGGGATTCCGGGAATTCCAGGTATTGGGTTTCCTTTGTAGGTGTCTTGGCATCATTCTTGGTGGTTTTTCGGAGTCTTTCAGTGGAGGATCGATTTGTATTGAGAGTGGGATGTTTTCCCAAGAGGAGGGTGCACCATTATTTGGAGGGTAGCTATATCTAAGGATCTAGCAAGTATTTGAGGATTTGAGCACTTGGGTTCTCATTGCAGTGTCCTGATCTACCATTGTGGAGAGTTTCAGAGCATTTGGAGGCCTCCTTCATCAGGGCTGAATTATCTAGGGCTTCAGTCATCTAGTAGGGAGCACCATTTAGTGGAGGAGTTCAGATCTACAGAGATTGAGAGGGATATTAGAGATTTGGGCACCTGGGTTGTTCTTACCATCACCCGATCTACTGTTTGGCATCTTTCTGGAGGTGATTGGACATCTTTGGCACCAGGGCCGAATTGTTAGGGAGCTTCAATTATCTAGTAGAGCGTGGCATCTTCCAGTAATGAGGGGTTTGGCACTTGGCATTGGTCTTCATCCCTTATCCAGCCTTTGGAGGATTATTTTGTATTGTCGGGAGCATTTTGTAGAATCTCATACTTGTTATCCATTGTCTATCATCTTGTCCATCTATTGAGCATTCCAGATCGGCATCTCCATTGTAGCAGGTTCTTCTATTTTATGAATAAAGAAGATTTGATATGTTTTGGATTGTCTATCTTATTGCATATGGTTGAGGTATGATCCATGGTTATTTATTTATGTTACTTGCTACATACACACATATAAACACATATAAACAAGTAGATCAAAAAAGTGTTTGAAGAAATACCTCACTCAGAAAAAGTTTTAAAAAGACACCAAAACCGTGATGATCCTTGCATAATGGCTTGGGATCATTGCAGTGGTATCAGAGCTTAAACTCCTGCAAACCTGAGGGGTATTTCATAGGGATAAATGGATAGTTGGAAAGAAATGGATAAGATAGCCTTTAAGATATCATGTTTGGACATCATTTATGACGGCCTTAGTGAGGAAACTAGGGCTATAATAACCTTCCCACAATATGCAGCCTATAGAAATCCCCATTGGAGAAAATGGGATATTTTGCAAGGGATCATCATAGTAGGTGAGAAGAAAAAAGAAGCAGCTAGATGGAAGGAAGAAAAACGAAACCTCACGCCCACTAGGAGCACGCAACCTTGCTACAGTTGCAAGGGGTCATGGGAACCTGATCATAGGTGTAGGGGTAAGGATCCGAAGCACACTATTGAGGCACACTATGACAGTGAGGATGAGGCACGTGAGGATGGATCAATTGATTCTTATCTGGAGCAGTCTGATGATGATAGTGACTCTTTCACAGAGGTTAGTGATAGTGACTCTTGCTCAGATGTTGATGATACTAGCTCGCTTGAGGAGGATGGTGACCCTTGTGTAGTGGATAGACCATTGGATGGGCAGGACAATAGCACCAGTGTCTCCGAAGACATGTCACATACCATTGATGACCTTACACCTCAGCAGAGTGGTGACACTAGTGAGGAGTCACACGTGTTAGCACCTAGAGATGATGAGCTTCCTTTGATGGTCGTGACACATCTGTCATCTTTTCAAACATCCATTATAGCCATGTCACAGGAGGATATCAGTAGCATGTCAGATATGATGGAGGAGCCTTCTATGAGGGATGCACACCATGGATGCATGGATCCACGGATCCAAGAGGAGACACAGGACGTGTAGGTAGTTGATACTACACTTACAGTTCAGCATGAGGAGATTGAGTCACATCTTTTGGAGGCTCCATTAGTTGAGCAGGTTGTGGATGCTGGCAGGTTGATGGAGCATGCACTTCCAAGATCAGATTACATTAATGAGGATGCACTCTTTAGTATTCAGGATGACCATAGCATGTGTCTGGACATAGCTATATGGGATCCAGGCACAACTGATAGTAGGAGGTTGAGTGCACAGGAGGATACAACTGCTCATACAAGATACAGTGTGAGTCAGGGGGAGATGGAATCTAGTGATGGGATGAAGTGGCATACATGAGTACCTAGTGGCACAGTAGACAACAGGAATTTCAACACTTTATCTTCTGCAGAGAGTGTTGTTATTGATGGCACTAGCAGTGAGAGGCATGAGGGGGTACTTCAACATGACTATGATCAGGAGTCAGACCACTTAGCAACACAGTTGAGAGTTAGTGAGGCTATGATCATGGAAGCCACTAGACATATTGATGACATGCATACAGTGATGGAAGATTACTGTTGGAGAGCATCAGAGGCACGGGGTAGCTCAGATGAAGGATTTTCCATGGATAATTTTCACATTCTCAGGAAGAGAGTGTCTATGATGAGGACTGACTACCAGCAATTGTTGAGAGACATGGACTACCTACTAGGGATTAGCGAGTTTTCTCACAGGGCCTTGAGGGACCAGGAGTTGGAGGTAGACCGACTCACTCAGGGGTGGGAGAGCACTCGAGGATTCTTGAAAGGCACACAGACAACCCTTCAAGAATCAACGTCTAGATTAGATGAGCTTCCTGAGGAGATTTGTCAGAGATCCACTTCATCTGTCTCAGGAGACACTCAGATATATCATTCAGTCACGTTGCTAGGAGATGTTGATGATCTAGCAGAGGTGCACCAGATGATGGATGACGCTTCCATTTGTCTTTCGAGAGTAGTTGGCCCCCATGTAGAGGTTAATCTAGCAGTACGCCCAGGATATATGATGCAGCATAAGTCTACAGGAGATGACGTGAGTAGGATAGAGCATATAGTGATGAGTGCTAGCTCACAGAGACATGTCGAGTTGTATGAGGAGATTCAGAGGGGTATAGTGCCTTGCAGGGAGGATACACACCTAGGGGAGCATGCAGATGTCACTCTTTTGCAGCAACACCTAGTTACAAGAGATCACCTTCACCATATCAGTAGTTGCATGGGAGATGACAGTTGGAGATTGGTTGAGAAACAATTGGAGGAGTTACTTCCAGTTGTACTGGATGGTTGGGATTCGGTGATGACCACAGGAGAGCATCTATCATGGATATCGATGGATGAGCTTCTGGTCGAATCCTTGGGATTGACCAAAGCATGTGACACCTTCCAGTCCGATAGTCAGCTGTAGATATGTCTGTTATCCTTCTTCGACACATTTATCATTGACAGTAGCCTGAGGAGGATAGTAGATGAGCACAGAGGGCTTCTGACAGTGATCAATCTCACATAGGAGCAGTTAGAGGAGATTGGAAGTGATAAACTCCCAACCTTACCATGGGATCTGGGGGTTCATTTGGCTAGCAGGAGGTCTGATTACATGTTGACTCAGGTTGCGCCAGAGATCCACACACTCCACCGGGGGTCAGTTTGGCGTGGGTCTGCAGGGATTTTCCCGATGGAATGAGGCATCCTTTCACTTTTGGTCATCATGCTCGGAAGTGGATATGTTTGGACAGGTACTTCTGCTATAGAGGTGTCTTCATTGATACAGTTTCTGGACAACATGTCCAATGGTCACAGGGATTCCAGCTGGAGGGCCCAGGAGAGGAGCATTTAGGATGTATGCAGAGAGCAAACAATCAAGGTCAGAGTAGTGTAATGGTAGCATGAGGATCATCGACAAAGGTTAGCATGGGACCCAGGGATTGCAGGATTGAGCATGTCACTGACTGACAAGGGCGAGTGGACCTATGCAGGGGAAAGTTATTCTAACTTTCCATTGAGCTTCAGTGTTGAGAGGAGCGCACCGCTTGCGGGTGTCTCACGGAGGTCTTGCAGTACCTCATTCTGGAATCAACATGTGCAGTTGATGGAGGCTGTGTGGATATTGGTAGAGATTTGGAGGATGGACTCATTCAGAGATGAGGCCATGTGTCATGTGCAAGAGGTTCACAGGGTTGATAGCTTTCAGGACTATGCTTCGCAGAGTATTGCAGTTCACTTCCTGATATGGGATCCAGGGGGTGGAGTGTACTATTTTCCATCTTTGGAGGGGTTCTACTATGTATCCCATAGGTGGACATGGGATCCTGGTATTTTAGTTGAGATGATTTGGTTATTTCTTGAGGAAAAGCAATTTTCTAACAGGGAGGACTGTAATGTCCCCACTTTGGGACATCATCACAGTGCAGAGATTTATGATGACCAGAGTAGCCATATGGATGTTATAGAGAGTACAGGGGTATTTGAGAGGCATTGTGGGGTCCATCTTGCATTTATCATCATATTCCATGATTATGAGCCATTCTTCACAGGTTGGCTTTGGTTTCGTTGCATTTCGACGATTTCCATGATTTTGACTATTTTGAGCTATAAGTTAATTGAAATCACTGAAGAGGTCATTTTGGGCACATTACTTGGAGGAACCTCTCAGTGTAATAGCTCATTGGAATCAGGAGGAGCATCAATACAGGATGGGATGTCTAGAAGTGACTTTCAGTGGCCAGGGAAGCCACAAGGAGAGATAAGGAGCTTTTCAGAAGTAAAAAGATTAATTAATTAATTAAAGTGATTTAATTAATTAATTTAATATTAATAAAATGAAAGTCACTTTGGAGGGAGAAGGTCAGCCAAAAAGTATAAAATAATGGCAAGGGCCTCTACTCATCATTCATGTATGATCTTATCTTGATATCTGGCTTTAGCTAGTGAGCCCAACATTGCTGGTTTTGAGGGTTTTGACTTAACAAACCCTAGAGGACGATTCGGTGGTGAAAGATTCCACCTAGCTTGTCCCAAGATTAGTCTCAGAGCTGAAATACGCTCCCACACCATTCTAGTTCCATATCTACTCAGTTGCAGGAGGATTCCACATCAGTTGCTTGTGTAGATAGAGAGAGGGTGCACCAGTTGGGGGTTTCTAGCAAGGGGGGCGCACCATTCATTGAGGAGGGATTCGTCCTAGCTGAGGAGAAGGGATTATGGGAATTCCAGGTATTGGGTTTCCTTTGCAAGTGTCTTGGCATTATTCTTGGTGGTTTTTCGGAGTCTTTTAGTGGAGGATCGATTTGTATTGAGAGTGGGACGTTTTCCCAAGAGGAGGGCACACCATTATTTGGAGGGTAGCTAGATCTAAGGATCTAGCAGGTATTTGAGGATTTGAGCACTTGGGTTCTCATTGCAGCATCCTGATCCATCATTGTGGAGAGTTTTAGAGCATTTGGAGGCCTCCTTCATCGGGAAAAATTATCTAGGGCTTCAGTCATCCAATGGGGTGCACCATTCAGTGGAGTTCAGATCTACAGAGATTGAGAGGGATCTTGGAGATTCAGGCACCTGGGTTGTTCTTAACATCACCCAATCTAATGTTTGGCATCTTTCTGGAGGTGATTGGGCATCTTTGGCACCAGGGCCTAATTGTTAGGGAGCTTCAGTTATCCAGTAGAGCGTGGCATCTTCCAGCAGTGAGGGGTTTGGCACTTGGCATTGGTCTTCATCCCTTATCCAGATTTTGGAGACTTATTTTGTATTTTCGAGAGCATTTTGTATCATCTCATACTTTTTATCCATTGTCTATCATCTTGGCCATCTGTTGAGCATTTCAAATCGACATCTCCATTGTAGCAGGTTCTTCTATTTTATGAATAAAGAAGATTTGATATGTTTTGGCTTGTCTATCTTATTGCATATGGTTGAGGTCTGTTCCATGGTTATCTCTTTCTGTTATTTTCTGCATACACACATATAAACACATCTAAACAAGTAGATCAACAAAGTGTTTGATGAAATACCTCACTCGGAAAAAGTTTTAAAAAGACACCAAAACCATGATGGTCCTTGCATAATGGCTTGGGATCATTACAGTTAACTGCTTTAACACTTAGTCATTTTTAATCATACATCCATGAGAAACCAAGAGAACTATGGATCAAATGAGAGACAAACTTAGATATAGTGCATACGGTACAAAAAATGACTAACACTCGAATAAGTCTTTGTTATTTCGAAATAGTTACAATATGAGCACTACTGTCTTGGTTTACAACAGGACATAGTCAACCTACTTGCCTCACCTCACCAAGACACTCATACACAGATTGTCACCAAGAATCTTCATCGCAACTGTCTTCGTAACCACCTGTGGTGCACCTCACACATTCCTCCAACTTCATACTTGTTGTCTCTTCATTTCCATATACTCTTCCTTTTCATTCATGTATACTTCATTGATTTTGGTTCTACCTCACATATGCCTCCAACAAACATATTTTTCTAGACATAGCCGAAATATTCCCAAGAGAAACTCTCCCATTTCTATCCATTGAATCCTCCTCAATGTAGTACAAGTCCTCTTATGTGGAGAAAATTGGTTTCTTGAGGTAGCTCACCCTCTTTGTTTACCTCATAGTCATAGAGCTCTCCTTGTCTCTAGGTTATTTCCAAAACTTACCCGCATTAGTTGTGTACCCTTGTTCTCTTATAGGATCTCCAATGGTCACCACCACAAACCATCGTGTCCTTTGGTGGTGTCACACCCCTTCATGATCCCATGTCCAAACGAATCGTTGTGCCCCTTCATAGACCTAGTCTCCCAAATGAATCATTGCGCCCCTTCATGGACTCAGTCTCCCAAACAAACCCATGCACTCGTCAACCTTCATGCTCCTTAGGACTAGCACGCCCAACCTTGGTGTGCCCCTCATGCCAACGCGCCCCATACATAGAAATGACTCATCCTCTTGGGTGCACGTTCCCCTTAGGTGAGTTGGGTTGAATCTCCTAAGTGCACCCCCCATGCCTTAGCCGATTTTCCTCCGTTGATGGAGTTCCCAAGTCTTTCCCTCAACTCTTCGTCAAATAATTTCATCATCTGACTTGTGTCACAAGGAAATTGGGTGGATTCATCCCTTAGCATGTCATGCACCCAAGGAGCCCCGACTCTCCCCTATATGAAGACTTTTGTCTCCTCATTTGCACCAAGCACTTTTCCTACCTGATTTAGATTGTGGTAGAAGTGCACGCACCTTAGCTAATCTCCCAAGGCCTTACACGAAACATAATGGGTTTTTATATGCAAAGATACAAAAAAATAATTGAAAGTGAGTCACTCAATTAAAGAATGAAAAGGGTAATAATTGGAACATGTTTATATCTAAATAATAAAAACACCTAAGGAAATATAAGAATTGCAAATTATTCTTTTGTTTTTTAAACTTTACAAATATCGTTATTGGAGTTTTTATTCATTTAGGTGAATACCTACCATTATTTTATCAATACGTAAACAAAAAACTTATTATAGATACCATGAGAGGTTACATTGTATTTAATATGCTTTTACTTATATATTAGTTTTTTGTTGAACATCTGTGTGTGTTTTTCCAAAGGAGTATATTATGGATTTTTTTTGTTTTAATTTCAACTATTTAAAAGTATTTATCTCACATATTATTGGCTATTCAATTTGAGGTTTTATTCTAGAATTGGCAATGACTTCTCAAAATTGACAATATACTTTAATGCTTACATGTGTTTCAATGTTTTGATGTACATAAATGAATTTTTTTATATAATGACCTAAGTCTCGTTTTATTTCATTGTTTGTATTTGATTTTTTTGTCAACCATATCTATTGTATACCGAAAGCTACTTCCAAGACCATTGTTTGAAGTTTCTTGACTTATCTCCCTAGCCACACTAGTGTAATGTCGCTATGTAGACTTGTCATTTTATGAAACTAAATAACAATTAATTAACATAATGATTAATAATAATTTTCTTTGCAGAGGGTAGTAGAGGGTGAAAAGCATAACATTGATGATGATGTTGATGATTAACATCCACTAAGACCAAATTGGTCTATCATATCTTAAGAGGGTAAGTGATTACTTGCGATTATTTAGAATTTTTTTTCTGTGCTCGAAAATCATTAAGAGAAGCTTTCCAAGATCACCATACTTTTGTTGAGTTAAGAGGTTAGGAAGGTTGGTAGTGTGACAAATATTTTGAAAATGAGATCTAATATGGGTATAGGATGGACAATATAAGAGAAATTGTTTTTCATCTTCAACCTTCTTAGTTCCACAAAGGTGACACACTCTTTCATCCCATGGCGTTTTACGAATTGACCAATGTCCAGTTTCACTATGGAGCTCGTGAGAATTTGGTTTTATCTTAGCAATGCTTATTTTTTTCTTTACACTTGGAAAAAATGATAGATAATTTTGATCTTCTAGATTAGGGTTGATTACATCCTTATAATAACTTAATTTTCTTTTTTCCAATAACTCTTTATCACACCAAATTTTCTCCTTAAATTTTGATTTGACGATGTTTTTAATAGTGTCTTTATTCTACAAAATGGTGTCTTCCATGATTCCACAATAGTTTATCCAAGATCGGGCATCTTTATGCCTTCCTTGCTTGAGTCGATGGTGCTTACGACTCGACTTTGAAGAAATTTTAGGAAGCCTCTTGTTTTCCATTTTGTTTAACTTGTTCTTATACATTAGCTATATAGTCATAGCCATAATCTCAATGGGGGAGAGGATTGTTTCTAAGAGGAGGATGGGATAGGGCATATTTCCTTTAATTTGAGAGTATAGATTATAAAATTCTTTTGTGTTTTCTCTATCTTTTTCCAGGAGTCACGAGAGATACTACAGCCCCAGAATTCACATCCATAAAGAATAACATGTGTAACAAGAGTCTCAAAGAGGATTTTCTTCTTATCCCAACCCCAAAGATCAGTTGATTTCAATTGTTTTCAACCCCATAATAAGCTTTCCATTCCCCATTAATCATTTTCTCAATTCTATAATTCCAATTGATCTTGTTGTGAATTTCAATCCCAAGATACTTGTATGAAGTCACTTCCTCCAAGTTTTTGTTTTCATATACGAAGGTATCATAAGTGATCTTATTGGATTAAATAATCATGACCTTAGTCTTATCATTATTAACAGTCATACCCATATTGGAGAAAACATCCTTGAGGATTCTTAGTTGGTTTTCAAGATCTTGGGGTCTCCTTTCCATAAGAACGATATCATCGGAATAAAGAAGAAGATTGATGGCTATACCAATGAGAGTAAGGCTGACACAACCTGATTTTTCCAAGAAATCTTCTAACTTGTCAATATATATGCCAAAAAGGGTTGGGGACAAGGGAAAACCTTGTTTGAATCCAATATTCCAGTTAATCTATGTCATATTTCTATAGTTGGTTGCTTCCCTTTTTTGCGCCAAACCTGATGCGCAGTAACCGCTTACATTGGTACCAGTCCTTAGTTGTTTCTTTGTGCACACCCCACCATATGGAAGATGTTTCCTTGAGTGGTATATCCAGGGCTAAGAGCCTCTAATTTTCTAACACTTCATATTTGTAGCTTGTTAAGAACACTTCTAATTCATTCACCCCATGGAAGTTGGGAGGTTCCCGTATCTCCGTACCTACCCATATTACTGCGTGGTCTATTCTTGTGCATATTCTTGTGGAGACTTCGTGTAACCTTTGCTGTCAATTCTCTAAGCCCACATCTGAGTCTAGCGTGCATGACGTGATGCTTCTCCAACCGATTACCCCATCTGTGATTGGGTTCACATAATCTTCTTCTTGCATGGCTATTCTGTACAACTGGTTAATTTCCTCTAGGTCTAAGAAAGTAGGCTCTACAAACCTTTCCCCTTCAAATGGGTCCAATGGCACAATGACTTTGTATTCTACTAACTCAAATGTCATCTTCCTCTTCTTTAATTTGATTATGGCATGATTTTCAAACACCCAATCCAAGCCAAGAAATATTGGATAAGGTGTTGTTCCATCCACTATCTCTATTACTTCGAAATTGGCTTTAGTACGCACTCCATCCAGATCTACTATCACTCATTTTAGTCTTCCAATTGGTATAACTCTGTGTTGATTTGCTAGTTTCAGTTGAACATGGGAATATCCTAATGTGGCTTCTCCCATACATTGCCATGTCTTCTTGGGTAGCACATTTACTTCGGATCCTAAATGTAGTATAATATCTCCCATGTTGAAATCTCCAATGTTGGCGTTCATTTTGAATTCTATGTTTGTTCTCCTCCTTGTATGTAGATGATTGGCTGCTTTTTGTTTTAGATTTACTTTTTCCTCTATGCTACATCTTTCTAGCATATTTTGTAATACTTTAACTAAGGATGGATCATTTAGTAGCTTAACACAAGATTGCAAAAATCCCTTAATCATACTTACTTGTCTCAGGGGTTGTGCTTCTTTGGTGTGATCTAGTGATGGAGGCATATTGTATGTTGGTACTTCCTTATTATGTTGTGCAGTTAATGTCAATGCAATGTTTGGATTCAATAATTATTGTATGTCCTTCTTAAATATCTCATTTTCATTCTACGCATCAAACTGTTTCTTTGGTTTGGCATTCTTCTTCACCCATTGGTGTTGTATTGGCTCTATCCTACTATGTCATTTCCTATCTTAGCTCCTCCCCATGTAACTATGTTGATGTGTCTTCCATCATCCCTCGCTTCTGCCCAAATCCAATGAACATTTTGATTGTTCTGATTTCTCTTTTCCTAGATCTTCCCCAATATTGTAGGACATTCTTCCATGTCATGATCTGATGTGCGACAATACATACACGTCACAGGTGGAAGTGGACATTCTCTTGCATAGTTTTCTATTTGTTGACAGTTGTGGAATACCACTGGTCCTATGCCTCTTCCAACTACTCCTCTTCCTCTTTCTCCACCTCTATAGCCAACTCAATCACCTCATGGTGCATTGTACTGGGGCATTTGGTTATGCTGCGCAGGATTATAGTGTGGTTGTGCATTATTGTATTGCAGCTACGCAATGTTATATTGTTGTTGCACAGTGTTATACTATTGTTACGCAATGTTATACAGGGCTGGTACTTGGTTAAACTGTGGTGTGGCTTTCCCGATCATCATTTCTTCCTGCACCCTGTAAGCATCAGATGTTCTTTCCCTCATGAGGTCCATGGTCCTGCAATCTTTGTCATCATGGCCTAATGACTTGCAAAAGTTGCAATATGAACTCTTAGTTACTATCTGGTACTTCTACATAATTGGTAAGTGATATGGATCATGCCCCTATTTCTTACATATATCACACCATAGTCCTCATGTTGGCAATGGGTTTGGCATTCCTACTGCCATGTACTGCACGAATGTTGGAAATTCATTCTTATGGTGTCCTTATGTCCTACATGTGGTACACCAAATGGATTCTCTTTTGTCCTTACCTTTGTTTTGGTTTAGCTGGAATGTTAAGTTCTTCAAATCCTCTTTCAGCTCCTCTACGACTAGATTTGTCTTCTGATATTGGTTCTCTTCCAGTTGTAGGGCTACTTGTAGAACCTCTTCATGTGTCTAAAACTTTTATTGTCGCAAAGGTTATTTCAAGTGTGGTAGAAATGAATTGACAAAAAATATTCCTATGTTGCATATCTGTCATGACATACTTTATCCTTCCCTTCAATTGTTTGAATCTCTAGTCAATATCCCATACAAATTCTCCTAGTTTCTGTCTAATCTCTATCATCTCATTCATGTATTGATCCTCTAAGATAGGATTTTGGAATTTAGTTATCAACAACTTCTTGATATATCCAATCGTTCAGGTTGTCCCTGGTGGAATATTTGCAACTAAACTCATGTACCAATCCAATGTGCGATCTCTTAGCATGATACCTAACTGTGAAAGTTTAGTGTCCTCATCTGTGATTTGTTTTTCTTCCCATATATTTTCACAAATGAACAAGTGCTTATTTGTGTCCTCCGACGCCTCTCCTTTCAATTCTAGTAACCTGATGGTGGGATCATGTCCTGCCATCCTGAATGTTGAACTACTACCTTTGCGCAGTGTAGATACTTGACTGATGCTTCCTGAACTAGCTCCACTAGTTGTTTTTCCTTATGTATATGTACTTCATTTTGTCTTCCTTCTCCCAAAATTCGGTTGTCTAAGTGGTGGTGTTCTTCTTGGTGTATTAGTCGCACATGGGTTTATGGGTTCCACACTGACACTGATATGGATAGGAGTGTTGCCTTATATTCCCTCTCTTGGACCTGTCGTCTTCCTCTCATATGTCGTGTGCAGGATTTACTCAATATGCTTCACAGCTCAAAGATCCTCTACCTCTTCTTCATCACTTGATAAGCCCTCCCTCGAGGCTATGACTCTCTTCTTGTTGCTCACCTTATATTGGTAGGGTACTCCATTGTGCATTTTTCTAGTTGTTTCCATGATCCTCTTGATTTGGTCTTTGTCCATCATAATTGTGTCCAAGGCCTCCTCCTTCTTTCCTTTATATATTTTTCCTTCCATTCCTCCTTCTCATGTCAGTGATTCCCCCCTTCACTTATGCACGTAGGGAAGTTTAGTTGTCTGACTCCATTGTCATTACACCTTTTTTATATAGTAATATCTTAATAGAAGTATATAACAATATGATGTACCAACCTCGAGGTCCCTTCAAGAAATCTTGTTCTTCCACACTGTAAGACTTCGTTGTATCTACTGCAAATTCTGTGATAAATTCTACAACAATGTTGTCTAACCAGAAATATATTGCCCGCATAAACTTATTATCAACTCGTTGTAACTACACGATCTCTTCATGATTCCACTCTAGATGTCTTATCCGATTTGTGGGATGTTTATATTTCAACCTTTTTATCCACTCCTTGAATACATGCGGCAAATCACAGAAAAATACTTCATGCAAGTCATTGAATGCATACTTGTCCATTTATTTGCGCGGTGTCAACTTCAAGTTTCTGTTATCTTTTTGTGAAAACTCTAGCTCCTTTGTTTTCAACCATCTCTCTATCTCTTCCTTCGTTGGATTCCATGGTCTCAACATCCCCTTTTATATTCTCATTCTCTCAGCATATTGTCGCTCGGTCTGTCATTCTTTTGATGCATCCTATGAAAATCTCATATACTTAATCCCATCCTATTCCAACCAACCATCCGACCACAAAACCATTTTTTGGTCTTTGTCTCTACTTTTGTACTTAGGATTCTTTATGGGTTATTCTGATCCTACCTTACTATCATAGATTGACCCTAGTTCATATTTAATAATCTCCCAAAAAAATCCCTTTAAAACTATCGGCCCCTTTGGTAAACCAGAAGGAAACGCAACACATAGAGTGTACTCTGCAGTATCCCCCGAAATAGCTATATGGGTGGATGCAATACTCGGGTTTTTGCAACCTGGGAATGAGTGGATATTTGTGGTTGTATCTTGTAATCTTTATTTATTCAATCTAACCTCTGATTATAGTAGTTATTCGATTCATGCATGTGAAATACCAGATCTAACTAGTTAATTCATTCATATAACATTCACCATTTAAAAAAAATAAAGACACATACATTCATTCACATAACACAGGTG
The DNA here is from genome assembly GCA_009831015.1 of Picea engelmannii. Taxonomy (NCBI): domain Eukaryota; kingdom Viridiplantae; phylum Streptophyta; class Pinopsida; order Pinales; family Pinaceae; genus Picea; species Picea engelmannii. The sequence goes on along the minus strand of ML776853.1, from coordinate 802,818 downwards.
TTACTGTGGTTCACCCCCTCATGAGATACATCCACAAACATATAGATCTCAATCTCTTTATTATAGTTCAGTAACATGTCACATCATGGGTGTTACAATCTTAGATCTTACACTCTCCAACCGACTCCTCGATCCCTATGAGGTTGACTAGATCACACCAGGATCCTCAACATGCAATCTAACCTTCGAGATCGAGTCACTCATAGATTCCCAAGCTCACTAGCTTACTGATTTGTACAATTCTTACAACTCTCTCTTCCTCGGTCGACTGGGTCTTTCTTCCTCTAAGTACTATCTATTTATATTCTTGGCTCATCAACCATTAAAAAAAATTACCAAAACCCTAACCCTAACATCATAAGGTCTTCCTTTCTTACGTGCCTCACTGCTTCCCTTACACGTGCTTCTTTTCCTTCCAACTGTCCTTTCCTCCTTACATGCTTCTCTTCCAAAAATAGCCTTTTCTCCTGACTAGGTTTGCATCCAACACTATCCCTCAATGTTTTTAAACTTAGTAATAATGTTCTCATACATCCTTATTGCATCATCCCTCAACTCAAGATGAACTTTTATCTCTTCCAACCTATTCCAAAGGTTTTTCTAGAAACCATGTCAAAATCTTTTCTAAAGTTAACAAAACAACAAAAAAAAATTGGTTTTAGTATTGCAAAATTCCTCTACAATGATACTAAAGGTAACAATATGGTCCACGGTTGAATGATATCTCCTAAACCTGGTCTGGCCTTTAGCTCTTTTACCGTGACTTTCTAGCCAAATGCTAATCTTCTTTTCCAAAATAATTCCATAAAGCTTGGCTAAAATAGGGCTAATCATAATGGTCATATAATTAGAGGGAACGATTCTATACCCATTTTTTAAAATAGGAACAATGAGGCTTTGCATCTAGGTTTTAGAGAATCCTTTCTTGACTATTAAATTGAAGATCTTGTGTATGTGAGGGATAAGGATAGGCCCTCCGATTTTAAAAATTTCAGCTTGGTAGTCTTCAATGTCCTTAGCTTTCCCATTTTCAAGACGCTTAACCCCAAACTCTATGTCATCTAAAGAAAAAACTTCTTCCTTTATAGGGATAATAGGAATGGTTTCCATGGAATTAAAGATCTCGTAAAGGATTTTAAGGTAGGAATTCCAGTCCCTTAATGGAATCCTATTATTTTCTTTAGTATTGCGGTTTCGAATTTGGCTCCAGAACTTCTTAGGTTCCAGCTTATATAGTTTTGAAAGTTACTCTTGCCTTTTATTGATATAGTACCTTTTTTTCCTTTTAATTAGGGATTTGTACGTATTGATCTTATCGAGTTTTAAGGACTCATTAGAAGCATCCCTAATGGATTTCCTAGCAATTTTACATTATTTATCATACCAAGGGTTGGTTGTTCTATTATTCTTTTTATAGTACACCTCGAAACATAACTTGTTAATAGAAGTAGAAAGGGTAGTTGTAAAATTATGATAGAGTTCTTCAATGTTGTCCTTATAAGTTAGGAGATTTAATTTACTATTTAAATCCTTTAAGAAAAGGTCAACTTTACTTTTGTCAAAGTGAAAATTCCTTTGATTATCAAAATTCTCTTCAATGGAAATCCTATGCATGGACAAGTTTAGAGTTAGGATTAAAGGTTTATGATCAGATTCGTGCTCATGGTCATTTAAAAGGTCAAAAGTTGTTATTTGGTTGGAAACAGGGATATCATATATGACATAATATACGACACTACTACCTAGCCCATGAATACAAGTCATTTGGTTGGAGTTTGGCCACTTCATTACTCCATTGCAAATTATTAGGTTTTGAGAGCTGTAGAGCTTGACCAACTCAATACCAAACAAATTCTCAATTGGGTCTTTAGAGCTTCTTTTGTAACTATTATATAAAAAAAGGCCCTCATCTAGCCATAAAGGATTATGGTTGGAATCAATATTTAAAAGAGTAGTTTGTGTAGTTGCAGTCTTAGCATTAAAGTCTCCTAGAAGGAGGATATTACCTTCATTTTTCAAACTATAAATATCTTGTTCTAAATTATTATAGGGACAATTGTTATCTATATTTTTTTCTTATAAAAAGCAGAATTAATAGGTGCAAAATAGCAAATTGCTATATACATATTCTTAGCATTGGTGTCTGAAATTTCTATCCAAATGTATTGATTGAGAGGGTCAATCTTATGAAGTTGAATGTGAGGAGAAAGTTTCTTTCTAATATAACAATTTATGCCTCTTATCCCTCTATGGTGGTATTTTTTGTTCCATGCCGACTACAAGACAAATCTTTCTATGTTAGGGACCTTAGACTCCTCATGCTCCCAAGCTTCAACTAGAAAAATCATATCAATATCACTCGGGATCCAACTTATCATAGGACCTTTCTGCCATGGAAATCCATGATAGTTCCAGAAAAGGATTCCGAGTGTCCAAAATTCCTATTTATTATTATCCTTTTGGTCTCTATCCCTAAAAATAGCTTTTCAATTTCTAATTATTTCCCATTTTCCTTCTTTCCTAGCTTCTTTTACCTTTTGAACTTCCTTCCTTAATTCAACTTGGTGTTCAGGAATGAGGTCTTCATTTATAAATATTCTTGACCCTTTTAAGCTTGGAGATTTATTGAGTATGCAATATTTATGATCATTACAACTTACTTTGATACGGACCAACCTATCTTTGTGATCAATTATTTTTCCTAGCCTCTTTGCTTCTATGAGGTAAGTTGTATCAATTTGTGATTTATTATTTAATTCTTCTTTTGCTATTGCTAGTGTATCCTCCTCCTATTGTTATTTTATACAAACAATTATGAGGTTCAAGGCTCTTTTGTTATGCTCATGGTCTAGTTCGATTAGCTTATTCATTTCCTCTTTGATGGGTTTGATATCCAATTTGTTTTCCATATTACTAACGCTCAAATTGTTGGTTAGTTTTTCTTCTAGCTCTTTAATCCTATCTCTCAAGTTGTGATTTTCTTCAACCTCTCCTTCTTAGTTTGATTGTTTATGTTTTTCCATTTCTTGAATCCTATCCTTCATTGTCTGTAATTCACTCTTGAACCCTAAGAATCTATCCTCTATTTGAGTTTGAATGGTATATTTGGACAGTCTATTTTTTTTTATCAATCATTGCCTCTATCTCTATTTGGAGTTTTACGTCTCTTTCTTCACTCTTTTTTCTAATGATTCTAACTCTATTTGGTTTTTGGCATCTCTCTCTTCTCTCCTTTTTTATATTGATTCCATATAATAATAAAGGATCTCTAGGGTGATTTTGGGGGGCATCCCCTTGTTAGGATGATTTTTTGGAATATGTGGTGGAGTGATCATAATGAAAAGAAGAGAAAAAAATGGAAACACGGTGGCCAGAATAGAAGATTACAGCACCAAACATTATGAAATCATTTTTTTTAGGTTTGCTTCTTTTTAAAGTTTTTTTTTTTTTATATTTGTTTTCATTTTTTTTAATATTTTATATCTTTTCATTTTATATTAAGGTTTTTTAATATTAGGTTTTTAATCGTTTTTATATATTAATTTTATTAACAAACTTATATTGGATTTTTTTTTAAATTGTTTTTAATGTTTTTTGGGCTACATGTATTTTTTTTATTTCTGTTTTTTATTTTTTATTTTCAATTTAAAAAAAAATGTTTTGTTCTTTTTTAAAAAACAATGTTTTAAAAAAATATGATGTTTTTTTATTAAAAATATTTATATGAAAAAAAAAATTCTTGTTTGCGGTTTTTTTCTTAAAAAAATATTTTTTTCGTTATGATTTTGTTTGCAACTATACCAAGATTTCAAGTTTCTAAAATGTTATAATTTTAATTTTGGAAAAATGGTGTTACTGATAGCACCTCTTTTTGATTTAGGGGTTGGTCTTGAGATTTTGTTTCAAAGGGTATTAGTTGTCAAGGCCATGATTTTAAAAACAAATTGCAATTTTATGCTTAGAAAAAGGAGGGGTGCTACTAGAAGCAACACTTTTAGATTCGATGGTTGATTTTAAGGTTTTGATTGCAACATTATCAATTGTCAAGTCTGGGGGTTTCAAATAAGTTGTAGTTTATCCTTGAAAATAAAAATGGTGTTGCTTTTAATGAAACTTTTTGATTCGGTGTTGATTATAAGGTTTTTTCGACAACATTATGACATGTTTAAGGCCATGATTACAAAATATGGTAATTTTAACCCACACCCCAAAAACGGGTGTTACCAGGAGCACCACTTTTTAAACAAGGGTTGATTTGGTATTTTTGACCAAAACATATGGGGTTTTATGGAGCTAAAGTTCTCATTTTGAGGTCATAGTTTTGGTCAAGTGAGTATCTAGGTTCACAACCATCTCTTCTTACTAGTTCAAGGACCGTCAATACAATATATTTTTTTGAACACCTCAATTTCTGCGAAGGATAATGAGCACAAGTCAAAACTATAGTTTTTTAATTCCTCCTAGGCTAAAATTAGTGAAATGGCATCAAACAAATGTAGACAACTTAACCTACTTGGATCAATCAAATGCAAGAACTCAACATACTCGGGTGATGAATATACTCATCCTCTTCAAGCATGAAGATGCTATCTATTTAGCCTAACCACATGCAATGTGGATATTGTGACATAGAAATTTTCTTTGTGTTTCTCTCATTTTCCTTGGATGCAAGTTAAAGTCTTGATTAATATGTATTCGATCCCAAGTTATAAGGGAATTTTCATAATCAAATCCCATGTCTTAGTTTTGTCTTCAATTAAAGATATTATATTCATATATTATTAATATAAATGAAAATTTGGTTTTCTATAATTGGCTTTCTATATCCCAAATACTAATTGCAACATATATTACTAATTTAATTATCTAGAATTGCAATATCTATTTCTAATTTAATTACATAGATAAACTAAGATCAAGGATCGGCACTTATTTAGTTTATAAATTATAATAGTTTAACTACCTCTTAACTAATTTATCTTACCAACTCTTAGAGCTTAATTGTTAACTCGTCTATGGACTAAATCTTATATCTTCTCTCTTTAGTTTACAATGACACCATAAGTTCAATCTGCATACTTTAGCTAAGGAAAATCTATGAAGTATTCCAAGTATGAAGAGTTTTAGAAAATATTCAACAAACCAATAGCAAATGAAAATGCAACATGATATCTTCAAATGCAATATGAAAATGGAAAATATTGCTCAAACCAAGATACAATCAAACCTTAAACTATCGTAGATTGTTTAATCTATAAATACATGAGATCTATCATATCAAATAGAGTTAATGGCATATGGAGAACAATCTACCAAACATCAATCCCAAGAGTAGCCCAATGCTCATCTTCATTTACATATCAATTCAACCATTTATGATTACCTTCACCTACAAGTGTGATAAAAAGCCTAGCCCTAAGAATGCAATATGTAATGTAATGAATGAAAACCAATCCATTAAATTCATCAAATCAGTCTCCCAAGACCATTAAACACTTCAAACAAACAAGGATCAACCAAGGGAATTTTCCATCCATTGGATCATAATCAAATCAATACTAAACACACATTCAAAAATTCAAGTATGGAATCCATGCCAATGACTATTCACCAATAAAACTCAAAGCATAATATTATAAATAAGAATCTATCATCCCTAAATGCACCATTTATGCAATTCACAAGTCCAAACTACTCATCAAATCACTATCAACACTTCCTCATGGAGTATCTTCAGTTTAGGTATTGATGCCATATCGATTATTTCTATGTTTTTATTTTTTGCATCTATTATTTTCATTTCTCAATTCATATGTTGACACTTTATCTATTATCTATCTCTTTGACACGACAATTTCTTTTATTACATTGTTTATATTGTGTATCTCTATGGCTAGGTTTCCATTGTTTGAATTGTCTGTATGTTTATTCTCTTCTTCTAGAATTTTCTATAGCCATGGAAATAAGGAATATAGATATTCATACAAGGAGGGAAAGAAGGCGACTACCTAGGGGTACCTAACTACAACACATTGCATCAGGTGAGGAGATGAAGCATGGAGTTCTTGAAGTGAATTTAAATACAAACATTGAAGAACATAATGAAGAGGAGATTGAAGGAGCTACTCCACCATCAACTACAGTGCAAGGTGTAAGTTCAACCAAGACTAATAATGCTCTCAAAGGCTTGAAAAAAGAGAATATGATAAAGGAAATTGATGTTTTTGAATTCAATGAATATTCAATAAGAGCAACTATTAAAAAAATATGGAATTTCACCAATATCAATACATTATTCGCTAAATTATCTCCCTTATATAAAGAGGAAAGGGCCTCTTATATTTTTTATTGAACAAGAGAGTGAATAAGTGATTTTTTTGTGTAAGGGGATCATTTAAATGGATCATGGGTTGGATTGGATACTACTAAAGGCCAAGGTTGCTCAAATATGTTAGTATAGGTTGAATCCATTCAAAGATGGATTTCTTAGGAAATCATGTTGGGAAAGGTTCATGAAAAGACATTCAAAACTTGTGTTACAAACAATAAAGGGGCTATATAGAGACAAAGTGTGCCTTATGGTTGTAACCAAATTCTATAACACTTTATCCAATGGATATGAGAAACATTTATATATTGTAGAATGTTTATAGGACTATGACGAGACTAATTTACAAGATGGAAGGAATTTTGGAATGTAAGTAATTGCCAAGAAAGGGAGTAGGAATGTGCCATAAATTATACCTAAGAGCAGGGAGTTGATAACTATTTTTTGATGTGCAATTGTAATCGATATATGTTCAAAGGAAAGTCTTAGTTAAAGAACTATATCGTAAATTGTTAGCTAAAAGAATGCTTTCTTGCACATACCAATGGATATATGACTAAATAATTGTTTATGAATTGGATTTATCGTTTTCCTATATTTGTACCTGGTTGTGTATCATATGGAAAGAGACAATTGTTTATTTTTTATGGACATGGTAACCACATAAATTTACAAACAATTGAGGAGGAAAAAGGATGAGCATTGACTTGTTAACTTTTTTTTCACAAACTACTCATAGGTTGAAACCCCTTTATGTAAGCATGTTTGGGATTTTTAAAAGTTACTTTAGTTATGAGAGAGCGTCATGGATGGAAAAGAACCCATGGACAGAGGTAAAAATGTTTGAACAAGCAAAACTTGCTAGTAGATAATTTAAAAGGACTTGTACAATTTCAAATACCAAGGCTAGATTCAAATGAGATGGAATTTGGCCACTAAAATTTAATTCTTTTCTTAATGATATGGCTTGTATCCAAGCTTTTGATATACACGATGAGGAATATGTAGATGTTGCAGTGAACATGTTGAGTCTCTCTCAAGGATATTGGCACCATTAGGTGACAATGATGAGCATGTTAGTGCTACTCAATTTGGTGATGAAGCATCTTAAGGGAATACAATAATTGTTGCATCACAAGAATCACATACAGATTATACATAACATATTCAAAATGATGGCGCAAAATTCAATATGATTGAAGTTTATCAAGCAATGTAAAGAATCAATTAGCAAGAGGCATTGCTATGCCAAGTACCACATCCTGAGTGGTTAGTGGAATCCTTGAAGAATATGAATAGACATATTGTTATCATCACTAATGAAGAAATCCTTAACATGCCTTCACTACCACCAAACTTGAAAAACAAAGTTGTCCATTATTATGTGGATGTTGGAGGTGTACAACAACATTATGTAGAAAATGAAGAACCATATTAAGAAGCCAATGAACAAGAATCATGGCTCTTAGATGATCCTCATATTCAACAAAGTACCAGATCAGTAATCAAACAATTCCTAAGGTTTCCAATGGAGAGAATGACATATAAAGAAAGGACAAGATCATCAATTTTTTTTCGATTAAGGAGGAGATTATAGTTACTAACTTTAGATGATTACATCACATGCTTTAGTTAGGTAGAACAAAAGAAAAAGGAGATGATGGAACTGAGAAAAAAAAATACAAATGAAAAGAGGGCAGCATGGATTATTGAAGTAGAACATTGAAAGAAGAAATTTTTTCAAAGAGAGAGAGAAAGGAAAGAAAAATAGAACTGAAAACCACTCACAAGGCATGAAAAAGAATAATGGAAGGTGCAAGAGAAAATTCAAAAGGAGCCAGGGAGGAGGGACGAGATTGAAAAGACTTAAAATGAGCTCAAACATAGGAGTATGTGGACTAGTTCAAACGATCAAATTGCAAAGAATACATGATTCTTCTAAGACCTTATAAGCATTACAATACCCCACTATTATCTAGTTGCTCCACCACAAACATAGTTACCAACTTTATGAGAACCCTCCACTATTCTTGTTTTTTTAGAGGTTTCATGTAGTGGTTATTTTTACTCCCATTTCAAAAAGTGGTGTTATTGGTATCCTCTTTTTTTCTTCGAGTGTTAAATTGACACCTTTTGCAACCATGGCCTTAACATCATCATAATGTTGTCAAAAAAAACCTTGAAATCAACCCTTGAATCAAAAAGTGACACTAGCAACATCACTATTTTTTACTTTCGAAGTTAAAATTACAACTTCTTTGAAATCTACGAAATTGAACTTACGAGTGCCATTGCAACCAAAACATTAAAATAAACCCTTGAGTTTAAAAGTGGTTCTCATGATAGCACCTCCCTTTTTTCCAAAAACAAAATTAGAAATTTTCTAAAATCGTGACCTTTATAAACAATACCCTTAGAATAAAATTCATAAGACCAACCACTAAATTAAAAAGAGGTCATGTTAATGACACCCTCTTTTTTTAGACTTAAAATTATAACAATTTAAAATTTAAAAACCATGGTTAAAAAGCTCAATACCATTGCAAATAAAATCATAAAAATGAAAAAAAAAATCAACAATAAAAATAAAACATAATTTTCTAAAAAATAAAAAATAAAAATACAACCCAAAAAAATACCAATACATTTTTTAAATACGAAAAACAAAAATTTAAAAACACATCAAAAATTTAAATATGGAAAAAAAAAACTAACGGATATAAATTTTTAAAAACAAATAAACATATAAATAAATAATAAAATAATAAAACTAAATAGAAAACAAACTAATTATTGTTTAAAATAAATAAATAATAGCTTTTTAAGTAAACAAACTAAAAAAGTTAATTTTTTTTTTAATAAACCAACTAGAAAGAAAGATTAAAAAAAGTTATTTTAAAAATCATACTTTCAAAAACAATTCGAAAAAAATATATATATATTCTTTAAATATTAAACAAAATTTAAAAAATAAATATTAATTGTTTAAAAAATATTAAACAAAACTTAAAAAAAAAAATACGAACTTAAAAAAATAATGATTAAAAAATATTATTATTTTTTAAATATTAAACAAAACTTAAAAAAAAATACGAACGTGAAAAAATAATGATTTAGTAATGTTAAATAGGAACTTAATTTTTTATTTTTTTTTAATATTAAACAAACTTTAAAAAAAATACGAAACTTGAAAAAATAATGATTTAGTAATGTTAAATAGGAACTTGAAAAAGTAATGATTTCGTAATGTTTGGTGGATTGACCCGTACAAAACATTACGAAATCATTGTAAGG
>ML776853.1:781987-792971 GCA_009831015.1 Picea engelmannii | reverse complement strand
TTTAAATGTTATTTGGATGTTTGAAAAATATTAAGAGAAGCATTTCAATATCATTAAAGTTTTGATGATTTTGAAAGTTAGGATTCCAACAAAGATTCTAAGTGTTTCAAATGACTACTTATTGTTATATTTTTGGTCTCTATCCATAATAATAGGTAAATTTTGTTCCTATTTTCCTTCCTTTTTGGTTTAATTTACCTTTTGAGCCTCTTTCCTTAATTTAACTTGATATTCTGGAATGAGGTCTTCATTTATATGTTATATTTATGGGCATTAGAGCTTACCAATCAACCTATTTTTATGTTCAATTTTTTTCCCAACCTTTTTGTTTCTATAAGGCAAGTAGTTTCAATTTGTGATTTCTTTTTTAATTCCTTCGTCATTGTTGTTAATGTGTCATCATCTTTGGGTTCTTTTATATGTTCAATGTTTTTTTGTTAGGTCTAACTTTATGAGCTTATTCATTTCTTTTTTGATAGGTTTGATATCCAATTTGTGTTCCACAATATTTAGGGCCAGATTATTAATTAGCTTTTATTATAACTCTTTAATCAAGATTGTTATTTTCTACTAGCTCTTCTTGGTGCCTACCTTGATTGTTTTTGTTTTTGGTTATTTTTTTATTCTTAATTGTTTTTGTTCTTGATTGTTTTTTATTTTATTTCTTATAATCTAGCTTACATTTTCTTGTAATTATACATAATTATATTATATAAAATTTTAGCCTCCATTTTCTTGTAATTATATTATATAAAAATTGTTGGAAAGAATTGATTATTATAACAATAATCCAAATTTTTATCTTTAAAAACTAACACTTTAAATTTATTTCCATAAGCGCGTCCTTGCACTTGAGGTACACAACACAACGAGAAGAGACAGACACTTCTTCATCCATGGACGCTGGCGGGGGTGCCGCTCCCCCACCCCCCTTGCCAGAACTCGAAGCTTTCAAGAAGCTTGTTGTTGGTGCCTCCAAAAGACCGTTGTCCGCAACACAACATAAATTTGTAAATAAGTTGGATTGCATCCCAAGCGTAGAATTGCCAATAGAAGAAACATGCAGATCGACAGTCAATCTCGCAGACAGAGGACTCATTGGGTAGTTTACCGGGTTCTGGCCCTCTACCAAATCCGTTGAAGCTTGGGTGCAGAGGAAATGGAGGTCGCTCATCTCAGAAGGAATCAAGAGTCACTTTGTAGGGAAAGGATTTTTTGTATTCGTGTTCGAAAGCTCTGAGGAAAAAAACCTTATATTCAGAAATGGCCCATACTTCATGGGGTTATATCTGAACAAATGGACCCCGGACTTCGATCCAACCCAGGATGTGCCATCTGCCATTCTAGTCTAGGTCCGCCTACCTCATCTCCCTTTACATTGTTGGAATAAAAAATCACTGCATGCTATCAACAACACGCTTGGAAGGTATATAGACCAAGCAGTGCGAAAAGATCAGTACTCATGCACACGGATCTGTGTGGAGGTTGATCTGGAAGTAGGACTACCAGAGGCAATCAAACTAACTGTTGCAGATTGGACGCATATACAAGAGCTAGATTATGAATAGTTACCCTTCAAATGTTGGCACTGCCATGGCTACGGCCATTTCGAAAGACACTGCAAAAAAAAGAATGAAGAAGAGAGTGAGAAAGTGAAAGCAGACCAATGGATCACAGTGCAGAAAACAAGGACAACAAAACCTAGAAGCAAAGGAATAACAAAGGAAATCAACCTCGAGAAATCGAGGCAAGAACAAAAAGATGGGACCCCCAACCCCATGCCAAAATCAAGATCTCAAAGTGCAGAGTCCAGCAAGGCCATAGAAGAATCAAAAGAAAATATGGACAACAGTGAACAATTAAACCCCCCCCCCCCAAACGGGAAAGGCACAGAGGAACAAGGGAAAACAGCAGGAACCCTTGAAGTAGCCCCCTCTCCCTCATACGTCAACATAGCCAGAAAGAAAGTATTCGAATCACCAAGCTCCTCGGAGGATGAGATCCTAGAAAGGCCAGCCAAAAGAGAAGGAAGAAAGTCCCGCAGAGAAGCAAGGGAGGAAGAAGCAGAAAGACAAAAGACCCAAGGAAGTCAACCTACTATAGAAATGTCAATCGGTAGAAACACAAGGTCAAGGCTCCCAAAAGGAGGAGGCCCAACCACCCCCAATAGTAAGTAATGAGAATCGTCTCTTGGAACTACAGAGGTTTGGGGAATTCGTCGAAATTTGAAGCGGTCAAGGATCTAATGAAAGCGGAACCAACAGACATCCTCATGCTCCAAGAGACAAAAATTGAAGGGGAAGCCCTTCTAGAGATCAGAAAAAATAAATGGCAGAAGAACACAGGAAAATCAATAAGCGCAAGGGGCTCCTCCGGAGGAATAACAACCTTATGGAAGGAAGATCAGTTCAGGCTCGTCAACTCCTACAATACTCAACACTGGAGTTTCACAGAGCTAAAGCACATAGCAAGTAATTTAACCATCACATTATTCAACTTATATGTACCGGTATTGTATTATGAAAAGAAAGATTGTTGGAAAACATCAAATGAGTTTCTAGAACTAAACTCCCCAAACAATATAATCATTGTTGGAGATCTTAACCTAGTGATGAATGAAAAAGAAAAGAGGGGAGGTAGGAATAGTAAGGATCAAATGATCTATGTAGTAGAAGACATGATACAACAATGGGACCTAATGGACTTTAAACCAAGAAAAGGGCTTTACACCTGGACCAATAATAGGACAGAGGAGGATCACATATCCACTAGATTGGATAGGTTCTTGGTCCAAAGCACTACGTTGTCGGAAAGGAAGCTTATCTCCTCAACCATTCTTCCAAAGCTTACCTCAAACCACAAACCCATCCTGCTATTGCTAGAGGAGGAAGAGAAACTAGGGCCAATCTTATTTCGATTCAGTCCATTATGGAAAGGAAAGAGTGGTTTTGCAGAGACGGTCCAATTGGCATGGTCCACCTCAGTCACTGGCTCTCCCAACTATGTATGGGAACAAAAATTAAAAATAACAAAAAAGGCCCTCAAGGAATGGAGCAAACTCCCAGCAAGCACTCCCAACAACCAAAGAAAGGTGTCAATGCAACAACTGGAAAAGCTGTAGACTGGAATGGATACAATAGATATTACTAAAACAAAATTGGAAAAGGAGCAAGCAGCCCAATGTAAAACATTTTTCTCCTTCGGAAATGAAGAAGAATATTGGAGATTAAAGTCCCACCACCTTTGGCTAGAAGCCAGAGATAGAAATACATCCTACTTCCAACGACAATGTAGAGATTGTCTCTCCAGGAATCACATCACAAAGATTACAACCAACGATGGGAGGCTCTGCACATGAATAGATCAAATAAAAGTTGTTGTTGTTTCACATTTCCACCAACTTTACAGCAAAGAGAACAATGACAGTGAAGAAGGCAATAAAGAATTCATCAAGAACATTCCATCACTGGTCACTAAAGAAGAAAACATAGCATTATTGAAGCCAACCAACGAAGAAGAAATCAGCAAAATCATCTGGTCCATGGACCCTGACAAAGGCCCAGGGTCAGATGGGTTTACCATTCATTTTTATAGGATATGATGGAATATAATCAAACCAGATCTTACCAGAATGATAAAAGGATTCCTACAGAAAGAAAAATTGGGTGGTAGAACCAACTCAACTTTCCTTTCATTAATCCCGAAAGAAACAAATCTCGTCTCCTTTGATAAGTTCAGGCCAATCTCTTTATGTAACGCCTCTTACAAGATAATTGCAAAACTCCTTGCAAATAGAATAAAGCCTTTGCTGGGAAAAATCATCTCAGACTCGCAAGGAGGCTTCGTCAAAGGGAGACACATCCTAGACAATGTAATTCAAGTCCAGGAAGCCATGCATTCCAATAACCTCACAAAAGAGAAAGGCATGTTGATCAAGTTATACATGGCCAACACCTTCGATAGAGTAAAGTTGTCCTTCCTATATCAAGTTCTCCTCTCCTTCGGATTTGAGCAAGAGTTTGTAAATTTGATTAAATCCTGCACCAATAGCCCTTGAATAGCCCCTTTGGTAAATGGGAGGCCAACTGAATTTTTCAAAACCTCGAGGGGGTTGAGGCAAGGATGCCCCCTCTCTCCATTTCTATATATTTTAATGGCGGATATGCTCAGCATAAATATGGAGCAGGACAGGATAGAAGGAGCTGCCCCAGGTTTGAGAATAAGGAAGGATCTAAAACCATTAAATCACTCTCTATTCGCAGATGATTCCCTCATGTTGGGAGGAGCTTCTAATAGAGTAGCCTCTGCATTTAAGGACACCTTCAAGCATATTGCAAAGCTTCTGGAGCATTGATAAGTGAAAGGAAAATTGTTGTCTACAGTTGGAATGCAGAAGAGGATGAAACACAAACAATAACACGCAATCTGGGGTTCATTGGACATTCAAAATGGGATAAGATTAATTATCTTGGGCTGCCATTAACATTGGGCACAAAAAAAGTCAATTTGTGGGAAGGAGTGATAAAAACAATCAAAGGAAAAATCGCTGCATGGGGAGGTCAATGACTAACTCACGGAGGCAAATTAATCATGATAAAATCTGTTCTTTCATCATTGTCAATCTACCAAGCGTCCTACCTCATGGCACCAAAGTCAATTTTAGAGAAAATCAACAAATTCATGAGAGACTTTTTGTGGCACGGTGGGAAAGGGAACCAATGAAAATTTCACCTGGTCAAATGGGAGACAACAAAGAAAACTCTAAGAGAAGGCGACCTTCAAATACGAGATCCTGATCTCGTCAACACAACATCGGGTTGTACAATATTGTGGAAGCTTCACAACGATCCCAATCATCCTGTCAGCAAAACGTTGAGGCATAAATATATACCGAATGCAAAAATTAGAAATTTGCAGAATGCCAACAATAGGAAGAGCACGTTGTTATGGAAACTTTGTATCAAAGGAACCCAATTCTTCATGCAAAATCTGTACCGCATCCCAGGAAATGGAAAGTGGGTAAAACTATGGACAGACCAGATAATGGGGCATCTGCCTTTAGCTTCAAATGCCAGCCTATACAAAATTTATGAATTCCTAGAATATAGAGGAGAAAAGAGCATTTATGACATATCGAAATGGGATGACAATGGTTTCTGGACAGATTGGAACTTCGACAATGTACCAGATACCCTCCTCCAGCAAACAACAATGCTTAAAGAGGAGCTATGCGATGCAGCTCCGGTGCACAAGACAGAAGATGATAAATGGGGCTGGGGACCTTCAGGAACGTACTCCTCAGCCAAAGGCTATGAATTGCTACAACCACAGAGAGACAGAACCCTCCCTGCAAGATTTTGGATGGAGGTATGGGATTCAATGGCGCTACCCAAAGTAAACTTCTTCTTCTGGACATTAATGCATAAAAATATCCTGACTGGAGAAAACTTAATGAAAAGAAATATCATTGGTTTGCATAGATGCTCATTATGCAAAGAAGCCATGGAAACCATGGATCATCTATTTGTAGACTGTCTATTTGCAAATAAAGTCTGGATTCTCATACTCCTTGGTCTTAAGGCTGTTTCCCCCTCTAAAAATTCAGTAGTAGAACTATTCACTACATGGAAGGACCATTATCCTTCACTCTCACTGAACTCCTTATGGGCCAAAGTCTGGATCACCATCCCCAAATTTGTGTGCTGGAAGCTTTGGCTTGCTAGAAATGAGCAAACATTCAACAATATAGCATGGACCCCCAACATGGTAGCAGCGAAAGCAAAAGGCCTTCTCCTAGAAACTTTGAACTCTCAAAACATCAAAGTTGATTCTTTGTTGCAGCAGGAGGAAAAGAATTGGCTCGGTACCTTTGTGTTTACCCAATGGATCCATAGCATTGAAAAACCCCAACTCAATCCTGAGTGGAGGCTAAGAGACAAGGATGAAATATTCCAGAGTTGGTGGAGGAAGCAAGGAATAACTACATCTTTCTTCGATGGTGCCTCTAAGGGAAACCCTGGGATAGTGGGAGCTGGAGGGCTTATATACTCCACTGATGGGAGAACACAAGAAACCTTCAGCTGGGGACTAGGACAGTGAACCAACAATCAAGCAGAAATCTTGAGTTTGATAAAAGTATGCCATATAGCCAAAGAAAGAGGACACCGAGAGCTGCAAGCATTTGGCGACTCTGAAATCCTGATCAAAATGATACATTCGAAAGGTCAGTTTAATGACGCTGGCTTAAACAAGAATCTACAAAGGCTGAGATACATTCTACAAGAATTCATCTCCTTCAAATGTTATCATATTCTTAGAGAATCAAACAAAGAAGAAGACAAATTTCCCAACAAAGGTTGTCTCTTGGCCCAAGGAGACCTCAGCATAAATGATGGAGATCCAGTAAAAATTTGTATCCCTTGAAAAAGACAACAACTTGTAATAGAAAAATGTAGAAGTCATGTTCTGAAGGTTGTAAGGCTACGACGAGTTGGAGTTCCTTATTAATAAACATCCATACCTGTTTTAGTTAAAAAAAAAAAAAAATCCATAAACAACAATTTATTTCCAGAATTATAAACCACATTAAAAAAATTTATTAATTAAAAAAAAAACTAAATAAATAAAAAATCAAATAAATATTAATTTTTTTTAATAAAAAACAAAGAAAATAATGAATTTTTTTTTATTTAAAAAGACATATTATAAAAAGAATAATTAAACTGAACGTAAAAGAATAATTTTGTGGTGAGGACCTCACCCCACCAAACATTGCAAAATCATTCTAAGAGTGAAAGTCAAAGATTCTTGGAAGCTAAAGCTGTTAAAATCACAAATACAAATTTGGGCCACACAACACAGGTGATCCACTGTCCATCGTTTACAGGAGTTGGAGGTTAGAATAAAAGAACTACAACTCATCGATCTCTTGGATGGGCCTATTGGGAGCAGACATCAACAATTACAGGTTTTGAATTTGAGAGGAATAAATTATTACTTGCAGATGAAGCCCTTTGGAGGCAATAGTGTAGAGTAAAGTGGATTCAATGCGGTGACCTCAATAACAAATTCTTCCACAGATTTGCAAGTAACTCTAGGAACAATAAGCATATTTGGGAAATCTTGGATGATTCGGGAACTACACACAGTGGACAATAAGTTATTAAGGATGCTACCACTTTCTTCTTTAAAACTTTCTAAAAGGCAAAACCACTTTTCACATTGCACTAACAGGTCGATGTGGCTCAGCTAGTCCCCCGCTCGATCACTTTTGAGGATTCCAGACTCCTAGACAACTCCTGGACTCTACAAGAAATTCAGAACGCTTTAAAATATTTTGCATTGGAAAAAATCTCGGGAATCGATGGCTGGATTGTGGAATTCTATCTGCACTTTTTTGATTTGGTGGGGACGGATCTTCTGGAACTTGTTGAAGACTCCAGACTACATGGTAAGGTCACTGGGGTGATAAACTTCACCTTTTTGACCCTTATTCCAAAAGAAAATCATCTGGTAACCTTTGGTGACTATTGACCGATTGCCCTTTGCAATCTTTGCTACAAGCTCATATCAAAGATAATTGCAATTAGAATCAAAACTATTCTCTTGCGATCATTGTCAGTCGCACAACTTGGTTTTTTAAAGGGACATAAAATTATTGATGCTATAGGCACTGCACAAGAATGGCTACATAGTATAAAGAAAAAAACTCACATGTTGTCATTCTCAAGCTTGATTTAAAAAAGGCACTCGACTGCATAGACTGAGACTTTCTCCGATTGATTTTAATCCAGTCTGGTTCCATCCAAAACACCCTAAAATCGATAATGAGTTGCATCACCAATGCAAATTTTGCAATGCTCATAAATGGAGAACCCTCCACCTTCTTTCACAGTGGTAGAGGCCTCTGGCAGGGTTGCCCACTATCTCTGCTCTTATTCATCCTGGCCATGGAAGGCCTTAGTATTCTCCTCAAAAAAATCCAAGCTGAAGGTATGATTACAGGGATAAAAATCTCAAGATTAGTGAAAATCAAGCACCTCTTTTTTGTCGATGATGTCCTCATAATGACAAATGCCAGCCTGCTCGAATGGAGGGAAATCTCTAGACTATTAAAGATATTTTTCTCTTCCTTAGGCCTTCAAATTAATTGTTCCAAGTCAACCTTCCACTTTGACAACATACCTGCACAAAACTTGGAACATTTGAAGACCATTTTCCCTCATAACTATGTCCACCTCTCCATTGGCTTCAAATACCTTGGATACTTCATTGAGGTTGATCATTACAAGGCATCATATTGGGACTGGTTAGTTACAAAGGTGGAAAAAAAAGTGGGTCACTGGTGCAATAGATGGCTCACCATTGGAGGTCGCTACACTCTCATAAAATATGTCCTTGAGGGACTACCAATTTACTGGATGGCACTTGCAGCCATTCCCACATCTGTACTAGACAAGCTCAGAAAAATCACATACAGTTTCCTCTGGTTGGGCAACATGGACCATCACAAAATACACCTCTACAATTGAGAATCAATAGCAAAGATGAAATCCAAAGGAGGCTAGGGGATTAGGATTATATTCAAATTCAACCAAGCACCGGCTGCAATATACCTCTGGCGCACCTTAACTTCTAGAGGCATCTGGAGTGACATCATTAAAGATAAATATTTACCCTTTACCTCCGTCGCCTCTTGGCTTCGTTCTGGGCTTCCTCTTGTAAGAAATGCTTCTAGGACTTGGAGGATCATCACAAAATCAGTGCAATGGATCACTAGATGGCTTTGTCGAAAACCGGGTTCCGACCACTCCATAATTGTTGGAAAAGATCGCATCATCGGACTTGGTAACACTTCCTTACTCTCTCCACCATTAATCACCCATTTAAACTCAAAAAATACTTATTTTCTCTATCAAGCTTGACAGTCCAGCAATCACGGAATCCAGTCTACAGGATGGAAAACTGGCAACGAATTTGAGCTCCCATCGGATCTGGAGTTGGAGTGGAAAAATTACTGCACAAATCTATCCCGTGCAGGCATCATTCTTAATGAATCGATGGACCATTTGTTGTGGGATGGAGGTGACAATATTGGCCTTATTACTGTAAAAAATCTCTATTCGGCCATTGCAAATATAGCTTGGCTTAACAATATCACTGGCCGGTGCAAACAGTTCTGGAATTGGAAAATTCCACTCAAGATCAAGCTATTTACCTGGATTACTTTGGAAAACAAAATCCCCACCTATGATTCACTTTAGAAAAAAGGGTGGATTGGTCCAAGTATATGCCAACTTTGCTTCAGGGATGAAGAGACAGTTGACCACCTCTTTACTCATTGCCCATTCACCTGCCTAGTATGGGACAAAATCACTCAAGACAGTCACTTAAAAACTGCTTGGATAGGGATCTCCTTATCTACTTGCTTTGACCAATGGACTTCTGCTGAAAGTTTTTATAAATTACTCCCTCCACTAGTAATTTGGCATATTTGGCTAGTTAGAAACTATAAATTGTTTTAAAACAAGACACCCTCATCCACTGTTGTTTCTTTTAAAGCACTTGGACTGTTTAAAAAATGGAAAGATATATTCCCGGACACTGTAAAAAAATAGACATTAGTCAGGCTACCCTTCTCAAATGATTATCCTACTGGGTGGTTCGACGGTGCAACTCGGCAAAATGGAACTTTGAGTGGTGTTGGTGCACTGATAAAACTCAGTTTAAACTTTATTTACAAATGGACTCTCTGCTGCGGCCCAGGCACCAACACAAGGGAAGAACTATTGGGTGCCTGGGCAACTCTTCACTTGGCCTCTAGGCTAAACATAGAAAACCTTCACATGATCGGGGATTCCAGAGTGATCATTGATTGGTTGAAACATCAAGGTAATCTTCAACCCATCACACTCATGGCTTGGAAAGATAGAATCAGAATAGTCAAGCACCATTTCAAGAAACGGTCATTCTCTCATTCCTCTCAAGAATACAACCGGGAAGCGAACCTTCTATCAAAGTCAGCGTTACAGAGAAAAACAGGTGTGCTCTATTATAATCATTGCTTGGATGGTCATGGGGGACCCACGCTTGCTATCAAATTTTCTTAGAATTAGAGGTTCATTTTGTTAGCGAATTTCAGCATATCCTCCATCATTTCTCTAAATCTTTGCAGCCCCTTATATTGTCTATTCCGCAAAACTTTTTATACTCCTTTCATAAAGTTCTGTTGTAACTATTCAATTTTCAACTCTTCTTAACATATTGATCTCTTGCCAGCGAAATTCGCTTGTTGTCCAATTGTGTGATGAAAAGCGATATTCCTTTGCCGATATACTAAATGTGAGAACACATTATATTTACAAATATAATTGAAGAAATTTTTCAACTGGAAAAAAAAAAAGTTAGAACGCTTTTACATTTTCTCTGTTTGGTGTTACCGAGAGTAGAGAAAGTCGAAGGAAATGGAATACAGATCATCATCACCTTTATGTGTAACGCATCCTTAAGGAAAATAAATCTGGTGCAATTATGTGTTCAGACGTGGCTTTGGCCTATGCGTGACTCGACTTGTGGTTCAATAATTGAGATTTGTTTTTGGGGAACATAATGGGTTTTTGCACGCGAATATATGTGAAACTAATGAAAAGTGAGTCACTCAATTAAAAATGAAAAGGTGTAATAATTGGAACATGGTTATATATATAAATATTTTGTAAATTATATTATATTATGCATTGTGTTTTTAAAATAAATTTAATTATTTAAAAGTATTTGTTTGATATTTTATTGATTATTCATTTCGAGTTTTTTTTTCCTATAGTTAGGGAAGACCTTCTTAAAATTGAGGATGCATTAATAATTATATATATTTCAATAATACATAAATGATTTTTTTTAAATGGATTGAATGAATCAGGGATGTAGATTACTATTTAAACCAGTAACCAGTGCCAAATCACGAGTTGTGTTCTCTCATCATTAT
>ML776853.1:755054-781966 GCA_009831015.1 Picea engelmannii | reverse complement strand
TTATTTAAATGTTTTAAGTTTTTTTTTTTTTATGAAATTTTAGTGACATATAATGTTTTGTTATTTAAATTATATTTTTGAATGTATATATAGATTTATTTTAGTAAAATTTTGGAGTACTCAGATTATATAGTTTAAACTTTGGAATAAAGGGTTAAACTATAGGATGTGGTTTTTTAATGATGTTTTTCTATAAATTTGGAACGCATAAACATCAGTGACTTTCCTAACTCTCGTTCTAATAAGAATTTAAAAACTGAATAACAATTAATCAACACGTGCTCTCAGCGAAGTGGTGGGGCGATTATCGATTTTCCATTCGGAGAATGGGATCGTAAGTCCCACTACATTTTTAAACCTATTTCAATGATTCACTGTGCTGACTTTGGGCACATTAGATGAGTCTGCACCGATCGGAGGACTCATTGCATTGCTCTCCTTGTTGTAATTAACCTCGGCATTTTGAACTGTGTTAGCTCTCCTATAAGCCTTGGGATGCCCCCTGTTTTGATGGCCTTTCTCCCTCTTCAGTGCAAGCTTACTACAGCGGTCCCTGGAGGCTACATTACTCTGCTGATGGTTTTCCCTGTCTTATATATAGTGGATCCTAGCTATTCGGCGATGGACAATTCGATTGTTGATTGTGTTTTACAGAGTGATTGTTGATTGTGATTTACAGTTAGCTATTCGGCGATGGATACTACTTCTCTTTTGTTCGTTTTATTTCAGATTGGGCAAGATAGTTCCCAGGAATTTTCTGTATCTCTGCTCAACGGAGACAGCTATGTAAATGATATATAACTATTAATATATCGAGTAATTTTTTCTTGGAAAAAAAAAACAATTAATCAACACAACGATTAATAAAAATTTATTTTGCAGACCATAGTAGAGGGTGAAAAGCATAACAAATAGAATCAAACTTTAAACTATCCTACACTCTTCAATCTACAAAGACAAGAGATCTATCATATCAAACAAAGTGAATGAAATATGGAGAACAATCTACCAAACATCAAGCCCAAGAATAGGCCAACACTCATCTTCACTTGCACACCAACTCAACCATTTATGATTAGCTTCACCTACAAGTGTGATCAACAACCTAGCCCTAAGAATGCAATATAAAATGTAATGAATGACAACCAATCCATTAAATTTATCAAATCAATCCCCCAAGACCATTAAACACTTTAAAAGCACAAGGATCAACCAAGGGAATTTGCCATCCATTCGATCATAATCAAATCAATCCTAAACACACATTAAAAAATTCAAGTATGGAATCCATGCCAATGACCATTCACCAATCAAAACTCAAAGTAGAATACTATAAATAAGCATCTATCTTCCCTAAATGCACCATCTCCGCATTTCACAATTCCAAACTGCTCGACAAATCACTATCAACACTTCCTAATGGAACATCTTCAGTTTATGTATTGACACCATATCTATTATTTGTATGCTTTAAATCTTTATATCTATTATTTACATGTTTCATTTCAGATTTTAACACTTTAAGGGATTATCTTTTTGTTTGACACTACAATTTCTTCTATTACATTGTTTCTATTGTGTATCTCTATGCCTAGGTTTCCATTGTTTGTATTGTCTATATGTTTATGCTCTTCTTCTACAAGTTCTATAGTCATGGAAAGAATGAATATAGCTATTCATACAAGAAGGGCAAGAAGGTGAGTGACTAGGGGTGCCTAAGTACAACACATTGCATCAGGTGAGGAGATGAAGTGAGCAATTGTTGAAGTGAATTTAAATTCAAATGTTGAAGCACATAATGAGGAAGATGCTAAAGGAGTTTCTCCACCGTCAACTACAATGCAAGTTGCAAGTTAAACCAAGAAGAATAATGCTATCAAAGGATAAACAAAAGAGAATATGATAAAGGCAATTGATGATGTTGAATTCAATGAATATTTAGTAAGAAAAACTATTAAAAAAATATGGAATTTCACCAACATCACTGGATTATTAGCTAAATGGTCTCCCTCATACATATAGGAAAGTTCCTCTTATAGTGTTTATTGAACAAGAGAATGAAGAAGTGATTTTTTAGTGTAAGGAGATCACTGAAATGGACCATGGGTTGTATTTGATACAACTAAAGGCCAATGTTGCTCAAATATGTTAGTATAGGATGAATCCATTTAGAGATGGATTTCTTACGAAATCATGGAGGGAAAGGTTCAAGAAAAGACATCCAAAACTTGCGCTACAAACAACAAAGGGGATATATATAGACAAAGATTTGAATTTATTCCATGTTGTTGTGACCAAATTCTATAACACTTTATCCAATGGATATGAGAAACATTCCTATACTCTAGAATGTGTATGGGACTATGACGAGACTAGTTTACAAGATGGAAGGAATTGTGGCATGTACGTAATTTCCAAGAAAGAGAGTAGGAATGTGCCAAAATAATACCTAAGAGAAGGGAGTCGATAACTATTTTGTGATGTGCAATTGCAATCAATATATGTTCAAGGGAAAGTCTCAGTTAAAGAGCTATATTGTAAATTGTCAGCTAAGAGCATGCATGGTTGCACATCCCAATGGATATATGACTAAATAATTGTTTATGAATTGAAATTAGCATTTTATTGTATTTGTACCTCATTGTGTCTCATTTGAAAAGAGGCAGTTCTTTATTTTTATGGCCATGGTAACCACATAACTTTACAAACAAATGAGGAGGAAAACAAGATGGGCATTGAGTTCTTAAATTTTCTTTCACAAACTACTCGTAGGTTGAAAACCCTTGATGTAAGCTTGTTTGGTATTTTTAAAACTTACTTTAGGTCTGAGAGAACATCATGGATGGAAAAGAACCCAGGGACATAGGTAAAAATGTTTGAATTATCAGAACTTGCTAGTAGATCTTTTAAAAGGGCTTGTACGATTTCAAATATCAAGGATAGATTTAGATGAGATGGAATTTGGGCACTAAATTTTGATTCTTTTCCTAATGATATGTCTTGTAGCCAAGCTTTTGATATACATGACAAGGAATATGTAGATGTTATAGTGAACATGTTAAGCCTCTCTCAAGGAGACTACCAACCATTAGCTGACAATGATGAACATGTTAGTGCTAGTCAATTTGATGATGAAGCATATCAATAGAATACGATAGTTGTTGCATCATAAGAATCACATACATATTCTACAAAACATATTCTAAATTGAATATGATTAAAGTTTTTCAAGAAATGGAAAACATCAATTAGAAATTGGCATTGCTGAGTCGAGTACCACATATTAAGTGGTTAGTGGAATCCATGATGAATATGAATAGACATATTGTTACCATCACTAATGAAAAAATCCTTAGCATGTCTTCGTTGCTAGAAAACTTGAAAAAAAACGTTTTCCATTATTATGTGGATGTTGGAGGTGTAGAAGAACATAATGTAGGCAATGAAGAACCAAAATAAGAAGCCAATGAAGAACAATCATGGCTCCAAGATGATCCTCATATTCAACAAAGTACCAAAACTCAAAAAAGGAAAATGAAATATTTAGACAACACTGTCCTCTACAAAATAGAGGAAACTGTGCTTGATACAAAAAGAACTAAGTTGGTTTCATTGAGAAGAGCACTCTAGGGTTTGAGTCCTCTTCACGTGCACTAGTTACATGAGCCACACACACTATGCATGTGCATATATGTACATAGTAATGGAGAATTTAGGCGAGGGGGCCGAATTCCCCTCCTATTTAAATGCGATTTCCAATGGCTCGGGAGACAAGGGCATGAAGAGGGGACTTTAGTGGCTTCCCTTCGATCCAAACCCATCCCCGCAAATCCACCCAGTAAGAGATGAATCTGAAAAGGGAAAATCAGTGGAAACTCACCTGGAGCCATCCCATCCAAAGGTGGCTCAAGCATGGGATCCAGGGAAATGTCTTTCGCAGGCTCCCTTGGAACCGATATATGTAGTACGATTAGAGAGGGTGGGTGAGAACACACAATACATGCAGGATCACACCCTCATCAAAATTTTTATGGGTTTCTGGACCTTATAGAGGGATATGGTAAGATGGCTCAAAGCCTCATGGAAGTTGAAGGGATATTTTGAACTTCAGTTGGGTTCTAAGGGTTGCTTCACCACGATCTTCCACAATATGGAAGATCGAGACCGAGTATTTGAAAATAAACCATACTTATTCAACTCGACAGTTATGTATTTAAGGTTATGGATGGAGCGCTTCCATATTGAAAAGGAGGAATTCACTCACACCTCAGTGTGGATCAGACTCTTCTCACTTCCTCAAGAGTTCTGGTTGGGTGAAATCTTAGAAGGAATCAGTAACACATTGGGCATTTTTCTTCAAAGTAGAAGATGTTATGAGATACGAGCATTATACCTCATATGAGAGAATATGTATCTGTATGAACATTGGAAATCCCCTCCCTAGATATATATGCTTGGAACATAAGGACAATGATTGGATACAGATAATAGATTATGAGAATATCCCCTTTCCTTGTTAAAAATTCCATGAGCATGGTCATCTTTTTAGGGACTTTCCAGTTAATTCTCCACCAAAGTCAGAAAATTGGGCTTCTGAAAAATCCAAGGATGGTTCTACCTAAGTGCAAGGCAGAAAGAAGCAGAGTCCCAGAAAGCTAGCTGCTACCACCAACAAACCCCCCTCAACCAACAACTCCTTTGAGATCTTGAATCAGGTTGTCGATAATCAAGAAATTGAAGCAGTATGTCCAACCCCACCCAATGGAAGAGAAACCATCATGCAACATTCAAATCAATACCCATTCATGGAGCATATTATCACAAAACTAGCATCATGTGCTATAGTATAATAATAATCTAGAGAGAATGTTGATGACATGGAGACTGAACTAGATGAAAGAAAACTAGCAGGAATTGACCTGGTAGGCCTAGAGGAAGTCTATCAAAAGCAATATCTACGATCCTTCCCTTATGAAAAACAAGGAAAAGTCCATAAGGTATATATAAACAAAACCACATGAGCCCCTTCTAGATATGGTGTAGGACCAGGGATCCAAAAATATCCATCGATGGATTTGTGGAAGGTCATAAGGGAGGAGAAAAGACGAGGACAAAAATTTACTCAACAACTAATCCAGGATGTGGGTAACTTTAGGTAAACTCTGGTCAGATTCAACTGATCATGAAGAGTTTTCATCCCATTCCCCCCTATCCTTCCTCATGAATATCATCTCATGGAATGTTCACAACATCAATGGGAGGAGAAAGCAATGTCTTTGTTACACATCAAATTTCCACACCTAGGTACCTCACCCTAAGTATCATAAGTGTCGTAAAAGTGTCATATGCACCTTGCTAAGTGTCGCATACACCTTGACACCATGAAATAACATATGTCACAATCCCTAGTCAATGTGGAGGAGAAATATATTATATGAAGGTCAAAATACTATGTGCACGTGAATTATTATTAATATTCATGAAAAGGAAATTAATATAGTGTGATAATCCACCTCACATTTGGTTTCCTATTTTTTAAGGGAGGTTAAGGATCTTATGGATGGTTGAAATATTTCCTCCTTAAAATCCTTGAGATATATTTCCTCCCTAAAATCCTTAAGATATATTTTCTCCCTAAATATCTTGGAGATCCCATTTTAGTGGATCTCATGAGTGATCCTCTCCATGGTGGTTAAGCCTCCAAATCCTATATAATGAGGGATTTCCATGGAGAAGAAAGAAATATTAGAGGTATCAAACTTATGATATTGGGAGGAAGATTTTGAATATCAAACTTATGATCTTGGGAGCATCGTGAAAGGGCTGGACGAGGGGGACTTGGAGAGGCTACTACAACTGCATCTACAGATTGTAAGTGTCCTTTTAATGTTCTCATTAATATATGCTTGGCCTATTTCCTACAAGTTTGTGTATTATTGCATATGCTTGTCTATTATGGATGAATTTGGTTTAAACTAATCTTGGTAGAGTAGGAAGTCTTTGTTTTTCTTCGATGTCCATTGCATTGCAGGTATCATGTTGTGCTAAGGAGCTTGGAGATCAAGTTCAGATTGGATAAAGTGAGGACAAGCTTCGAAACAAGGTACATGATACCTTCTCCCTCTCTTTATTTTGATTAGGTTAACTATATTTAAATGGATGTTAGTGTCCATTTGCATCTTTTTGACTCGGTATTAGGAGTCTAGAATCCAAGGGAAGATCCACCTGTCCGTAGGGGAATATTCCTACAACAGAAATTGGCGAGTCTACCGAGGATAGAATATTTTAATTTCTTTCCTTGGTTTTCCTCTTCCTTTTTTCCACTTTTAGATCATTTTTATTGTCTGTTCTTGATCTATTTTCTTTCTCCCCTCTTCATTGACAGTTTCACAAAATTATGGGAATTCTGGGTGATTTTCTGACTTTTAAGCCTTTGTTTTGAGTTTCTGGGAAGGGTAGTGCTCCCCTGGAGTGTATATCAGAGCGTTGATATTTAATCAATGCTCCCCTATTGTGTATATCATAGTGCTATAGAGCTCTATACCCTTGAAAACAAGAGCGTTGATCCCCTCTTTTGGTGATTTCTTCCCTTTTCTGCTCAATTTTTCTTAGCCCCTTGTTGGAGGTCTTTTTCCCAGAGTTTGTACTTTTACTTGTGGATTTGTTTGGGTTGAATATTTGGTGCTTATCACTTATTTTTTGTCTTTTTTGATCTTGCAACCTTTTCCAAATTGCGATATTGATTCACCTTGTTTTTCTTGATTTGGTTTGAATCTTGTGAAGTTTCAAGTTATCTGACTGATTGAAAAGGTCTGCAAAGGTTTGTTGGTCTTAAGTTACTTTTCAAATCTTTCATTTTAAAATTATTTGATACTTTTTGCTTACCAAAACCTATCTTGGATTGCTCTTTCTTGTTTCTTGCTTTTTCAAGACATTTGAGTGATTCCTCTTTCTCCCTATCAATTTTTGGATTCTTCTCTGAACTTTCTTGTATTCCTTGAATGCTTGTTGATTATCGAGTCCTTGATTGAGTGAGTTATATTCTTTCAGTTCTTGTTATCCTATGAGTGCATGCTTTATTTGAAATCCTTTTTTCTTCATGCCTTTTATATATGCATTCAACTTTTTCATTTCGATTGAAAGTAATGGAGTGTTAAAGGATTTGCTTTTGATTCCGTTAGATATTAGAATCAAACAAAGAATATAGTTGCATTCTTTCTTTTGGGTAATGTAATAGATTGAATTTGGGAATTGGGTGTTTTTGTTGAAGAAAGTTGAACCTCTTCTCTATCCCGTAGATAGGATTCATTAAAGAAAAATATTCGCATATCATTTTTCTGCATTCTTTTGGAGTTGAGTCTATAACATCATCAATTTCAATTTCGCACCCTTGAGTAAGCAACAACCATAAAATGAAGCACTTATAAAATTGATCAGACACTTTTATATTTTATGGTAGCGAACCTACAATAGAAAGTGTAGGGCTTTGGAATAGGTTGTGAGGATAACTTTCCAAAGCCATCAGAAAAAATTAGAATCTTGTGCTAGGGAGAGATAAATCCATTTGTTTGTATAAGCATAGTCGAGATCCCCCCTCTCACACAAGGGTTAAACACGAGGTCACATGCGAGAGAGCAATAGATATTTCTCCTTTGAATCTTAACCCATGTAGCAGAAAGATTATATATTGGGGGTTCTTCCTAAGAAATGACTGTTTTCATTTGGTCTCGGAGCTTTGGGAATCCCGAGTCTATTCGGGGTTCTCAATAGTATTTCGGTCCACTTTTCTTCAGTTCTCTTGGAGAATTTTGGACTTGTTATCCTGCCCATACGTTCCTTCATGTTTGTCAATTGTACCCACCCAGAGGCTGTCTGGGAGTTGGTAACCTTAGTGGCCTATATATGTAGGGTTGATACATAAGGTGATGGTGGAGGGGAGTGTTCATTGTACCTGGGTCAGACGTTGGTCAAACTCACTCAGGCTCCTTGGAGGGTACACCCACAGGTAAAACCATGTGAAAACTTGCACCAAGGCATAAGTCCATTAAGCAGGTCACCAACATAACTGATCCACCCACTCTATCCCAACCCCTTCCTATATTGATATTGCGATGTTGGATTTCATCACCAACTAGTGGTTTCATTTTGGGAAGGTTTGTTTGATTGTTTGATTCTTAGATTTGTAGTGTGTGTTGTTTGTTTTCCTTAGTGGACCTTAGGTCGAGTCAATTTCAATGGCTTCATCTCCAGGGAGTACCAAAGGAGGAACCCCTTTTCTCGAGGAACCTTTCACCTTTCCTTCTTTTGGAAACATTGGTCCTTCATGCATTGCCACACTGAGTCTTCCAGGACTCACGATCGGATTACCAGTTTGGTTGTTCCCCACTCCAATGATCTTGAATATTCCCAGTGCTTCAAATGCACCTAATGCTTCATATGTAAGCACACCACCCACACATCAACCTCATGTCAACCTTTCTCCTTCTTCACCTATCAGTTCTCCTTCCCTTTTTCCTTATTTTCCTAGTGAAATATCTAAAGCGAGTAGCCAGGTTGATAAGAAGAAGAATAAATGGAAAGAGAAGAAGAAGAAGAACTAGAAAGGGACCAAGCCTCCAACCACATCAGATGATGTTGGATCCAAGAAACCATCTATGGTTAATCGTACTAGGAGTGTTGATAAAGTCGACAATTCTAAAACGAATAATCCTAAACGCAAATTCCCTTGCAGGATTTGTAAGGGTAACCACTTTCTAAGGGATTGCCCTGGACTTCCCAAGTTCTTATAAATGTGGTCTTCCATGTCATTATCCCCTGCGGGACATATTGTTGACACCCCATCAACTAGTGACACTAAGGCTGGTAAGAATAATAGAACTGTCAAATTTCCTTTCTTGTTATGTGAAGGTGATCATTACTCTCACCTTTTCCCTCATATGGACAAGGATTCTTATCTTTAGAAAATATTCAAATTCCAACTGGTTATCATAATATTTCTTCCAAACTTTCATTAGTTGATGTATTGGTCAATCCAGTTCCATCCCCGGTCAGTCCAATTGTTCAGGTGGTCAATCTAGTTTCATCCTCGGTTGAAACACTAACCCAAGTGGTTGATCCAGTTCCATCATCGGTCAACCCCACTCTTCATATAAAGAGTGAAACCAAAGTGGTCGATCCATTTTTTTCATCGATCGATCCCACTCCTCCCTTGAGGAGTGCCAAAGTGATTGATCCAGTTCTGTCATCGGTCAGAGTAGTCGATACAGTTCCATCATCGATCAATCCCACTCTTCATCTAAAGAGTGCCAAAGTGGTCGATCTATTTCCATCATTGATCGATCCCACTCCTGTAACACCCTGTTTCCCCCAATCTGTAAAAATAATTATATTGGCCAAGAACTATGGAAAACTCAAAGATGTGAATGTTTGATTTGATGGACCTTTGTATAAAAGGTCGATGAATGTAAATTATGTTATTAATATGTGTTGCACGACTGATGGGGAGGGGATGTGATAAAAGAGACCACGATGGCTAATGAGAAGTGGGGGAAGGGACCTGGAATGGTTGCATTAACTTCCACCGAACCAATTCCATAATGGTTTTTACTTTCTCAAGGACCAAAGCAACTCTCTGACCCTGGAATAAATTACCCATCACGATGGTAGGTGGGGAGGCTCCTCAAGAGTTAATGAGGGGATGGAGGTGAACCTCCCATTCGTAGAAGCTCTCAGACCTGACCACGGACGGGGGAATTCATGCCACATGCAATATTGCAGAAAAGGCAAGAAAGGAAGTGTGGGGAAGAGGAAGAGAGAACACGCACAATAGGGATCGCAGAAGAGAATCGGGAGGAACTCTGGAAATACATGGAGTTTTGAATAGAGGAGAAGGAGAGTAACATTCATCCTTGACTTCCATTGAGCTGGAAGTAGGAGACTGAATCTCAAGCATCGTGGTCTAGCTCAAGGGTGGCTAGTGGTAAATCCGTTTGGAGTCACTGAGCCTACGGTTGGGTGGAAACGAGCACCCTTCCCAATAGTCGCATCACACCTGGTGTTTCTGATAAGTGTTTATGTCTTGTATTTTGAATTGAATATCCTGTATGCATGCTCATGTTTATACACTCATAAATGGTTTCTATATAGAAGTGATTTCCTTGTGTTTTGATTGGGAATAATGGATGCATGTTTATACTTATATGACCATAATCGGTTTATGTATAGAATGAATAAGTTTAGAATAGGATTTCGTTCCCTTGAGATTTGTACCATCTACTTGACTCACGCTATGTATTGGTTTGATTTCCCGAAGGCACCTCCTCCCGGGAAGTTTCCTCGCATTCCAAAGACGGAGTGAGTTCCTTGAAAATACTACAGTTATAGTAAACCCACGAGTTTACTTTACCCCTGTCACAGAGTTCATAGCTCGGAGTATTAGGAAGGCTTTTTAGTTAGGTCACCAAGCCAAGGGATAATTACCCAAGAATCCTCTAAAGGATCATGTGATCTGAGTCTGGAAACCTTGTACAGGAAAGAGTAGTTCTCTCAGGTTTCGAAGTCGTGGGAGTTCGAATCTCCAAGAGGTTGAATCTTGCGATCAGGCTGAGAAAGGATAGCGAGTCCAGTTATCAAAAGAGAATACCCCATCATTTGGTAGATGACCGATCGTAATCCTTTCAGAAATACCCCGAATCGGTTTAGCCTGAATAAGCATCGGCATTTCGGCACTTGGGAAACCAAAGGGCAAGACCCCTCGTCTTCGCAAGTCACGAAATCTTGGTATACAAAACCCCAAATTGGTTTAGTGTGAATAAGCTTCGGCATTTCGGCACCCAGGAAACCAAAGGGCAAGACCCCTCGTTTTCTCAAGTCGCGAAATACTGGTATATGAAACCCCGAATCGGTTTAGCGTGAATAATCTTCGGCGTTTCGGCACCCGGGAAACCAAAGGGCAAGACCACTCGTCTTCGCCAGTCACAAAATCCCGGTATACAAAACCCCAAATCAGTTTAGAGTGAATAAGCTTCGGCATTTCGGCACCCGAGAAACCAAAGGGCAAGACCCCTCATCTTCACAAGTCACAAAATCCCGGTATACGAAACCCCGAATCGATTTAGCATGAATATGCTTCGGTGTTTCAGCACCCAGGAAACCAGAGGGCAAGATACCTTGTCTTCGCAAGTCGCAAAATCCCGGTATACGAAACCCCAACGCACTCTGTGGATCAGTCGGTTTAGTGTGAATGAGTTTCGGCATTTCGGCATCCGGGAAACTAGATTCCAAGACCCCTTGTCTTCGCAAGTCGTGAAATCCCGGTATACGAAACCCCGACGTTCTCTGTGGCTGAGTCGGTTTAGTGTGAATGAGTTTCGACATTTCGGCATCCGGGAAACTAGAGGGCAAGACCCCTCGTCTTCGCAAGTCTCGAAATCCCATTATACGAAACCCCGACGCGCTCTGTGGATGAGCCCTAGGTAATAGGACAGGGTCATGTGGTAGAAGGAGGAGGTAGGCACTAGCTATTAATCAAAGGTCTAAACTCGAGAATCAACCTTTCGAGTCTCGAAAGAATATAGATCGTCCATTTGTAGAGTACATGTGGCGAAGATCTAAAGTCGTCGAGGTTCTAGAGATTGGGAAAATAGGAGTGAAGACCCCTCCAAAATCCCGAAAGGTAGAATGCTAGGATTTAATCCTGGTCGTTGATCAATTCGATGATCTGGACTGTAGATCCGGATGATACTAGGCTTTCAGGTTTCGGGGATTGAAGGAACAAGGGTTCCTTGCAACAAGAATCTTAAAAGTCGAGTTCCGGTAGTGCCATTTGGAGTTAGCGTGTGTTCAATGAGGTGGTCGCATGGAGTAGGAAAAAAAAAAGGGAGCCAAGGAGCTCGTTAACCCCATTTCGGGTTTCGTCATTTCAAGGGACAGGGAGTCGGGGAGAGCTTGCACACAGAAATACCAAAACATGAAATATGGAAGTGACTTTATGGTAAGGCTTGTGGTCATAGCTAACGATCACATGGAGGAGGATAAGAGAAGGGATGGTCTGCGCTAGGCCCCATAGAAATTTGGGGGTTCTGTCCCTCGAAGAAAAGATGAAAAATCTAGGTTATCGTAGTGGGTATGTGACAAATTGGTATTAGAGCATGGTTACAACACTTGGCCTTCTTGATCTCATGGATGATTTGCACAGAAACTCCATTTGAGGTACTCTTAAAAGGAGTAACTCTCTATCCTAACCCCCTTTATGAAAAGTCAAAGTTAAGAATGAAAATTCCTATTATGTGTATGGATTTGAAAAATATGAATTATACATTGATTGTGAATGAATATAATGTTGACTAACACAAGTGTTTTTCCTGCACAACAAGCAGACGATCAACCGCAGGAAACTGCAGATGCATAGAATGGTGACGCACCATGAAGTGGGGGATGGCTCCCACAATAGAGACAAATATTTTGATGAAAGGAGAGTGGTGGAGACCCCTCCAGATCTAGATGAGACTGTGAGTAGCCTCATGGTAAAACTACAGAGCTGCAAGGCCGACAACGAGAGGCTGATAAAAGAGCAAGAAAAGCAAACGAATATTAATGCAGTCTTGTTGCAGAGCTTATTCGACATATAAATACAATTGGAGCATGGACCTGACGCCTGTCGCGCGGACCAATGACAGACAAAGAGAAGTCGAAGTCCACCTGAGATACATAAACATGGTCTTTTAAGTGGCCACACTGGGAAGAGCACCTTGAGAAAGGTCCACCCCAGAGATAAGGGACAAGCATATGACAATTCCTCTGGAAAGAAAACTGGTGATTCAAAGGAATCTTCTAGTAGTATAACTAGTTCTTATTCCCAAAGAAAATGAAAGAGGGGAAATCATTCCAAAAGTCATAATCTCGAAGAATTCAAGAAGGCCAAACCACCCTCTTTCGACAGTGAAATAAATAAGGGAGAGGAAGCGGAGGCCTAGCTACTTGGACTAAATAAGTATTTCAGAGTCCATGAATTCTCAGAAAATTTGAAGGCCCGAGTAGCCACTTTCAAATTGAATGGGAAGGCTTCCATTTGGTGGGAATACATTAAGAATGTAAAAGGGATTCACGAAGAAGACCTATCTTGGGAATGGTTTGAGAAATACTTCAGGAAGAAGTATCTGTCGAAAAAGTATTTCGACGAAAAGACTAAAGAATTCTATGAACTCAAGATGGGGCAATGCACCATAGAAGAATATGTCAACAGATTCCTCGAGTTTCTGAGGTATGTACCCTATATAAAAGAAGAAAAGGAAAATGTGCAACAATTCATTAGTGGACTACCTAAGGACTATCAGAAGAGGATTGAGTTTGACGAGCCAAATACCATAGAAGACAGTATTCGAAAGGCAAGATATTTTTATGAATAGCTTGGGCATCGGACATAACCTCGTGAAGGCTGGAAGCAGAAGAATAGTTTGGGATTCCAAAAAAAAGGGGTTTAAATCCCCAAGATTTAAAAACTATAAAAAGGACTCAAGGATGAGCTTCCCAACCTGAAGTGTACACCTGTTGTTCCTGAGTCTGTACTAGGGCTTGAAGTACAGTGTCAAGGCATCCGAAAGTATGTAAAGGATGAATACGAAGATATATGTTATCCTTCGGTGTAGGAAACCAATGAAGGTTTCTACGTTCTCGCTGTCTAGCTTCCAACTGCTCTTGAGCAGTTATATCACGCTCAATGGCTGCCCATGAAAGTTCTAATTCCTCCCGGGTGTTAGCAGTTTTAAGGATGGTATCGAAAAGAGTTAAGGCGATATGATTTTGATTAGAAAGTCCGTGTTGAATATTAGGTTGAGTAGCTGCAGGGACAGTCATTGAGGAGCAGTACCAGTATGGAAATGATTTAACGTGATATTTCAACGCTGTTTCAATTTAGTCGAAATAGGATAAATTTTTTGCATGAAGAACAAAATAGGAATGCAAACTGAAGGCCCTTTCCCATAACTGTATTATTTTTCAGTAAAGGTGTGGAATGAGAGAAAAACATTTAGCTGTGGATAACGTAAATTCCCTATTAGTAGAAAACTCATACATACATAGAAGAAGAAATTGACATAGAAATAATTGACATAGTGTAAATAAATATAAAATTCTGTAAATGCGAATTGGTCTTACACCTGCTGATAGCTGGTGCAGAGGAAAGACAGGAAACAATTACAGAAATTTAAAATACCTTCACTATAGTAGTGGTCGTACTAAGTTATAGTGATATACATCAATTATGTAGAGCAAAATGAAAAGAAACAAGAAAACATAACGAAACAAACTTGTAACACAGTCGTGACAGAATCGGGAATCTTCAAATTTGCTTGTATTAACTTCTTTGATGCAAAATCTCTATTACATTCATTACCAAAAAGTCTAGCCTTTAGTTCTTCTTTTTGTGATCTATTTATACAAATTTGCCCTTCTCTACTCCTATTTTCAAAAAAGTGCCAGCTACCTGCCTTTACGTGACTTAGTGCATATCATACATCTGTCCATAAACTGGATACAAGTTGTGAAAGTTCCTCTTGGCAGCTGTGAGGAGAGAAAACACTCCATCTCTTCTACTTCGTTTTCAAAAAGGGCCAGGTGCTTGTCTTTGCATAGACTCAGTGCATATCCTACATCTATCCATGAATTGGGATACAAGCTGTGACGACTCTGCTTGACAAATGGCTTCGGCAAAGTAGCATTCTCGGGCTAATTGTGGAAGTCTATTCCCCATATGTGCATCAACCATATCAAGGGCTCCGAGTTGTGTGCTGGGCTGAATCAAATGTCCATCAATTTGAGCCATGTCTACCTTGTCTATCTTAGAGATCTCTGCCAAATTTCTCTCATTTTTCTCCTTCATGTCGAGGGAGATCCGCTCTATATTCATCTGCCTTAGCGTCTCTGTGTCACCCCCACTTTCCATCCCTAACAGTTCACCATTTATGGATTTGAAAGCTTCTTCTAGTGAATTTGTCACTTTTTGAGCCTGCTCCTTGCTTAAAGTCATATCATGCTCCCAATTTTTTAACAAAATATTACCCCTAGTCTGTTCAACAATGGTGAGCATGGGAGACCCTGCTGAAAACCTATTGTTGGTGGCTATCACTGCTTCTTGGAAGGCTATCCGAGCAGCTTCTGTGTTTCTTTCCTTGACGATCAGATTCTCAGAAATCTGATGCATTAACAGACAATCTCCTCGAAATTCCCCTACTTTGTTTAGCAGGCTCTGTTGAGCAGAAGAGATCCTGCTCTAAATGTCGATTGCTCGAGATTTAACAATCTTGATGTCGATCACGTTGCTCCCTGCGACCTCTAACTGAGCCTTTAACTGTGTGATCGTATCCCTCTGCTGACCCGACTGCACTCGACCCTCTCGGATCACTGAGTTTGCTTGTTCCAGCTTGGTTTTGAGGACTTCGATCTCTTTCTTATCGACCAATTGGGCCAGCTCTATTGCCCCACTCGCTTGACTCTTAGCATCTTCCATATCCGAAGCTATTCGGGCTTCAAGAGTCTTGATCAGTCGATTTTTTCTCTTGAACTAATTTTTCAACATCGCAACCGAGAATTGGTTCGTTGACGCATAAGCTTCCAGCGTCCCTGCTATCTCTGTGGCGAATTCATCACTTTCTTTTTTTTTCCATCTGTCATTACTTTGAATTTTTTAACAGTGGACTCTCCCTCTTGATAAAATTCCCGCTTTACCACAGCCTTTCTCTTTCTGTCAAAAAGGAACTCATTAGGGGGGAGTTCCTCTGCCCTTATAGGTCTTAGTTCTTCGCCAAATATCCATCCCTCGCTGACGTCTCCCTGGGCCGACTGCAACGGTGTGACAGAGGTGATGGGTTGTCCGATCTGCTTTGCCACCTTTCCTAGTGTGACGAGTGATTCATGTTCTTTCGGAGGATCGGAGGTCTTCGTCTTTGTCCCTGTCTCTGGATTCTTCTCTGGCTCGGGACTCTTCCCCTCTTTGGGACTCTTCTCCTGCTCGAGACATTTCCCCTGTTCGGGACTCTTCTCCTGCTCGGGACTTTTCCCCTGTTCGGGATTCTGGTCCTGCTCCCCTTCCTGACGTCTTTCGGGATTAGAAGTTTTCCCCGCAGAACTTTCGGCCTCCTTTTCTTTGTCCTTGGATAGTCCCAAACCTCCCAGCACCACAAGGAGACATCTTTTCCTATGTTACTGAAATTTTAAAACCGAGGCCCTATCTTCGGGTGCTAGAGATCTGATTCGAAATTGCACTTCCGAATAGGACCTCGCCCCTCGGAAAACATCATCCGAGGGCGAACACTCATGTTCGAACCTTTTTAATCCACAATTCCCCAAATGGGTGCTTACAATTCTCTGCGGATCATGCTTTTTGTACTCAATAGAGACTAGGCTCAAGTTTTCTAAGGTTGCAGCTTCAGCCTTAGCATGTCCGAAAGCTAATAAGGAATAGGAATTAAGCCGAACAGGGAAAAACGACCATACCTTCTTTGATGACGCTTTGAGCTCTTTACTTACTCCGCCGATTACTGTTTGTCGCGCAATCTCACGACAGGCCAGCTTGTCGGGGATGAAAAGAGGTAGCGCCAGAGGAGGGACAGTTGCTCCGAAAACTCTAAAATAGGAGAATTCTTCTTCTACATACTAGTCCGCGATACTGCTTAGATTCGTAGCAATGATATCAGAGATGCGGGGTGGCGAAAGGCCAAAAATGGCGATGTGTAGGGGCACTATCACCCAGTTGAAAATCTCATAAATAAACTTATTTGCATTATTTTCCCACAGCTTGTCGTGGTATTCATGCACCGTTTTTTCCTGGGTTGGACTCCAAGCCCAATTCATCAAAGGAAAAGGTGTCATGGAGCATATTGCGTCCATGATATACGCGGACATGAAGAATCCGGATGGTCTCCCGGCTGCTTTTTTCTCCCGGTAATCTGTAACTCTGTTGAACAAACTGTCAGAGAGCATCTTAGCCCAATTAAAAGAGAAACCTTCTGCTACCCAAAAGATGAGAGGTACCCATTGGATGTAAAAATGCGCGGTATCCTCCCATCCGAAAAGCCAACAAGTCATCATCGCCACATACATTTACTGTGGCTCCAATGAAGAAATCAAATACACACCTTTGTCATTCGCTATGAATGTTGCGGAGTGCGAGACCCAATCTTTGATCAAACCAAGCATGGTTTTTTCATATTCTTCGCATTCCTTCTTTTTGAATTCCTCCAGGAATTATTTGCCATATGTATATTCAGAAGTCACTGGGAGCTTGTACATAGATTGGATATGCTCTGGTCTGAAAGTTCCGACCATGACCTGTCGGTCATTTACGATAGTTCTGGTGGACAGGTCGATGTGATCCAATGCTCATCGGATCATGTCGTAGTATGGGAGCAACCGAGGTCTAGTTGCAACCAGCTGCATTCCCGACTGAAAAATTGTCTTATACTTAGTGTTCAGGTCATCCTTTACAATATCATTGTCATCGTCATCCGACTCTGAATAGTTTACCAATTCGGATTGCAGAATGTCTGAAATAAACGACCAGGTGGGTACTGAGCCGCCAGTTCGTGGTGAAGTATATGAGACGTTGTCTGGACCCTTCGCTGCAACCTCGACATTTGCTTTCGCTGCTCTCCTTGGAGCCATGGCTGACGCTTTCTTTTTCGCTCTTCTACAATAGACCTGTGTATACATGCGGAAATGAGTTCTCTCGGAGAAAGGTGAGCTCTGTGCGCTTATGAGAAATGTTTAAAAATAATGAAACTCTCGTATATATTTGAAAATCCTATACCTTTGAAGTAAGTCTGTCAAATCGCAAATAAAACCAAATTTATTGTATAAATCTGATCTTATTTACTCGTGGATTTACCCTAATTCCTCATTAATTTCATCAATGTTCGGCAGCTTGACAAGCAACCGGGTTATGGAGAGCAAGTAAATTCCTCGTGAAGTGTACCAACCTCGATACGCGGGGTGTATCTCATTGAATTTTAAAATTTCAAATTTCACAACGTTAACCATTTTCTCGCCTTTCGTTGTATCGTAAATTTTCTTTTCATCTTTTGACTCTTCAACTCGCGAGGTTGCGAGTACCGATTTTTCCTTAAATAATAACCAAGATTTGGCGCATTCTTAATTATATAACTAACCTAATCGTCATATCGCGACTCGGGAATTCGAAGACAAACTTTTGGAAGAATGATATGCCGAGTTGTGATATCACGATGTGGCGATAATTAAGACTCAAATTAAAAGAAGGAAGTCTTAGATTAGGCGACTAAATAATCTTTCTATAATTATGTCGCAACTTCGTGAATCGGATTTTTGGGCACCTTAACTCGATGAAAGAAAGTGTTGGGTGACGAAGTGCCGAGAACCAAATTTAAGCATGATTAGTTTTTTACCCTTAGTTTCTAACCAAGGTTATCACAAAGTCATCATGTTCTCGGCTATCGGGGCTGCAAGAACAAAAACTTAGGTCTGATGGATGTCGAGGCATGAAACCTCGATGATGTCTAATCAGAGGTTAAATATTTTACCCTAGTTAATGCCTTGGACGAAAATTAGAGCTAAGTTCGCATTTTCGTGACTAGGGACTTGTGAATTCAAGAAATAAAGTGTCCGACTAGCGAGACCCCGAAATAAAACAAAAGAGAAAACATACTTGCGAAAAATGGACTCCTTTTGAAAGTGACAAAGCATTGCTATTCATGGGACAAGATTTCAGAGCTTTATGATTTCGGAAGGAGAAGAAAAGCAACTTTAGATCTCAAGTATCGAAAATTGAAAATTGCGCGAGGTGAAAGACAAGGGAAGCTCCAACAACACCAAAAAAATTTCCCCTCCCAGAGCGGAAATAAACCTTTTGGATCTACCCCAATAAATATTGATAACCCGAAGAAAGAACCCTTGAAATGTTGGGGTTGTGGAGAAGGACATCTATTGAGGGACTGCCTGCACTGACAACAGAACAGTCGGAGAATTTACAATGTTCAAGAAGCTACCACCGTCAATGACGTGGCCAAGAGTATGCCACAAATTTATGCAACCGTGGATAATAAACAAGATGACCACCAAGCTTCAGTGGTGGAGATGGAAGGTATGATCACCAACCATCTAGTGTCTATTCTAATTGACCCTGGTTCAAATTTGAGTTATATAGCTCCTAAGGCTATTGATAAGTGTAAATTACAGCCACATAAGCATGCCAAGCCATGGTTGGTACAGTTAGCCACTGACGCCAAAAGAAAGGTAACGGTGGTCATACCATCTTTCCAATTCACTATGGGTGAATTCCCCACCCAAGCAACCCTTAACATACTACCCCTAGGATCGTATGACCTGTTGATTGGTATGGACTGGCTAGCCACATATAAAGCCAGATTGGATTGTTACCATAAAAACTTAGAATGTGTAAGTGAAGAAGGAAGAAGGATAACCCTTCAAGGGATCCAAAAACCTGTCTTGGTGAGGCGAATATCAGCCCTTCAAATGAGAAAGTATTGCAGAAAGGGATGTCCACTATATGCGATACAGGTGTTGGAATCAGTTGAAGATGACAAACCAAGCCTTGAAGACCACCCCACACTAAGAGAATATAGAGATGTGTTTCCAAAAGAGGTATCGGGTCTACCTACGAGAAGGGACATTGAATTATCAATAGAACTTGCACCAGGAGCAGTGCCAGTGTTTAGGACACCCTATAAAATGAGCACACCCGAGCTAGTTGAGCTTAAACTACAACTAAATGAAATGATGGACAAAGGCTATATCTGACCCAGCATGTCCCCATGGGTAGCACCAGTTCTGTTTGTGAAGAAGAAATATGGTACCCTCTGACTGTGCATAAATTATAGACAACTCAATAAGGTAACCATAAAGAACAAGTACCCCTTACCCTGGATTGATGACATGTTCGATCAATTGGGAGGTGCTTCCATATTCTCAAAGATTGACTTGAGATCTGGATACCAACAAGTTCGAATCGAGAGAGAAGACATCCACAAAACCGCCTTCAGGACGAGATATGGTCACTACGAGTTTGTGGTAGTACCATTTGGATTGACCAATTCCCCTGCCACTTTTATGTGCTTGATGAACAATGTGCTCAGCAAATTCCTAGACAAATTTGTACTGGTTTTTATTGACGATATATTAATTTACTCCAAGAATAGAGAGGAACATATTAGACTTGTGCTTCAAGTTCTAAGAGAACATCAGCTCTATGCCAAATTTTGAAAGTGCGACTTTTTCTAGAAGCAAGTACACTACTTGGGCCATGTCATATCTGAAGAAGGAGTAGCCGTAGACCCTGACAAGATCAGGTCTATCATGGAGTGGCCTACCCCAAAGGACTTTCAGATATTAGATCCTTTATGGGCCTAGAAGGATACTATAGGAGGTTTATAAAAGGATTCTCCAAGATTGGTTGTCCAATCACTACCCTCCAGAAGAAGGGAGTTAAATTCCTTTGGACCCCAAAATGCGAAGAAAGGTTTCAGTCCCTAAAACATCTACTGACTCACGCACCCGTGTTGAAGATCATCGATCTCGAAGCTGGATTCCTAGTGTGCACAGATGCTTGTAAGGAAGGGCTCGAAGGAGTCCTTATGCAAGGAGGAAGTGTAGTCTGTTACGAATCCCAAAAATTGAATGAGCACGAAGTCAACTATGTGACCCATGATCTAGAGTTGGTTTCCATATTGCATGCCTTAAAAATGTGGAGGCATTACCTCCTAGGAAGGAAATTTATACTTATGACAGATCATTGTGGATTGCGACATTTGTTTGACCAACCAAAACTCAATGCCAAACAATCTAGGTGTATGGCCCTCCTTAGTGAGTTTGATTTTGAAATCAAACATATTAAAGGAAAGGAAAATAAGGTGGTCAATGCCCTTAGTAGAAGTATGAAAACAATTCACCTGGCAGTGGTGAGCACCTACGAGGTGAATTTCAAGGAAAGAGTCAGGAATGCACAAGAAACAAACACATTATTCCAGATTGTGACCTCGTACCTAGAGAAAGAACCCACAGGGATAAAGTATGAAGGCTACCAGATGATAGATGGAGGTATGCTAACTTACAGAAATAGATTGTATATTCCAGATTGTGACGACCTGAAGAGGTTCATAATGGATGAACTACATAAAATACCATATACTAGTCACCCGGGATATCAGAAGATGATCATGACCAGTAGGAAGCAATTCTATTGGCCTAGGTTAAAGAAAGACATAACTAACTATTTAGCTAAGTGCCTAGAATACCAACAGGTTAAAGCAGAACATCGGCACCCAGCCGAATTATTACAACCTCTACCAATCCATGAATGGAAATGGGAGACCATCTCCATGGATTTTATCACTAGACTACCAACATCGCCCAGCAAGAATGATGCCATCATGGTGGTGGTGGATAAATTGAGAAAGTCTACCCATTTTATCCCCGTCAAATCGACTTGCAAGGCAATACATATCACCAGCATATTCATGAAGGAGATATTCAGACTACATGGTATGCCTAAAAAGATCGTGTCTGACAGAGACACGAAATTTACTTCCAACTTTTGGAAATCCTTGATGACTGGTCTAGAGACCAAATTATTGTTTAGCACAACCTATCATCCTCAAACCGATGGACATAAGGAAAGAGTGAACCAAATATTAGAAGACATGTTAAGAATGCATGTAATGCATCAACCTAAAAAGTGGGAAGATTACCTGCCACTGGTGGAATTTGCCTATAATAACGACTACCAAGAATCCTTGAAGATGAGTCCTTTCGAATTCCTCTATGGTAGGCCATAAAACACTCTAGCCAGTTGGAGTAACCCAGTAAATAGAATTATTATTGGACACAACATGTTGAAAGAAATGGAACAACAAGTAATTCAGATAAAGCAAAATCTAAAGGTCGCTTAGAACAGACAAAAAAGTTACGTCGACCGAAAGAGAACTCCAAGAGAATTCAATATCGGAGACCACATATATATCAGATTTAGGCCTAGGAAGAGTTCCCTGAGGATGGGAGTTTGTGAAAAGTTGGCACCTCAGTATTGCAGACCCTTTGAAGTTCTAGATAGAGTGGTACCTGTAGCCTATAGGCTAGCACTTCCTCCCACAGTAAAAGCACATAATGTTTTCCATGTTTCATTATTGAAGAAATATGTACACGATTCTAATCATATAATTGACTGGTCTATAATCCAGGCAGAACCGGAGGGAGAATTCCTATCAGAACCTCAATGCATACTAGACAGAAAGGAAACCCCACTCAGGAACTGAACCATTGCACAGGTCAAGGTGCAGTGGAAAATTTTTGGCCCAGATGAGGCTACGTGGGAAATGGAAGATGCCATGAAACAAGCATATCTGGTTTTGTTTACTACTATACACACACGTCATATTGATATATAGAACATCGAGGATGATTTTCCTTTAAGGGGGAGGGAATTGTAACACCCTATTTCTCCCAGTCTGTAAAAATAATTATATTGGCCAAGAACTATGACAAACTCAAAGATGTGAATGTTTGATTTGATGGACCTTTGTATAAAAGGTTGAAGAATGTAAATTATGTTATGAATATGTGTTTCACAATTGCTCGGGAGGGGATGTGCTAAAAGAGACCATGGTGGCTAATGAGAAGTGGTGGAAGGGACCTGGAATGGTTGCGTTAACTTCCACCGAACCAATTCCATACTGGTTTTTACTTGCTCAAGGACCAAAGCAACTCTCTGACCTTGGAATAAATTACCCGTCAGGATAGTAGGTGGGGAGGCTCCTCAAGAGTTAATGAGGGGATGGGGGTGAACCACCCATCCATAGAAGCTCTTAGACTTGACCACAGATGGGGGAATTCGCGCCACACACAGTCTTGCAGAAAAGGCAAGAAGGGAAGTGTGGGGAACAGGAACATAGTACACACGCGATAGGGATCGCGGAAGAGAACCGGGAGGAACTCTAGAAATAAAAGGAGTTTTGAACATAGGAGAAGGAGAGTAACCTTCGTCCTTGACTTCTATTGAGCTGGAAGTAGGAGACTGAATCTCAAGCATCGTGGTCTAGCTCAAGGGTGGCTAGTGGTAAATCTGTTTGGAGTCACTAAGCCTACGGTTGGGTGGAAATGAGCACCCCTCTCAATAGTCGCGTCACACCTGGTGTTTCTGATAAGTGTTTATGTCTTGTATTTTGAATTGAATATCCTAGATGCATGCTCATGTTTATACCTTCATAAATGGTTTCTGTATAGAAGTGATTGCCTTGTGTTTTGATTGGGAATAATGGATGCATGTTTATACTTATATGACCATAATCAGTTTATGTATAGAATGAATAAGTTCAGAATACAAGTTCATTCCCTTGAGATTTGTCCCATCTACTTGACTCACGCTATGTCCTGGTTTGATTTCCCGAAGGCACCTCCTCTCGGGAAGTTCCCTCGCATTCGAGAGTCGGAGTGAGTTCCTTGAAAAGATTACCATTATAGTAAACCCACGAGTTTACTTTACCCCTGTCACATAGTTCATAGCTCAGTGAATTAGGAAGGCTTTTCAGTCAGGTCATAAAGCTAAGGGATAATTACCCAAGAACCCTCTGAAGGATCATGTGATCTGAGTCTGGAAACCTTGGACAGGAAAGAGTAGTTCTCTCAGGTTTCGAAGTCATGGGAGTTCGAAGCTCCGAGAGGTTGAATCTCATGATTCAGGCTTAGAAAGGACAACGAGTCCAGTTATCGAAAGAGAATACCCCATCATTTGGTAGACGACTGGTCGAAATCCTTTCAGAAATACCAAGAATCGGTTTAGCGTGAATAAGATTCATCGTTTCGGCACCCGAGAAACCAAAGGGCAAGACCTCTTGTCTTTGCAAGTCGTGAAATCCCAATATACGAAACCCAAAATCAGTTTAGCATGAATAAGCTTCAACGTTTCGGCACCC
The DNA here is from genome assembly GCA_009831015.1 of Picea engelmannii. NCBI lineage: Eukaryota > Viridiplantae > Streptophyta > Pinopsida > Pinales > Pinaceae > Picea > Picea engelmannii. The sequence continues at coordinate 758,012 of ML776853.1, read as the reverse complement.
GGGATACCAAAGGACAAGACCCCTCATTTTCGCAAGTCGCGAAATCTCGGTATACGAACCCCTGAATCGATTTAATGTGAATAAGCTTCGGTGTTTCGACACCTGGGAAAGCAAAGGGCAAGACTGTTGGCATGTTTTATAGGCAGTGTATGCTTGTCATTGATGGAAAGTACAAAAATAATGATCATAAGTGCAGTGATAATCGAGGAAGAGCAACAACCGTGATCGTTGGATCAACAACTCATAATTTCCGATGGTTGTCAGATCTCAATGTAGACAAGAGGAGCGCGCAGATATGGAGGATAGATCTTGGGCATTATATCCGAGCGCAGGGTCCGACCACCATTGGATCCAGGAGAGCCTACACGTTATTTAAAGTGCAAGGAGTAGCGCGCTCACAAAATCCTGAAAGAAGGAGGACCGCCCATCTTCAGGCAGGACACGTGGGGAAAGATCGTTATTTTGTTGACTGGAGAGTCAAAGGAACGGGGTTCCCTAACCGCTCGAAATCGCGATATGCGAAATCACAAAATAATCTGAGCCGTCAGATCAAGGTTTGATATGGACCGTTGATCCCAGTCCATTTCAGAGTTTCACAGATCAAGAGTTGGAGATGTCAAATAATATTAACCACAAGAATCCCGAAATCGCGATATGCGAAATCGTGACTTAATCTGAGCCATCAGATCAAGTTTTGATATGGACCATTGAGTCCATTCCATTTTGGAGTTTCGCGGATCGAGAGTTGGAGATGTCAAAGAATAATAACCACAGGAATCCTGAAATTGCGATATGCGAAATCGCGACTTAATCGTAGCCGTCAGATCAAGATGTGATATAGACCGTTGATTCGACCCCATTTTGGAGTTTCGTGGATTGGGAATTTGAAGTGACAAGAACAATGAACATAAATAATGTCAAAATCGCGAAATGTGAAATCGTGAAATGATCTGAGCCGTCAGATCAAGTGTTGATTGGGACCGTTGATCCCACGCCATTTCGGGGTTTCGGGGATCGCGACCTAGAGAGTCGAGATGCCTGATCTCCAGATTCATGAAATGAGAAATCATGAAAGCGCCTTATGCATAAGGTTGTGGTCACAACCCTTGGTCACATCAGCGAGAGATGGAGGAAAGAGCTATACCAACCAAGCTCCTTTTCGGGATCACGACTGGGAATGTCGAGACACATGGTCACATGAATGCCGAACTGCCGAAATCCAAAATGCCGAAATGAATACAAGATCCCTTGGAATCAATCCAATGGTGCAGGTGAATTTGAACAAGATCGGAGGGCTACTATAGCATGACACTGTGTAACTGCCAGAAACCACTGATGGTTTTTTCCAGAGGACTCGAAGACACTTCAGGATGATTGACAGAGGAGGTGAAGAGTGTCTAGGAATATTCAAGAGGGATGAAGATGACCGTGGAGGCGATTGACAACTCGATGAGAATTGAGGCCTGTAACTGGAATAGAGAAGGTGAGATCGACTGTCATAGAGAAGACGAAGAGTCTCAAAGTGCCAGAGAGGCTGAGGAATCACAGTATAACATAGAGTGATGTTGAACAAGTGGAAAACGACTAGAGAAGCTGAAGAGTCACGATGATGATTAGACAAAGCACTCAAGTTGTGGAGGAATTTAGCGCGGAGTGAGCATGTAGAGGCATGGCGAATATTGCATGCACAAAGACAACAGAGACATGAGAATGAAAAAAAAAAAGAGATAGGAGTCGTCACGCTGGAGGAAAATTCAGGTGTGTGCAAGGAGGCAGAGCGTAGGAGCAGAAATGCATAGTAGAGGAATGGTGCATTGAAGGGCTATGGCGCAGAGAGCATAAAAGACAGAAGAACAAAAAGTGAAAGGGGTGTGCAGAAGACACTGATGCAGACAGGGAAGAGCAGTGTAACAGAACAACGACAGGGTTGGTAAGCCATTGAATAATTTTATATCGCTGTAATAAGTTTTAGTAACAAATAATTTATAATTCAGGGTGGTTGGTAGGTGCTAGGGAGGACTGGTGTCCTCAAAGGTTCAAGTGGGTTCTTGAACACAGGGAGTTGGTACTTCCTTCTAGTTGGTGCTAGAGAAACCAGGGAGTTGGTGCTTCCTTCTAGTTGGTGCTAGAGAAACCAGGGGGTTGGTTCTTCCTTCTAGTGGGTGCTAGAGAAAACAGAGAATTGGTGCTCTCAGCAAGTTGCAGCTTGCAAAACAGAGGTTGTAGCCTCACAATGAGTTGGTGCTCATATGTATGATAATGTAAATAATGTAGATAATACTTATCATATAAAGAAAAAGAGGTTTTTACCCTGTATGGGTTTCCTCGGGAATTATTTGTCTCTGTTTTCTCATATATGTGACTAATGCTAAATGTGCCTTTGTTTATTTCCGATTATTGTGATCATCATTGAGTTCCTTGTAAATATTTTAAAAGAAGCATAATTGTTTAAGCACGGTAACAACTGATTCACCCCCCCTCTCAGTTGTCCAACAATTGGTATCAGAGCAGGCCCCTTTTTAGCTAAGGGTAGATCCTAGAGCTTAAACATGTCAAGACATGAATCAACCAATAAGGCCCCTCTGTTCAATGGAACAAACTTTGCCTTTTGGAAAGTTAGAATGAGAACCTACATAATGGCTTTTGGTGCAGATGTCTGGGATGTATTAGATATTGGTTATGTAAAGCCAGGTGTGCTAGCTAATAAGGATGACAAACTAGAATTTAGCTTCAATGCTAAGGCTATGAATGCTATCTTGAGTGGGTTTGGAGAAGCATAATTCGTAAAAGTTATGCACCTAGGAACTACCAAAGAAATGTGGGACAAACTCATTAGCAGTTATGAGGTTAATGAGAAGGTAAAGGATGCAAAGCTTCAAACCTACAGAATACAGTTTGAACAACTGAAGATGAAGGAAGATGAAACTGTTGGAAAATACTTTCTGAGAGTAGAAGAAA
>ML776853.1:740316-752654 GCA_009831015.1 Picea engelmannii | reverse complement strand
CTTAACAAATCCCACCTCAGACCACAAAGTGACAAGACACCTTATGAATTATGGTTTGGAAGACTTGCCTCAATCAAACACTTCAGAGTCTTTGGGAGTAAATGCTACATAAAGAATAATGATGAGAACCTCGACAAATATGATGATAGGGCAGATGAAGGTATTTTATTAGGGTATGCTACAGATAGTAAAAGATACAGATGCTATAATAAGAGGCTGCATAAAATGGTTGACTGTATTGATGTAAAAATTGATGAAGGAATCCCAGAAAGAGAGGTGTATAGTAATGAGTCTTCTACAGAAGACACAGCTAAAGCTGAAAATGAACAGGTCCAAGAATCAGAAAATGAAGACTCTGAATCAGATGAAGACTCAGACACTCAGACAGACTCAAATCAGCAATAAACTACAAATTCCTCCTCCAAAATCAGTCAAAAGAATCATCCTGCAAGTCAGATAATTGGGGAAAAAGACAAAGCTGTACAAACCAGAAGAAAGCTTATCAAAAACACTGAACAATCTCATACAGCCTTCATATCCATGATGGAACCCAATAATTTTAATGAAGCTAGAAAAGATGACCACTGGGTTAAAGAAATGAATGAAGAACTTGATCAGATTGAGAAAAACAATACGTGGGAGATGGTTCAAACACCTAAAGATAAAAATGTCATTGGCTCCAAATGGATCTTTAAGAATAAGTTGAATGAGCAAGGACAAGTTATCAGGAACAAATAAAGGTTAGTCTATAAAGGATATGCTCAGATAGAAGGACTGGATTTTGATGAAACACTTGCGCCCGTAGCAAGATTAGAAGCTATCAGAATATTTCTTGCCTATGCTTGTCATAAAAGGTTTAAAGTCTACCAAATGGATGTCAAGTCAGCCTTTCTCAATGGAGATTTAAGTAGAGAAGTCTATATGGAACAACCAGAGGGTTTCAAATTGTCTGATAACCCTGACTTAGTATGCAAGATGAAGAAATATTTATGTGGTTTAAAACAAGCCCCTCGAGCCTGGTATCATAGACTGGATAGGTATCTCAAAGACAAAGGGTTCAAGAGAGGAACAACTGACAACAATCTGTATATTAAAATAGAGGATAATGATTTGCTCATCGTACTGGTCTATGTAGATGACATCATCTTTGGATGTAATAAGGATTCACTGGTACAATGGTTTTCTTCTACCATGGAGTCTGAATTTGAAATGTCTATGATAGGAGAACTGTCATTTTTTCTTGGTCTGCAAATTACTCAGAGGCCCGAAGGGATGTTCATTTATCAAGAAAAATATCTAAGAGAAATGCTGAAAAAGTTTCAAATGGAAGATTCTAAACCTGTGGGTAAACCTATGGTAACTGGATGTAAATTAAGCAAGGATGATGATTCACCTGATGTTGATCAAAGCTCATATCGATCAATGATAGGAAGCCTGTTGTACATCACAGCATCTCACCCAGACATAATTCATGCTGTAGGAATGGTGGGAAGATATCAGGCTGCACCCAAATAGAGTCATTTGCAAGATGTCAAAAGGATATTCAGGTATTTAAAAGAAACAATGACTTATGGTCTGTGGTATCCCAGAAATCAAAATCTTCAGTTGACTATTTATTCAGATGCAGATTGGGCAAACTGTGTTGATGAGAGAAAAAGCACCAATGGAGGAGCATTCTTCCTGGGTGACTCCTTAGTAGCCTGGCTTAGTAAAAAGCAAGGTTCCATTTCTTTATCAACCATAGAGGCAGAGTACATTGCTGTTGCTACATGTTGCACCCAGGTATTATGGATGATTCAGACACTTGCAGACTTAGAGGTAAAATACACTGCATCGATCCCAATTCATTGTGATAACACTAGTGCCATCAGTGTGTCTAAAAATCCTGTATTCCACTCGAAGACCAAGCATATTCCCATAAAATATCATTTTCTGAGAGAGAAGGTCACCAATCAGACTGTTCAGGTCCATTACATTCCCACTACAGAACAAATTACATACATCTTTACTAAACCCCTAGCCAAGACACCTTTTGAATATCTCAGACAGAAGTTGGGTGTCATTTTGTCTCACACCTAAAAGAGTCCATCGTCTGAGGGGGAGTTTTGTATTATTTGAATATCTAATGCCTCCTAAAATTACTGCAACATCTCAGGGGGAGCATGTTTTTTCTTTGACATTGATGTCAAAGGGGGAGAAAAGAATTTGGGTGCCTTAGTTGCAATCAATGACAAAGGGGGAGATTGTTGGCATGTTTTACAGGCAGCGTATGCTTGTCATTGATGGAAAGTACAACAACGATGATTAACAGTGCAGTGATAATCGGGGAAGAGAAGCAACCGTGATCATTGGATCAACAACTCAGAATTCTCGATGGCTGTCAGATCTCAATGTAGACAAGAGGAGCGTGCAGATATGGAGGATAGATATCGGGCGTTAGATCCAAGTGCAGGGTCTAACCACCATTGGATCTAGGAGAACCTGCATGTTATTTAAAGTCCAAGGAGTAGCGGGCTCACAAAATCTCGAAAGAAGGAGGACCGTCCATCTTTAGGAAGGACACGTGGGGAAAGATCGTCATTTTTCTAACTGGAGAGTCAAAGGAATAGGGTTCCCTAACCGCTCGAAATCGTGATATGAAAAATCACGAAATACTCTGAGCCGTCAGATCAAGGTTTGATCTGAACCGTTGATCCCAATCCATTTCAGAGTTTCGTGGATCGAGAGTTGGAGATGTCAAAGAATATTAACTACAAGAATCCCAAAATCACGATATGTGAAATCGTGACTTAATCTGAGTTGTCATATAAAGGTTTGATCTGGACCGTTGATCCCAGTCCATTTCGGAGTTTTGCGGATCGAGAGTTGGAGATGTCAAAGAATAATAACCACAGAAATCCCGAAATCGCGATATGAGAAATCATGACTTAATTGCAGCCATCAGATCAATATGTGATCTGGACCATTGATCCAACCCCATTTCGGAGTTTCGTGGATCAGGACTTTGAAGTGACAAGAACACTGAACATCAAGAATGTCGAAATCACGAAATGCAAAATCGTGAAATGATCTAAGTCGTCAGATCAAGTGTTGATTGGGACCGTTGATCCCATGCCATTTCGGGGTTTCGGGGATCGTGACTTGGAGAGTCGAGATGCCTCATCTCCAGATTCACAAAATGCGAAATCATGAAAGTGCCTTATGCATAAGGATGTGGTCACAACCCTTGGTCACATCAGCGAGAGATGGAGGAAAGAGCTAGAACAACCAAGCTCATTTTCGGGATTGTGACTGGGAATGCCGAGACACATGGTCACACGAATGTCGAACTACCAAAAGTCGAAATGCTGAAATGAATGCAAGATCCCTTGGAATCAATCCAACGGTGCAAGTGAATTTGAACAAGATCGGAGGGCTACTGTAGCACGACACAGTGTAACTGCTAGAAACCACTGATAGTTTCTGCTAGAGGACTCGAAGACACTTCGAGATGATTGAAAGAGGAGGTGAAGAGTCTCTGGGAATCTTCAAGAGGGATGAAGATGATCGTGGAGGCGATTGACAGTTGGATGATCATTGAGGCCTGTAACTGGAATAGAGAAGGTGAGCTCAACTGTCACAGAGAAGACGAAGAGTCTCAAAGTGCCAGAGAGGCTGAGGAATCATAGTATAACATACAATGATGCTGAACGAGTGGAAAACGACCAGAGAAGCAAAAGAGTCACAATGATGATTAGATAGAGAACTCAAGTTGTGGAGGAATTTGGCGTGGAGTGAGCATGCAGAGGCATGGAGAATATTGCATGCACAAAGACAACAGAGACATAAGAATGAAAAAAAAGAAGAGATAGGAGTTGTCTCGGTGGAGGCAAATTTAGGTGTGTGCAAGGAGGCAGAGCATAGGAGAAGAAATGCATAGTAGAGGAATGGTGCATTGAAGGGCTATGGCGCAGAGAGCATAAAAGATAGAAGAACAGAAAGTGCAAGGGGTGTGTAGAAGACACTGATGCAGACAGGGCAGAGTAGTGTAACAAAACAACGACAGGGTTGGCAAGCCATTGAATAATTTTATATCGCTGTAATAAGTTTTAGTAACAAAGAATTTATAATTTAGGGTGTTTGGGAGGTGCTAGGGAGGATTGGTGTCCTCAAAGGTTCAAGTGGGTGCTTGAACACAAGGATTTGGTGATTCCTTCTTGTTGGTGCTAGAGAAACCAGGGAGTTGGTGCTTCCTTCTAGTGGGTGCTAGAGAAAACAGAGAGTTGGTGCTCTCAGCAAGTTGCAGCTAGAAAAACAGAGGTTGTAGCCTCACAATGAGTTGGTGCTCATATGTATGATAATGTAAAGCATGTAGATAATACTTATCATATAAAGAAAAATAGGTTTTTACCCTGTATGGGTTTCCTCGGGAATTATCTGTCTCTGTTTTCTCATATATGTGACTGATGTTGAATGTGCCTTTGTTTATTTCCCATTATTGTGATCATCATGGAGTGCCCTGTAAAGATTTTAAAATAAGCATAATTGTTTAAGCACGATAACAACTGATTCGCCCCCCCTCTTAGTTGTCCAACAAAGACCCCTCATCTTCGCCAGTCGCGAAATCCAAGTAAACGAAACCCCAAATCGGTTTAGCATGAATAAGCTTTGGTGTTTCGGCACATGGGAAACCAAAGGGAAAGACCCCTTGTCTTCGAAAGTCGCAAAATCCCAGTATACGAAACCCCAAATCGATTTAGCGTGAATAAGTTTCGGCGTTTCGGCACCTGGGAAACCAGAGGGCAAGACCCCTTGTCTTCACAAGTCGTGAAATCCTAGTATACGAAACCCCGACGCACTCTGTGGATGAGCCAGTTTAGTGTGAATGAGTTTCGTTATTTTGGCATCCGAGAAACCAGAGGGCAAGACCCCTTGTCTTCACAAGTCGTGAAATCCTGGTATACGAAACCCTGATGCGCTCTGTGGATAAGCCAGTTTAGTGTGAATGAGTTTTGGCATTTCGACATCCGGGAAACCAAAGGGAAAGACCCCTCATCTTCACAAGTCGTGAAATCTCGGTATACGAAACCCCGACGTGCTCTGTGGATGAGCCCTAGGTCACAGGACAGGGTCATGTGGTAGAAGGAGGAGGTAGGTGCTAATAGTTAATCAAAGGTCGAAACTCGGGAATCGACCTTTCAGGTCCCGAAAGAATCTGGACCATCCATTTGTAGAGGATGCGTGGCGAAGATCTAAAGCCGCTGGGGTTTTGGAGATCGGGGAAATAGGAGTGAAGACCCCTCCAAAATATCGAAAGGTAGAATGCCGAGATTTAATCCAGGCCATTGATCAAGTCGACGATCTGGACCGTAGATCCGGATGATACCGGGCTTTCGTGTTTCGGGGATTGAAGGAACAAGGGTTCCTTGTAATAGGAATCTCGAAAGTCAAGTTTCGGTAGTGCCATTTGGAGTTAGCGTGTGTTCACTGAGGTGGTCGCATGGAGTAGGAAAAAAAATGGAGCCAAGGAGCTCGTTAACCCCATTTTGGGTTTCAGCATTTCAAGGGACATGGAGTCAGGCAGAGCTCGCACACAGAAATCCCGAAACGTGAAAGATGGAAATGCTTTTTTGGTAAGGCCTGTGGTCATAGCCAATGATCACATGGAGGAGGATAAGAGAAGGGATGGTCTGTGCTAGGCCCCATAGAAATTCGGGGGTTCTGTCCCTCGAAGAAAAGACGAAAAATCTAGGTTGCCATAGTGGGTATGTGACAAGTCCTCCCTTGAAGAGTGAAATTTGAGTGGTCGATATGGTTCCATCATCGGTCAATCCCACTCCTCCCTTGAAGAGTGCCAAAGTGGTCGATACAGTTCCATCATTGATCGATCCCACTCCTCCCTTGAAGAGTTTAACCAAAGTAGTTGACCTAGTTCCATCATCGATTGATCCCACACCTCATTCAAAGAGTGAGAATGTTGCTCAGGTCTACCTTGTTAATATTGATTCACCCAGACAAGGGGGCACTCTTCCCGTCTCGATGGCACCCCCTTCAAGCAATCAAATGATTTCTATTGATTGGAATCATTTGACAGAACCTCGTCTTCCTTCTTACGTGCCTTTCCAAATCACCATGCAGGTTTGTGATAGGAATATTCCTAACACTGTAATAGATGAAGGTGCTTCTGTTAGCATCTTATCTGTGAATGCTTGGCAAACTTTTCGTTCACTGCAGCTTGTTCCGTGACTCAAAAGCCGTTGAACTTTAACATAAGAGTTAGTCAACCTTTAGGGATCCTTCCTGAGTTTCTGGTTACTTTGGGAGGAAAAATGGTCTACGTCGATGTGATGGTATTTCATGACCCCTTGGACTTTAATATTCTCCTTGGGCAAGACTATGTCTACGTTATGAGATATTTTGTGTTCAATCTCTTTCGAGTGATGTGTTTCTCTCACAAAGAAAACATAGTAATGATCGACCAACTTTCATTCATTGACCCTTATATGACGGTCAACCATCCACCTTCCCTGAATGGTCCATACATGCCAATGATGTCCACCCCGCCGCAGGTCAATTATGTAATGACCTGCCCCATGCATTCAACTCCAGACAAGAGGGAATCTCTCCCTTCTCATGACTTAGATCCAGTAGTTGACATGGTCATCTATTCGATAGGGCTATTATAGCTGGATATCCCTACCCTTATCAAGGTCATCAGAATGTTTTCTCTCTAGACTATTTTTTATCCATCTAGCGAAGATCTCTTAGAAGCCATGATTGACGTCTGTCCCTTTACATGTATTCCTTCCAGAGAATTTTCCTCTTGGAAGCCATGATCAAGAAGAGATTGCATGCATAGTTTTCCTCACTGTAGAAAGCTCGTTAAAAAATGAAACAAAATCTTTGAGCATAGTTTTTTTTATCTGTGGCAATATCGTTAAAAAATGAAACATAGGTCATGAGCATAGATTTTCTTTTTTGTGGCAATCTCGTTAAAAATGAAACAAAATCTATGAGAATAGTTTTAATTATTTGTGGAAAGCTCGTTAAAAAATGAAACAGAAGCCACGAGAATAGTTTTACTTCTTTGTGGCAAGCTCGTTAAAAAATGAAACAAAGGTGTTGAGCATAGTTCTTATCCTGTGTCAAGCGTGTTAAGAAATGAAACAGTCACCTCTCCCGTAGAGTCGAGTTTTTTCACTAGATCTCGTATATATTGAGTCAAGTATTTAGCTAGATCTCGTAGATGTCGAGTTGAGTCTTTTGTTAGGTCTCGTATTTAAACCTTCCTTTCATCCACCCTTATCCTTTTTCTCCATCTAGTACAAAAATTGGTGACAACCTCAAAGTCGGTGAATGAAATGAATCTTGGGGGCCATGTCCCCAGCCTTTGATTATCATTCTGGAGTTAAGCTGCTAGATTTTCAAGTTGGGGGCAGAGTATCAGCCATCCATGGGTAGCCCTACCTTTGGAAATTATGTTGGGAATTTAAAAGCATATGACTAATGTTGTTTCAATCTTGTGTAAAAATGAAACCAATTCCGAGCTTAGTCTTTGTTCTTTCTCATGATCGTAAATACATGAGAATAGGTTACCGAGCTTAGTCTTTGTTCTTTCTTGTGCTCGTAAATACATGAAATTGTGACCGAGCAAACTTTTATCACTTTTTCAGACTCGTAAAGGTTATACCAAAAAGGAACTCCTTGGAGTCTCATTTAAGCTCTTTTCAGACTCTCTAAACATGAAAATATTTTCGAGTGATCTTGCTTCATTTGACACTCGTTAAAAAGTTTGAAAGGGTGTCTTTCGAGTGGTAGTTTATCTCTTTTTCAGCCTCGCGAGACTAAAATTACGAAAAATGACAACCCTGGAGTCACCTTTAATTTATTTTCAGACTCTCTAAACATGAAAAACCATCGAGTTTTCCTTCTTTGGACTTGCTAAGCTACACATTGAAGGGCCCATATGGGAACGAACCCTTACTTTGATAATAAATTAAAATATACTTTTCATTTATAATTTTATGGTTTAATAAATTGATATAAGTTCATCTTAAAATTGATGTTAATTCATTGTAATTCCAAATTGCTTTAAAAAATATTTACATTTTCAATAATTTAAATTAGGAGTTAAAGTGGATTAAAATTGATATAGTAAAAATATATAAAAAATCAAAACAAATGGAGAAGGACTCAAATCCTCCTTGGCAATGGCACCAAAACATTGCATCTTAGTGCAAAGGCTCACTAGGTGACTAAGACAATGGGTAACATGGGAGAGTCGTCATTGTCACCTTAGAAACTACTCCCCTCATTTTATTGATGGATGCAATCCAACACAACGGATGCATCCCTAATAGATCTGAAGGATCTAATGGCCCATTCAAACCAAATCAATAGGGCCCTAAGGCTTCTACTTCTATCACCACCAATCAAGAGGATCAAACAACTATGGTTTATGGAAGATTTGAAGGTAATTTCCATATTTGAGTTCAAAGGGTTGTATGGCTATTCTAATGGCTTAGGCCAATCGGTATGAGATGAAGGAAGGTCCCCAAACACATAGAATCGAGAAATTATAGCATTATAAACCCTAGACATCATCCCTAGAAAGTGGCTAAAAAATGCATTAAAATTAACACTTTGTATTTTATAGTTTATTCCAAACACTTTCTAACCCTAATACTAAGATATCCAAGTCAATTAATGGTGAAAATAAAAGATTTTTTTTGTAATTTAACCCTAAAATACCCTAAAACATAAAAAATAAATTAAATGAAATAATTATTTACACAATGGAGAAGACTAGTGTCTTTCTCTACTTAGAGCATATGGAGTCAAGGATCAACAGACTTGAAGAGGATTGGAGTATATCTAGGTTCATAAGACCAGGGTAACTCCACTCATTATCCCTAGTGATTTGACCTAGGACTTTCTAATTTTCAAGGATGAGATAAGAGAAAAAGCCTCCTTGCTCCTTCCTCAAAGACTTAGAAGAAGGGTTTGTTTAAGAGGTATAATGTAAAATAAAATACCATGCCCAATTGCTTACTACTTAATTATCATCATCCATAAACATAACCAAGACAAAAGGAAGTATACTTAGATTATCATGCATTCATCCAAGCTTCACCAATATCCATTGAAGAAAAAAATACAATCCACACATAAAAATCTTGATTAAGAGGTCGCTCTCTTATGCAAGAGCATCTTTTCCTAAATCCAATTTGTAATTCGATCTCTAGAAGGTCAAAGGGAGAGTGGGTTCCCTTAACAGAATTTCCGTTGTAATAGATCTAGAAGCATCTAGTTAGGCGTGGAAAGAAGTTAATTGTTTATTTTTAGAAGTTTGAAAAGTTTTGAAGCTATTATGAATATGCCACTTTGAGTAAGCATTTACAGAAATTAGGGGATTAGTATAACCCACTCAGTCCCATTGATCATTGGTCAAATTGTGGCTTAGTGTTTGGACAGAATTTGAAGATTGTATTGATAGAGGATGTGTCCAAGCTTGGCAACAAAAATATATGAATAAGACCCCATTTCTGGTGTGAAACACTACCTCTGTGGCTGTCACATTCATGTATATGAATATCCTTTCATCGCTGGGTTTTTATTTGTGGGTAACGCGTGGTTATTGAATCATTTTAGAAATGAGAATGTGGATACACGCGTTGAAAACCCTGAAACCTCATTCAGTCAATGGATATTTGATTGTCTAATTAATTGGACTATGGCTTGTTGTGGCTAGATATTAGCGATCAAATTGTGGCTTATTGTATCAATGTATGTATTGAATTGATGGTAGTACCATCGGCATCGAGCTATATTATTAATTGATGCAAAATTCTCAAATCTACCTCTTTTCAGTAAACAGAGAATGCATTGTCTGGGATTGGAATAAGCATGCCATGAAATTGTTACAACAATTCCCATGTCACCATTTAGGTTTAATCATAAATATCAGAAATTTCAGATTGCTGTCAAAGAAAATGAAGAAAGTAGAAATCCTTTGTATCCATGATTGTGGACGAAGGCTGAATTGATCACGAGTTGAGAAGAACTCTCTCTTATATATATATATATATATATATATATATATATATATATATATGCTAACTCCTGCCTTGGCAGTTATTGATTGCCTTGGCAGTTATTGATTGGAATTGGGAAAACCAATAATTCAAGATGAAAATAAATTATTTTAGTACAGATCTTTGAGAGCTGTTGCATAGGGGTAAGAAAATGTTAATGTGTGACTCTATATTACATATTACCTATGAGGGTGGGGATGAGGGTGTGGGTAATATAGAGTAACACATACATATTTGATTAGAGTAGTCATTTTTTTCCCTACATCACTTTACTTAGACATCCATAGTGCACAAGAGAAAAAAGATAAAAGTCAAGAAAAGAGAAGTTTCCATCATGTGCAATGATCCAAATGAGATAGTGCTCCCTCTATAAATATTTAAATAGGAGGAAACCATGCAATATCCTCTACAAAAGGTTAAAATGAAGTAAATGCCCTAAAATGCAATAAACCCGTGATATTAGGTGCATAGGTGCCAACTTCAAAAATACATCTCATCAATTAGTAAAAGATGACATAAATGCTAGACATCCATGATAAATTCCCTCCATGAGTGATGTCATCCTCCAAAGTGGTATATAATTATCTAAAAGTCATGTCTCTCCATGGAATGGTGTTTCATCCAAGTTCATGTCTCATTGTCCAAAAGTCTCATCTAATCATCAAAGGAGCCAAGTGTCTCCTCATCATTCTTGGTTGGCTCCATAGTAGTCATACATCATCATTAAGTGAAACGTTCCATTATAAGTGCAACACCGTCAAGCTAGGGAATGACTTTGTCAATGGAGAAGGTGTCATGACCCCTCCAAAGGGGTGTTCTATCATCATCATGTCCATCATCATCAAGAGAATGCTCAATGTCCATCAAGAAGGTACAATTCCATCATCAGGGTCTCATGCCCTCTCCAAGGGGTACAAGGTCACCAAGAAATCCCAACATCCTAAACAATGGTCCAAATCATCATCAAAATAGGAGAACATCATCAAATCATGGAAGGAGAGTGTAGTCATCATCATCATGGTAAGAAGTGTTATCCCCTACCCTAGGAATAATTAAGGAGATCATGTCTCAAGGCCCACAGATCCTAGACATAGAGTGTCAAGAGTTAGATGACTTGAGCATGGCCCTTAAGGGCCCCTCTTTTCTTCAGTGCAATCCATTTATCATCAACAACAATATCCATCCCACCAGCCTAGTCCTAAAGTAGCAGTAAGTCTTACTCTATGAGGTAATGAGTTTGGGTATCATGGTATGTGTCACTTTGATTCTTGAAGAACTTAAATATGTTGCATTGGATTCTCCTTCATTTCATAACGTTTTCTTGAAAATTATGCTCTTTAACGTGTTCATACCTGGAAGGGTGACATGATGCCCTAGTAAGTTGATCTCCCTTTAGGATGGGTTGCCACTGGGTGGGTCTATGAAATGTCATTGTCCATTCCCTCCATACTTACCACTTTACATATTTATTCCTCTCATTTCTCCCCTACCTTTGTTCGGGCATTGGGATTTTACACACTAGGAAGGGTTGTACTTTTCCTTGTGGGAAGAAGAGGATAAAGGCCCAAAGGGTAAAAGTAGCTGGTAAGAGTTAAAAGACAAAAATGAAACCCTTGAGATGTTTCACTGATCCGGATTATTTTCGGCACGAAATGAGAGCGGAGATATAATAAAGAAATGCACAGAGATATTGCAGATATTCAATAATATAATAGAAATGTATACCATAAACACATATATACAGTAATACACGATTTCTATTAATCAAATAAATGTACAGAGACTGTAAAAATACAGAGTGAAAGACTCGCTAGAATGGTGGCAGCTTATCTCTGAGAAGAGATGTGACGGCTACTCGAATTCGCTAGAAGATGGTTACAATGAGGCTCGGAAGGCCTTTTTACAATAGACGGGAATGCAAAAATTCCTAGACATCCAAAAACCTAAACCTAGGAGATGAAGCGCCAAAAGTCATGTGGGCCCCGTTTGGGTAAGTTGGTGCATCAACTTCCCAGGGTCGTAACTTTTGCATATGATCTCCATTTTAGGCGTGTGATAGCTCGTTGGAAAGGTATCGTCGAGGAGATTCATTTTGGGGCCTCAATCATGCCTTTGGCTATCTTTGAGAACCTCGATCTCAAAAAAACTTCATTTAGGCCCTCAAAATGGCCCCGGAAGTTAAAACCTGCTAAAAATAGTAAATTGCCAAAATGGACAGAAAACTGTTTTGAGCCATTTGGAAAAGGTGGGTGGCCCCCGATATCC
>ML776853.1:689963-726748 GCA_009831015.1 Picea engelmannii | reverse complement strand
CCAGGGTCGTAACGTTTGCATACGATCTCCGTTTTAGGCGTGTGATAGCTCGTTGGAAAGGTATCGTCGAGGAGATTCATTTTGGGGCCTCAATCATGCGTTCAGATATCATTGAGAACCTCGATCTCAAAAAAACTTCATTTAGGCCCTCAAAATGGCCCCGGAAGTTAAAACCTGTTAAAAATAGTAAATTGCCAAAATGGCCAGAAAACTGTTTTGAGCCATTTGGAAAAGGTGGGTGGCCCCCGATATCCACCTGGATCATTCACCCAGGGATTCCCGAGAAATAAGTAAAAAGCGTCTCAGTAAGAAAAGGGAACCCATAAGAAAAACAAACACTCAAAGTATTAGTTGGTGGATGGGAGGTCTCATCATGAGCTAGCCTATTATGACCATGGGCATGTAGCAGTATGACACTACCATCTACCTAGTCACCAAACTAGGGAAGTGGCTCTTGGTGGCATAGACAAGAGAAAGGGAGTATCATCATGAGCCAACCTTCTCATCTCAGTGAAATTCTTGTGGATAACGTTGTCACCTCTGGTCACCAAGCCAGGACAATGTCCCTCAATTCTTCCCTTGAAGCATAAAAGAAACATATCAAAAGAAATGAAACTAAGAATAAAAGGCATTGAATGGGCTAGGAAAAAATGTGTCATCTATGACAAGGTGCATCTCGCCCTCTACAAAGGAACCCACAGGTAATATCTATATTTCCATGTTATCACTACACCCTATGCACAAACACTTACCCCACGCCACCTCACATACACTTACATGACCTAGATTGGTTCCCACCATGGAAACAACCCAAACTTAAGGAGGATTAGCCCAATAGGACACCCTGAGACCTTCTCCAAACTTGACTTGTTAAATTGCATAACGTCTTTGTGTAAATGTGTTGAACCTCCATAGAATAGATCTATCTAGAAAATACCACACACATTTGCAGAGAGAAATTGACAAAGAAGAAGCAAGAGAGAAAGAATGGAAGAATTCTTATTAACCATATTCCACACTCAAAGAGTGAATAATTTACAATAGATATAGGATACATGGGTAACTAATGCAATGTGCACCATAGTGGTGGTCTAAAGTGATCTGGACACACACCAGTAGTTACAGGAGTAAACTACCACCTAGTTTAGTCTCTCAAGAAGTTACGTGAGTGAATTGCCACTTAGTCTAAGTTAACTAGTCTATCAGTCTTCAATCAATTGACTAAAACAAGGTGAAGTGAGGAGGATATCATGGAATCATGAGTAATGAGCTAGTCTAATGATGATCCCAAGGACAATGTGCACTAGTTGGTGATGATCCCAATGCTGCATGGTGATAATCTCAATGTAGCATCTAGACTCCACTCAACTGATCAAACTGAAGTGAAAATTGAAGAGAATATTTTCCCTAGAGGAATATTCTTCCTAAAATATAGGAGACTGAGTAATGAATAATAAACAAAGAAAAACCTTAGGAAAAATAAACCCTACGTGTGCGTGAAGTAACTCCAACACCCCCTCTGAACATCACAATGGTGAAAATAAAGAATGGGTCTCAGCAACGAAGCCATATTAGTTTGTGCTCGTTGAATATTTTGTTGAAGATGTAGATGTCTGTGCGGATCTGATGAAGTATATGCACCATTGAGATGTCCACACACATCCACTTTATCTTATTGTAATGAAGAATATCCAAATAAAGTTTGGATGAAACTTTGAAAACCGTGTGATCGTTTCTGGAAAAACGCTAAAATGTTGTTGATTTTAAAATGATCATAAATTCACTTCAGATGATTTGTTTAAAATGATCATAAATTCACTTCAGACTCCATTTCAGATGATTTTTTTTTTGAAATTGGATATTTTCCCAAGAGGAATTTAAATATCTGATTTTTTTTCTGGAAATTGTGCTCATAAAATATCATAATTGAGTCTGATGTGTGTAGATCCCTTTTTGTCTCCTGAGATGCATGAATTGAGCAAGGAAAAGTGTCTATATGTGACTCCTGAGATGCATGCCATATATATTCCACATGAAATTCAGAAAACAAATATGAAATGGAGTAGACATCATCTTCAATTAATGGAATACAAATTTGTGTAGATACTTTTGTAGAAGACTCTTCATAATAAGAGGCTTGATCTTCTAATGGCTTCTCTTTTGGATATAACTGTTCAACCTTCTGCATGAAATCTTCACAATCTTCTTTATTCCCAAATAGAAGAGAATATTATCTCAACTGATCAAACTGAAGTGAAAACTGAAGAGAATATTATCCCTAGAGGAATATTCTTTCTAAAATATAGGAGACCGAATAATGACTAATAAACAAGGAAAAACCTTAGGAAAAATAAACCCTAGGTGTGTGTGAAGTAACTCCAACACTTTGAGCATTTGTCTGGGTAAAGGGGGGTTTGATGCACGTGTTTGGGTAATTTAATTATTAGATGTGATTTACATGTTATGATCCTTGTTACTTATGAACTTCTGGAGGGCATACTTGTTGTTGCTACAAGACTTTTTCTCGGTGGAAAGGTACACATGGGGGCATTATTAGCTCAAACCTCCATGGGGATGAAAACCCAAAGATGGATGTTGTAACCCTAGCTAGGGGCAAGAAGACATATGAGACTTGCACCAGGAAGAAAGAAGGTCATTTCCCTTGGAGACACTTTGGAACACCTAGACCCAGGGGGATCTTTCTCTTCCACCTAGACGTTGACCTTTGAGATCCCATGACGTCACCATTATGACCCTTGACATCATCTAGAGCTAGGGTTTGCATTTTGAAGGCAATTGTGAGCTGGTTGGCATGTGTGGGCATCATTCAGGGCCTTTAGAGGCCAAGCGTTCTGCATCTGGAGCCCAAGGTCACCCTAGAAGGGCATGATGCCACCCTTAGAGATGATTTTACATGATAATTAATTTTATTTATGTCAAATTTGAATTTATTTGTAAATTGGCGAGGTCGACCTTATTTTTACCAGAAAATTAATTAAAGGTCAAAATTTTGTATAAATAAACATAAAGTACTCTCATTTTTACATCACAACTACTCACACAAGAGGATAGGTATGAAATTTTCTCCCTAGAAGGGCTATTGGATGAAATTGTGAGGCAAACTCTTGTATAAGGTTGATTTTTTTCAAGTGGATCAATCTTGGAAGCTTTTATGGTGATCTGGCATGGTATTTTCATGATTATTCTTGGTGCAAGTAGGTAAAATATGCATTTTTGTCATTTATTGAATGGTTTATGTATGGTTTTATTTTCTCATACAAGATTATGATATTTCATGGTATACTTAATGCTTGAAGTAAGGAACTTAATTTGCTACTTTCTTACTTTCTATTTACCAAAACTTTTCATTGATTTGATCTAGTAACTAGTAAAATCCTAGAGCCCTAATTTGCTAGCACTCTAAGGTTTTGACCTAGTTATCTTTGCCTAAGTTTTTCCCATAATAATCCTAAGGAGAGCAAGGTGTTAGGGCCTAGAATTTCCTACACCCTAGTATCTTGTTTCTTTAGGAAAATTCATAGGGGGACTTAAGCTACTACTTCTCCTACACGTTCTCCCTCTTAGACTTGTGTGCACTATCAAAATTGATTTGTAGCCTCAGAAGAAGCCTCCACTTGACTCCATAATCCATAGAAGGAACTAGTTCTAGTCTCTCTGTTATTGAAGGATTGATCAAACAAGCACTGAAACCTTCTTCCTTGAAGCTTTTGCTAACTTTTACTAACCCTAAACTAGACTAATTCCTTAGCTAACTTGATGTTGTTTCAAATCACTACTACAACCATACTAATTCATACTAATTTGTTGCATTCACCTACATAACTTGCACTTAGCTCACTTAGAAATTGCTCGTGACAATTTCCAGTCAAACTACTAGATAAATGTTAAGTTTACATGGTGTTTCCTTGCAATTTTGAGCACTAGAATTTGTTGTTGTTACAAAATATTGCTACATAAATACAACAAATTCTCTACAAAAGTGGCATTAAATGCTAGCTAGACATTGCCAAATTTGCTTGCAACAATTAATTATCATTCAACATAGTTAAAGCTACATTTTCTTGTCCTTTTCAAGCAATTTCAAGGAGCCATTTTTGTGGTTGTTACAAAATAATTATTGTTGTTGTAAACTGTTACATTGCTGCAACTTTATATCAGCTGGCCTATTTTTTGAAGGTTCATGGTCTTAAGAAGCACTAACATCATATTTTGTACTTGAAATCTGCAATATTTTCTTTGTTGTCTTGTTCTAGGAAGGTACACTCCATTTTTACCGTTGCTTCATCCCTTAAATACCTTAAGAACCTTTTGACTTGAGTGACCAGTGAGAAGGGGGTTTTCTTGCATCCTTGCCTTAGTCTTATCATCCCTTTAGGTCACTAGGGATGTCTCCCATGGGGTAACTTTGATATACTCCTAAATAGAAAGGGGTTTCCTATTAAGGTGACAGTGATAGGTCTCCCCCTATTATGCAAATCTTGCATTCACTTGCCTTAGGATTTGGGAAAGTACAGATTGTGTGATAACAAGAAGTTCCTCTCCATCATGGTATATCATCATCTATGTGGGAACATATCATCATACATCTGGGGCACACACTTCCAAAACAACATAATATGCATGTAATTTCATATATGAGGATCATTAGTTTATATCACACCAAGAAACCTCATCAAAATTCACAATAGCTCAATATCGAATACAATTTACCAAGCCTAGATATGGTACAAACATCACCTACCCCTATCACATGCAACAAAACCCAAGGAAGAAAACATGTCCCATAAATCCCATCAAGGGATATGTAGAGGATTTCACTTTGAGTTAGCCTTTTATTAGCACTTTATCTTTCCACCCCTTCACTTTGACTTTTAACTTTCTCCACCCTTCTTCAATATTTGAATGGGGAATCTTGCTTTTCTTTTTTCTTTTCTTGGAGGAATCAATAACTAGGTTTAGTTAGTACTCGCATGACATAGGGTCGATGATCCAGATTTAGGAGTGGAATGAGCTGATTAACAGACTGTATACAATAAACATAGAGATAGGAAGAATAACACAAATATCCAGTGAACAATATCTTCTATTAAATAATGAAATAGGTTGAAACTGTAAAACTACATAACTGAAACTTGCTCGAATGGTGGTAGCTATCTCTATGAAGAGGTGTGGCTTCTACGCACATCCGTCTGAGTATAATGGATTATAATGAGGCTCCAGAGGCCCTTTTCATATTACTCATGAATGAAAAAACCCTAGACATCCAAAAACCTAAACCTAGAAGGTGAAACACCAAAAGTGATGTGGGCCCTATGGGTAAGTTGGTGTAATTTGGTACCTCAACTTCCTAGGGCCGTAACTTTTGCACACAACCTTTGTTTTAGGCATTTTATAGCCCGTTGGAAAGGTATTTCAGAGAACTACACATTTCATCATCAGAATTTGACTCTGCCTATAATATGATTGTGGAAAGAAAAAAAAAAAACAATGTTTAGTGCCCCAAAAGAGCCCTAGAAGTATAGCAAGATGTACTGACATGAAAACATACAAAATAAGCTAGTTGAATTAGGAGAGAGGCCACCCGTATCCACCTGGAGAATTTGTGGGGATTCAGATAACCCTAGAAGTGTAGAAATCACAATTATAAAGTAGTACAAAAGGACGTGCTAAAGTACAAAAGGATGTGCTGAAAACAAATGGATGCGAGGAGCCAGTTGGAATAGGTGGGTGGCCACCAATATCCACCTGGATCAATATTCCCCCTTAGGAAGCAATGGTCTCCATTACATTGAGTTCCCACATTAGGTGAGGAAACTTATACTAGATTTGGCCCTGGGTGAGTCACTTTCCTTGGTGTAGGAGTTTCCCTACCTTGACAACTCGATAAAGTTGGATCTGTAACTGGCGAGTTCCCTTGACCTGTGTGTCCACTATTTGATCGATGGATGCTTGTTCCATGCAGTTAGAGTTGAGCACTATTGGTGTCAGTTGTTCAACAATCTTAGAGGTGTCCAATAACGGTGGAAAATATGGCCGAAGGAGGTCCACATTGAATACTAGATGGAGACCAAGGAAGAGTGGAGTGTTGAGCTCAAAAGAATTACTACCCATAGCCTTGGTGATAGTGTAAGGCCCATAACGAAGTGGGCGAAGCTTTCGATGGGGCCCAGTGAGACACTCCTTCTGCAAATGTAACCAAACTTTTTCGCCAACCTGAAACTGGTGTGGTACCCTGTGTTGAACATGGAGATGCTTGTACTTAGCATTGGATTTCTACAAAATCTCCTGGACCTATTGACAGATGTGGAACCTCAATGGGTCCCAAGGGTTGGAATCCCAGACCCACCTGAAATGAGATATGGCCGATGGAACTATGGAGAGCCCTATTGTAACTGTGTTGGACATATGGGAGATTCTTTTCCCACATACGGGGATTCTTAGAATTGTGCATGCACAGGATGTGCACAATCATCCAATTGAAAACCTTGGTTTGGACATCAATTTGGACATCATTTTGGGGGTGGAAAACAATGGATTTTTTGAGCTTGGTGTCCAATAGAGACCAGAGACTCGGCCAAAATGTGCCGAGGAAATTGTTTTCTTGGTCGGAGATGATGGTATGTGGTATCCCAAAGTGGAGCCAAACTCGTTTGAAGAAGAGATTGGAAGTATCCACTGGTGCGCCATTCTTCTTACAGGATGTGAGGATGGCCATCTTTGAAAACTGATCAATTACCACAAACACACAGTCATTTTCGTGCTTAGTGGATGACAAAACATACATGTAATTCATTGAGATGGATTGCCATGGCTTCTTGGGAATAGGATGAGGGGTGTATAAGCCTTGCTTCTTGATGGTTGGCTTGGCAATGACATAGGCAATGCAAGATATGATATACTTGCTAACATCCCGTCGAAGTTTTGGCCAATAGAAATGTTTCTAAAGAACGACCACATTTTTCTCTATGCCAAAATGTCCTACCACCCAACTGTAGTGGGCTTCCAAAATCATCTTTGAATGCTCGCTTGTAGGAACATAGAGATGGCCCAGGTGGCATAAGAGTCTATCCTGAATGTGAAAATCAGTGAGAGTGGTGCCTATACCCAAGAGATGATATGTGGTGGCGAAGTCTGGATCTTGCTGATAAAGTTGGGGCCACTTTGATGCTTCACCTCCACAGGAATGGATCACAGTTGTGAGTGGACCCACATGAGGCCGACTGAGGCAGTCAACGACATGATTGGAGATACATGTCTTATACTTGATATTGATATGGAATTGTTGCATGTATGTGGAACACTTATGATGGCGATCGTTCTGCAATTTCCCATGTGCTTGTATGAACTATAGAGGCTTGCGATTAGTGTGTATGATCGTCTCTTTCCCCAGAATGTAATGTTTCCATTGATGACAGGATTGTACAATGAAATACATTTCCTTGTCATAGGTGGGTTATTTCTAGAGAATATCGGAGAGTGTCTCACTATGGTATGCCACAGGATGCCCGTGCTGAGTGAGAACTGTACCCACAACATAGTCAGATGCATCAGTCTCAATCTTGAATGGTTGTTGCAGATCAGGAAAGGATAGTACTGGAGATGAGCACAAGAAATGTTTCAGATCATCGAATTCTTATTGCTGCTCCTTCCCCCACATGAAATTGTCCCTACCACCGCCCTTGGTCACCTGGCTGAGGGCCCATGCAAGATGGGAGAATCCCAACATGAACCGTTGGTAGAAATTGGCTAGTCCCAAGAAGCTCCGAATCTCGATTAGTGTGGTCGGGGCTTTCCAGTCATGCATGACTTAGATCTTAGTTGTATCAACATGTACCCCATTCTCATCAACAATGTAGCTGAGGTATTGGACCCTGTTCATGCCAAAAGAGCATTTTTCTAGGTTGGCATAAATCTTGTGTTGTCGCAGAGTGCTCAAAACCTGATGAATATGACACATGTGCTCCTCCCACATTCTGCTGAAGATGAGTATGTCATCCAAATATAATACCACAAAGGATTCAATGAAGGGTCTGAATACATCATCCATCAACCTCATGAAAGTGGTTGGTGCATTTGTTAATCCAAATGGCATGACTAGCTATTCGTAGAGACCTTCTTTAGACTTGAAGGATGTCTTCCAGACATCAGTTGTTTTGATGGGAACCTGGTGGTAGCCAGACTTCAGGTAAATCTTGCTAAATAATTTTTCCCCCTTGAGTTGGTCAAGAAGGTCATCAATCCTGGGAATGGGGTAGCGGTTCCTAATTGTGATTTTGTTTAAGGCTCTGTAATCAATGCAGAGTCACGGATTCCCGTCCTTCTTCTACACCAATACAATTGGGCTTCCACAAGGGGAGGAGTTGGGTCTTATGTGCCCCTTTTGAAGAAGGTCTTGGATATGACACCTAATTTCATCATTCTCCATCAACGAGAATCAACAGACTGGTCCATTAGGTAGAGGTGTGTCAGGGGTCAGATCAATTGGATGCTTGACTTGATAGTGTGTCGGTACCCCTGTAGGTGAGGCGAAGATGTCTTTATATTTTTCCATGATCCCTTCCACTTGATTTTGCTGCAAAGAGAGGCATTGTGTAGAGGCCATGGATGTGGAAGCAACCTTATGTTTACTATGAGCACAGATCATAAAGAAGATTAACTTCTCGGTCTGTAAAATGACCTTACTGCATTTCTTAGCAGAGATTAAAGAAATAGTAGTAGGGAGTGCCAACTCTGGGATCCTGTACAATTGTCTATCCAAAGTAATAATAACACTATAGGATCTAGACTCATACACAACATGACGCTTCCACAAATATGGTTTTCCTAAAATAACATCAAAAACTTCAAGGGGAGAAATATCACACAATACCTCATCTTTGAAAGGCTTGATGTCGTAGGGAAGACGACATTGTTGTTTGAAACGAAGATCTCTTCCTTGACGAAGCTAGCCAATGGTGTAGGGATTTAGGTGCGATGTCATTGGTAGGTCCAATCACTTAACGAACTCTTCTAAAATCAGGTTCTTCTGACTACCGTTGTCGACAATGAAATGAATCGAAGCCCCCTTGACCCACATCTGTGAGTGAAAGAGGCATTCCCCTTCCTCTGGTTCTTCTGGTTCACTTGGTGGGACTCTGGTGATAGAGAATGTGGAAATGGATTCATCATCAATAATCTGCTTCCCTCCTTTAGGATTTGACTTGGAATCAGTTTCGACCTCTGACTTGGAAGCCTTCAACTCGGCCACGGGTGACTGCTTGGAGCGACATTCTTCGGTGTTGTGCCAAGGACTTTTATGGTACTCATACCATTTTCCTATGTTCTTACTTGTCATCTCATTGCCTTTATTGTGTTACAGCTTGGATGGATTTTCCTGAGGGAGACCATCTCGACTTGGTCCATTACTGTGTGGGTTGGGTTTCCTTTTCCTTGCTTCAGCTATGAGGGGTTTGCAGATCCAAACTCTCATCGTTTCTGCTTAAATTTTTGCTCGATATTGACAACGTATCTATAAGCCATGCCCAATGAGTCAATGTCTAGGAAATCCATTCTTTTTGAATGTATCTATGAAAACTTCCGCAGTATTTGAGAATTAGATGATGCTCAAAATCTTTGATACCCAATTTGGTGCGTAGGGTATGAAAAATATTGGTGAAATCTGGTACTGTTTGGTCCCTTTCTTGACGTAGGGTGGTCCATCTAGTGTAATAGTCCTCGTAGCTTCCAACATGGTAGTTTTTATCACATAATGTTGTTTGGAGTTGTATGTGTTCGTTGATTTGGTACCTAAGTCTGTAATTTTTCCCTGTCCCTCTCCTTTTCGCAGGCTAGATCTTAAGTTTTTCCCCTTTTGGCTTGTAAATCATTTTTTGTTTTCCCTTGTTCATTTGTGCTCCCTGGTTTCCCTTAATGTCTTACTCGAAAGGATTCTCAGCTCCAAGCACTCTGTTTTACCCAAAGGATGAACACTTGTCTCATTTTTCAGTCACTGGTCTCCCTATTTTCCCAGCCCACAGCCAGTCACCCAAATCATTGTTCATGCAGGCCGTAGCCATGGACACAAAGGGAGACATTCAAAGAAGCCCATTTCGGGATTAAAAGAAACATGCAATTTTAATCCTTTAGTGGGGAAGATTTAGGAGCAGTTCGAATCAATGACTTACAGGAATTCGAAAGTTCAAAGTCACGTGAAGTATAGAGCTAGAGTAAAAGTTCCAAATTTTGGAGGCCCGAAGCGAGCATGGGCCATTGAGCTTGAGGGGGACAGTTGGTATCTGATCCAAGTGTTCGGGGAAATGAACTTCAGGAGTTTTTAAATGAGAAAAGCGTCGAAGTGTCGAAGTGTTAAAGGTTCTGAAGGACCGAAGCCCGAAGGCCCAAAGAGCCGAAGTGCCGAAGTGTTAAAGGTTCTGAAGGACCGAAACCCAAAGGCCCAAAGAGCCGAAGTCCCGAAGCAATCATGATTCATTGATATTAAAGGGGACAGGTGGAAGCTAATCCAAGCATTTGGGGAAATGAGCTTCGAGATTTTTGAACTGAGAAGTGCATAAATCTTCCAGAGAGCCAAAGCCCAAACTCCCAAAGTAATCGTGGACCATTGTTCTCAAAATCAGTAGGGAGTCGTTGAACTTAGTGGCAGTGCCTCCTGAAGGCCCGAAGTCCTGGAGTCCTGAAGCGGATCTTTTCCATTCGAATCCATAATGCCACGCGTCATCAGATTTGTCACTCTAGGAGTTTTAAAATGAGAAAAGCACCAAGGCCCCAAAGTCCCGAAGTGACGAAGCGCCCGAAGTCCTGAACTGGCCGAAGTGTCGAAGTGCCTGGAATGTCGAAGAGCTCGAAGTCTCGAAGTAGCCAAAGTGTCGAAGTGCCCGAAGGCCCGAAGTGAATCTGAGTCGTTGATCAAAAATAGCCATGTGTTTTCAGATCCATAGCTCCGGGTAAAATCATAGAAGGTAAGAAATATTTGAGTTTTGATTTTCCTAGAGCCCGGAGACCCGAAGTGGATCCCGGTTGTCCAAATCCAGGAGCCACGCATCGTGAGATCCCTAGCTTCAATGAATTTGCTTGGGGAAAATAAAGTTTGACTATTGAGAAGTCTAAATCCTGAAACCATGAAGGGATCTCAGTCGTCGATCTTAGGAGGGCCACGCGTCATCAAATCTATGACTCCAGGTAAAATCCCTTGGAAGCCCAGGTTTGAGATTTGATTTTCCTGAAGTCCGGAGCCATGAAGGGATATTAGCCATCGATATTAGGAGTGCCATGCATCATCAAATCCATAGCTCCAAGGAAAAGAAGCTGAAGGCAGAGGAAGTTTGAGATTTGATTTTCGCGGAGTCTGGAGACCCGAAGTAATTCTCAGTCATTCGATTCAAGAATACACGCATCATCAGATCGCCAGATCTAGGTAAAAACACATAGAGGAGCCAAAGGAAAAGGAGCTAGCACTTGATCCCTAGAGCACCAAGTTCGTGGCAGTCGTCGACACAGACACGTGGCATCTGTTTAGCGCTGACACATGGCACTCATTTCAAGCGTTTTAGACATACTTTCTTCCTGTTTTCGAGTGACACATGTCACCTCTCCATCTGTGACATATCAACATGGTGACGTTAGGCCTCCACATCAGATCATCCTCCAAGATTTGTTATTTTTCAGCACCAAAAGTAGCACCCCATCCCAAGGCACATTTTTGGCAGATCCTAAAGTTGGTGGGCGATTAATCTTGGCAGTGGTGCTAAATCTAGTGGGTGCACTCAGATCGCAAATCAGGACCATACCTATAGCCATAGTCCATTGTGGGGACACAACATGTTCGGGTGATATTTTTCTTGAGTGGTCCCGCAATGGAAACCATGGTATGGCGGAAATGCTACGTGGCTAAATGTGATGGATTACAGGACCAAAAGAGGTCTGAATCCAAACCACATTTGACGGCCCCACAATCTCATGTTTATATGGCATCCTATCTGAGAGTAGCACGTGGCTGCTCTCTGAGCATTAAGTCTCGTTCAATCTTTGAGGAAAGGAAGTTAATGAAAATAGAGTTGATGGTTGAAACCTCGACTCACTCCATAAATGGAAGGCATGGAAGGCCCAACCGTGGGGATTGAACCGTTAACCCGTGGTACCCTTGTGGGCATATTTTCCTGCAAAACCCATGCTGATCGCGTATGACAAAGGGGTGCACGTTCAAACTGACAGAAGAACTCTCAAACACAATGCTTTGAATGTAGTGATCAGATTACACTCTTGGTAGTGGCAAATTGTTCTGAGTATAAATAAGTAGTTTTGATATTTTGTTAAGGGTCAACTAGTTGAGCAGAGCTCCTTGTTTTGTAATGTTTTGATGCCAGAACTGTTCTCTGGATATGTACCAAATTTGAGACTTTCATGTTAATAGAAGTCAACTTCTTTTCATCTCTTTGTAAAAACTGTGCTAAAACACTCAGACATGGAGGATCCAGTTGAGGGTTGTTATGTTGTTGTAATGTAGGTTTGATTATAGTGGTATCGTGACCAGTTTTAGTCAGCTCCCTTGTTAGCTTTTCCCCTCTTACACTGAATGGCTCGGGCATGGAGGATCCAGTCGAGTTGTTGTAGCTACATTGTGATGTAGTTTTGATCATTGTGTTGTTGTTACTGTGTTGTTTGTACATATTTTAGTGTCTGAAGCTTGAGCTCAAGAGTGACCTTGAGTCTGAGTTTTTCTTTTCCAAGACGCTTGAAAGCCTGATGCTCATAACAGTCTTGTTCACCTTTATCATTAAGTCTTCCCTCTGCCCACACTTAAACTCAATTCACTGACTAAAGTTAATGTGGCCCTCACTTCCCTATGCATTTCTTGTCCAGTTCTGTGTTGAACATCATTCATATATTGAGTTTTTTCCATTGACCTCCACTCATATAAAACCAACATCCACCAAAAACTCTGATGGGTTTTGGGCTTATACTCTCGCAATCTGAGGGAGACTCTTAGTGCTAACAATAGTATTGTTATTTAATGGCGTCTCAGAAGGAATCCCATGTAGGGGCCACCAAAAAAATTTCATATTCCTCCACAGACCTTTTCTCAGAGTAAGTATCCCACCAGTCTTTAACATGAGGAATGGCCTTGAGAAGTGAAAAAGTGATCTTTTCCCTATTAGAAAAATTGTGGACCGAAAAATACCTTTGAGCAAATTCAACCATTTATCTACAACATCCACATCTATAAGTCCTTCAAATAATGGAATATAAACATTTACCTGTACCTTGAAGGGGGTTGCATGACCTCTTTCTGAAGATGATTCTCCTATGGGAAACCGTCAAAGGATCTACACGAAGGTGCCCAATATTTCGTTCCTTTGTCGCACGGGGGATTCCTCGAGTAACATTTTAATAGGATATCTTGCTCCATCATATTTATTTTCATCTCCCATGGGTTTTTGTTGGGCTCGGTGTGAACGATCTGATAATGGCTCGATTGGTTCGAGTCCCAACTTCTTGTACCCATACCTTGTCGGGGACATGCACAAAGAAAAATAAATGAAGAGCAGGTTGCTCTAATACCACTAATATGGATTTAGGAGAATAATGAATTGATTAACATACCAAATACAATAAACAAATAGATAGGAATAATAACACAAATATCCAATGAAAAATATCTTCTATTAAATAATGAAATATGCTGAAACTGTAAAACTGTAGAACTGAAACTTACTCGAATGGTGGTAGCTATCTATAAGAAGAGATGTGGTTGATACACACATACGTCTGAGCAGAATCGATTACAATGAGGCTCTAGAGGCCCTTTTCATATTACTCATGAATGCCAAAACCCTAGACATCAAAAAACCTAACCCTAGAAGGTGAAACGCCAAAATTCATGTGGGCCCTATGGGTAACTTGGTGTAATTTGGTACCTTAACTTCGTAGGGCCGTAAATTTTTCATAAGACCTTCGTTTTAGGTGCGTGATAGCCCATTGGAAATTTATTTTAGAGAAATACACATTCCACCATTAAACCCGGACTCCTTCTACAATCTAACTATGTAAATCCAGAAAAAAAACATTTAGGGCCCCAAAACAACCGTGGAAGTACAACAAGATGTGCTGACATGGAAACATACAAAATAAGCCAATTGGTTTAGGTGAGAGGCCACCCGTATCCACTTGGAGAATGTGTGGGGATTCATACATCCCCAAAAGTGTATAACTCACAATTATAAAGCAGTAAAGAAGGACGTGTTGAACAAAAACGGACATGAGGAGCCAGTTGGAATAGGTGGGTGGCCACCAATATCCACCTAGATCAGTCGATTCCGACACTACCACTATAACTTCTAGGTGTTCCCATGTTGGCCCTTACATGACACACAAGGTAAGCTAAGGTTTTCATTCACTAACCTCACACAATGGATTTCCTTAATAGTGCACTCCATCACCAACTTATCTACACCATCGAGGTAGGGTCATCTTGATTTTCATTACATAATGCTTGTATATAAATATACAATTATATTTCTATTTATCACATCCACTATTCATATGCAGTTTATTGCATGGACATATGCATTCAAATCATAGGACTAGGAGTGATGGACTCATATGAGGGGGCATTGCTTAATTTTCTTTAGATTTTGTGACATTATGATCCCATTTATTATTCTTTTTCATTTTGACATTTCATAATTTCTCTTAACTTTATCTTTCTCATGGGAACACTGAAAGGTGGACCTTTAATGGGCATATGTAAAATCCAACCATGAATGAGAGTATGAGGTAATTATGGAAAATTTTATGTACAATGAGGATACACGATACCCCTTTTCAAGCACTCCTCGTTATTCAAATGAAACCCAAGAAATGCCACACTTTACTGGAAGGGGGCGTTGACCTGACCTCTGATTGAGAAAAAACAAATAGGGTAAAAATCACAAATAAAGAGTGTATTGATCCATTCAAAAAATTTCCTAATGATCATTGGGATGACCCCTATATATGAAAATAACATCCAATATGAAGAATGGAAATAATGTACCTCGTAAGTATGTGACACCATAATCATTTGACTTGATTGAGAGTTGATAAAGACATTAAAGGAATTATCGATCATGTGTATTGTGGAGAAGTTAAGAGCATGTGTGGCTATTGGCTGGAAATCTATATCAAGAGAAACAAATTCTGCTATGGTTACCCGTGCATGTGGATGGGTAACAAGTCTTATTCTTGATGCACCTAATAATTCTATCAAGAGAAAGCATATGGGTTTTCCAGATAAACTATTGGTTCAACCAACTGTTTTGATGATGTATTAGTGGGTATTACATCAATACTATCCCCTCCTGCAAATTCTAATTCTCTATCCAACCATATGAAAGTGCTTCATTCATCTTAGTTCTCATTTCAATTTCAACTAGTGTACAAAAAGTGGCTATGTCTAGTGATCCAATATAGTGATAAAGAGAATGCATGCACATTCTTATACTGATTAAGTTCATCTTTGATGGGTAAACCTCTTGGTGTAAAGAGATATGGTGCTTGTCTTCCATAGAATAGACTAGGCACATAATTAAACCTCTTGCTACTTTGCTTTCTTTACCAATTCATAAATTGAAGAGGCTAGTTATAGCCATTCATGATGAAGATAAAGTGCATTGGCACTGTGGATATTAGCATTGGTATCTAGTCACTAAATTCATATTGTTTTCATATCATTGTTTTCTATTGAACTGATTATTATTTCCATTTCTAGTTGGTCGTTGTGTATAGGCTACATTGAGAGAAGGCCTTGCAATCAAGAGAAGAATAAAGGTCCTAGTGTAGGGAAAAGAATATAGGCCTTGTAGCCTCCAAAAGATAGAGTACTATGTACAAGACTAAGAAATAGACCAAAAGTTTCTAATATTGCAAGGGTCCATGTTGGTGAAGCGAGTGGGATATAAGCCTCTCATTTATGGATCATGAAGTGTATCAATGATCATACCATTATGAGATTCAATTTTACCATAACCAAAATTAGTAAGTTCATAATCATCTTCCATTGGTATTTCTTCATCTATAGATTTACTCAATGAAGAAAAGAAAGAAGCATCCTTAGCCATGTGAAAGGTACACCTAGAGTATATTATCCACTCAATTTTATAAGTGTGATCATGCAATCCCCAATACTTAATATAATGTATAATTATCTCCATTACCTTCTAAAACTTGATAATATAGGTTGGCCAATTGACTAAACATTTCCCCTTCAATATTTTTTATTTTATCTACAATATATTTCGTCTTGTTGCAAAAAGTATTCTCCACATGTCCTGTCTTCCCAAAATATTTACAAGTCTTGTTCTTATTATCTTTCTTAGTTGATGTCTAGTCGACATGCCTCTCCATATCAATCTGGTTGACATAATCCCATTCTTTCTCTTAATTGTATTCTCAACCTCATTCTCTATAATTCGATCAATACTTTCCCTTAAGCACATGGGCATATTTCTTAACTTCAATATTTTTTTATTGAGGAAATTTTTCTTGTTCCCTAATTAGAAAATCATAGAGGAATACCCCTTACCATATTGTTTTCTAGAATCCCAACTAGCACAAAATGTCAAAAAATACATCACACAGTGTCTTTATATTCATCATGAACAATTATTTAAGTTCACCATATTTCTTTGGAAAACCCATTCCACATTCACCCATGTTCAATTGTAGCTCCTTCGGATCAGCCAAATAATCTTCAATCCTATCAAAAAAGAGAGGACCAAGAGAGATCATTTCTTTCTCAATCTGTAAA
Organism: Picea engelmannii; assembly: GCA_009831015.1. NCBI lineage: Eukaryota > Viridiplantae > Streptophyta > Pinopsida > Pinales > Pinaceae > Picea > Picea engelmannii. The sequence goes on along the minus strand of ML776853.1, from coordinate 709,947 downwards.
ACATAACTTTTATCAATCTTGACATACAGAGTTTTGATATTCTTTCATATCATATCGATTTTTTATCTTCTTTCATACATGATTTGGAAAATTAATCCCACTTGTATGAAGGCGACTCTCCTCGGAGATGTAAGTTATTATGAATCATATAGTCTGATCCTTCTTCTCATCAATGATGAACACTTTTTTTTATCATCCTTAAGATATAGAACCATAGTATTTGTAAATTTCCAAAGTTCTTAACTATTGAATAATGGTTTCATGTCTTATGCCTACATACCATAGTTGTGGCCATTTAGAAACATGGGTTCTTTCTTAGAACTCATAATCACTTTTCAAGTATAAAACCTAATTCAATATTCAAGTTGAAACCCTAGAATTTAATCTACTAGAGAGATCCAACTCAATAAGAGTGCATGTAAACAACAAGCTCCAAAATAATTGTAGACAATAGGTTGGGTCTCAAACTGACAACTCTAATACCATATTGGAGAACCACATAATTGTACAAGTGAAGAGTTATGATCTCCAAGAAGAGGTGGGTTTCTAAATACACCATTACAACACTAAAACACAAGTGAGCTTAACTCAACATACAATAGAGAACATGAAAAATTACATTAAACTTTATGATAGACCAATCCATATGATCATCTGCATATAACCCAAAGTATAACTAACTCCCTTAGAATGAGGAGGACGTAGTAAAGATTGATTACCTACGGTGCATTTAGATCTCCTACTTTTTTTATTTAACCTGTGCATTGATTGACCCCTCAGTCAATTCTTCTAGTCATTCTTCAATGCTTGACTAACTATCTCTAGAAGATCCATATGTGTGATGAAACCATTGTTCTAACACTTTTTCAATACATAAACCAATTTTTAAATTGTAATTCCATAGTTTTGGGTTCATACATGTAAAATGATCATTAACAATTGATATAGTGGGTTACTATTCACTTCATTAACAATTGATGTAGTGGGTTACATTTTCACTTTCAAAATTTAATGAATCCTTTCACATTAAAATGACTTGTATGTATTTGGGTATTGTAATGGGTCTTAGAAATTTTTATTACCTCAAGTGGCTCTATCTTAATTATATCTCTCATTTCATTGAAAAATTGTAGCCCTTATTGTAGCTTTTGACCCTTTTGGTACCAAAATGTGGCTCTTAATGTAGATTTTGACACTTTAAATACTAGATTCCTAGAGTTCCATATTAGGCTACTCATTATTTTACACCTACTAAAATTTAAGATGATGGATGCATATTTTTCATTTTCATGCATTTCATCATGAGTTTGAACTATTAGTTATATTAGTTATTATCTGTTAGGTATAAATTCAAATATTAAGAGAGAGGGGTTGATCTAGGAGGATCTCTATGGCCACCCACCTATTCCAACTGGCTCAAAACACTCTTTTGGCAATTTTTTGGGTCTCAAACTTCCAAGGCCATTTTGAGGGCCTAAAATTTGTTTTTTCACAATCGAGAACTTCAATCATAAACAAAGGTTTTGAATGATCCCTCAAAATGAATATCCTTGTCTATACCTTTCCAACGAGCTATCGTGCACCCTAAACAGAGATTGTGTGCAAGCGTTATGACCTCAGGAAGTTGAAGTACTAACTTACCTCAACGGGGCCCACATGACTTTTGGTGCTTCATATCCTAGGGTTAGGTTTTTGGATGTCTAGGGTTTTTGCATTCGTGTTTATTGTAAAAGGGAATTCAGAGCCTCAATGTAATCATATTCTTGTGGATGAGCATAGCCATCACATCTCTTCTCAGAGATAAGTACCATTCTAGCAAGCTTGTTTTCAGTCTGCATTTTATAGTTTTCAACATATTTCTTATTTAATAGAAGTCAAGTTTTATTGTATCTCTATTATTGTTCACTGCCTATCTGTTTTAATATTATAAATATGTGTTTTCATTTCGTTCCTCTCATAAATTTGGATCAGTGGTATTAGAGCGGTCTGCTCCTTGTTGTTCTTTAGTGCATGTTCCTGACATGGTCAGGGTATAAAGAGTTGGGTCTCGAGATTGTTTCTCTTGAGGAAAACTGCTCTCGCACGCCCAAGATACCGTCCATGGCAAGAGAAAATAAAGATGACAGGATAGGATATCCTTTCAAAATGTTGCTGAAGGAATCCCTTGAGCGACAGAGGAGCGAGATGATGTACAACTTTGCACAAATCCTTGAACGACTACCAACAAGCAATGCATCCACATCAAGCAGAGGTGCCTCCCCCTTAAAGGTACAGATTAATTTTTATATTCCTATATTTGAAGGTCAAATAGATGTGGATGTCGTAGATAAATGGTTAAACCTTCTAGAAGGGTATTTTTTTGTCCACAACTTTTCCGATAGAGAAAATATTACATCTGTTCTCCTCAAGACCATCCCCCATGTCAAAGATTGGTGGGAGACTTTCTGTGAGAAAAATAAAATAGAGGGATCCACATTATTTTCAATTCACCCACTTGGGGTTCATTCAGGGATGTTATTAAGGAATAATACTACGCTATTGGAAGTTATGATGACTTGTATACAAGATGGACCGCACCGCAACATGAAATAGACCAAACAATGCCAAAGTTCATCAATGTCTTCCATACCTTTCACACCAATATGGGTATCAAATATTATGAGAAACATCTGGTGCTCAAGTACCTTGATGTTCTGCATAGATAGATCCAGACATAAATGGATTTTTTGGACATCTCATCCTTGGGAATGGCCTATCGATATGCCGTCAAAATCCATCATAAGCTTAAACAAAAGACGTGACAGTTTCGGTTTGGGAACCCCTCATAAAATAAGTAGGGAAAGGTCATCCCCAACCCGCAGAACAAAGGATAGAGAATAGATGGGAAACCTTAGGACAACCAATCCAAGCTAAAAGAAAATAAGGTCAATGGGAAGATGAAGAAAGATACTAGGAAGTGGTGTGACCTCCATAAGAGCCCTTGGTATAAAACTGTTAATTTCCACTCAAAGAAGTCATTGGTGGCTAAGGTAAAAGCCTCTGAATCAGATGCAGGTTCCAAATATGAGTCAAAACTAGAAAAGGGGAGATATATCATTGACACAGAACCCAGTGCCATTGTTTCTACCACCAAGAGCCATCCCAGTGAACCTGATGGGACAGAGGAAGGGGAGCACCTCTTTCATTCATAGATGTGGGTGAAAGGCACTTCATTACACTTCATCATTGATATAAGTAGCCAGAAGAACCTCATCTCAGTAGAGGTATTCAAGCGGATAGCCCTGCCGATAATGTCACACCCACAACCCCACAACATCAGATGGTTTCGTCAAGGAAACAATCTTTGCGTTAGCCAATAGTTTTTTCTGTCATACGACATCAATTCATTCAAAGATGAGGTATTGTGTGATGTTTCTCTCCTTAAAGTTTGTGATGTTCTTTTGGGCCAACCTTATTTATGGAAACGTCATGTTGTTTATGAGTCTAGGCCTCACAATGTTATTATTACTTTGAACAAGAAATTGTAGGGGATACCCAAGGTAGTCCCAGCTAGTGTTATTTCCTTGATCTCTACTAAGCAATGCAGAAAGGTCATTTCTCAAACTGAGAAGTTTGTATTCTTCATGATTCACTCTCAGAGTGAGTGAAAGGTTGCAACCACATCCATGGCCTTCGCAACCAACCTCTCCATGCAACAGAAGCAAGTGGATAAGGTCATGGAAGAATAAAAAAACATATTCTCATCACATATTGGGGTACCTCTTAACTGTCAAGTCAACCATACCATCGACGTTACCCCCGACACACCGCTATCCAATGGGTTAGTCTATCACCGCTCCTTTCTAGAAAATGAGGAGATTAAGTGTCAGATCCAAGAACTGCTCTACAAGGGGCACATCCGACCCATCTCATCACCTTGTGGAAGCCTAATCATGCTAGTGCAGAAGAAATACGAGACCTGGTGACTCTGCATTAATTATCGGGCCATAAATAATATCACAGTTAGGAACCGATACCCGATTCATCGAATCAATGATATCTTTGATCAACTCAAGGGGGACAAATATTTCAATAAGATTGATTTGAAGTCTGGCTACCATCAGGTCCCAATAGAGCAGACATATGTATGGAAAATTTCCTTCAAGTCAAAAGAAGGTCCTTTTGAATGGATGCTCATGCCCTTTGGTTTAAAAAATTCCCAAACAAATTTCATGAGTATGATGGATGATATATTGTGGCCTTTCATTAATTATTTTTTGGTGGTGTAACTAGATGATATCCTCATCTATAGAAAGAATCAGGCATAACACTTTCAACATATTCAACAGACTTTGCACACTCTACGACAACACAAGCTATATGCCAACTTGGAAAAATGATCCTTTGACATGGACAACATCCAATACCTAGGCTACATTTTTTATGCACATGGTGTGCATGTTGATCCAACCAAGATCCAAGGCATCCGTGACTGGCCATCCCTAACCATGCTCACTGAGCTTCAAATCTTCTTAGGCCTTGCGAATTTCTATCACAAGTTCATGTTGGGATTCTCCCATATTGCATGGGACCTCAACCAAATAACTAGGGGTGGTGGTAAGGAAAAAATTGTATGGGGCCTGTCCCAACATAAAGCGTTCGATGATCTGAAGAAAAACTTGTGCCTAGACCCAATTCTTTCATTACCTGACCTACAATGACCCTTTGAGATTGAGAAATATGCTTCAAAATATGTTGTGGGCGTATTCCTCACTCAGTACGACCACCTCGTGGCATATCATAGTGAAACATTATCACATGTCGTCCATAAGTATCCTACTTATGACAAAGAAATGTACTCCATTGTGCAAGCCTTCTTCTAGTGGATTAATTACATTCTTGGGAAGGAGAAAATCATCCACACTGATCATAATACGTTGCAGTTCATGCAGATAGAAGTAAAATTGAAGAATGATTGCCATCAAAAGTGGTCCATATATTTGCAGTAGTTCCACCTCAACATCAAGTATACAATAGGGAATACCAACTGAGTCGTTGATTTCCTTATCTGACCTCCATTCACGACACTCACCACAATGATAGACTCTTGCAGCCATGAGACCTCCAGATGGCCCCACCTCGATGAGATAGATCCTGACTTTGCCAATGCCTACTAGTTGTTGGGCGCAAACACAACTGTCACTAATTTCCATCTTCAGGATGAGATACTATGATCTGGGCATATCTACATTCCATCAAGTTAGCGATCGAAGATTATTTGGGAATCTCACTAAAGTCGGGTAGCAGTACACTTCGGTGTGGAAAAGACAATGGCAGTGTTGTAGCGACATTTCTATTGGCTGAAACTTTGACATGATGTCAACAAGTATATTTGGTTCTGCACTGCCTATGCTATTGCCAAACCGAGCACTAAGAAACAAGGTCTGTAAATTCCTCTTCCTACTCCTGATAGGCCCTGGGAATCCATCTCAATGGACTACATGTTGGGCTTTTTGTCCACCAAGTGGGTAAATGACTGTGTTTTTTTGGTTGTTGGTTGCTTTTCCAAGATGGAGATTTTGGTCGTCTGCAAGAAGAGCATTACCGCAAAGGGCACTGCCAAGATCTTCTTTGAACGAGTGTGGGTACACTTTGGGATCCCAAAAACCATTATCTCATATTGGGACAATTGGTTCCTCAACACATTATGTTCGAGCCTCTAGTCACTTCTGGACACCAAGCTCACCAAATCCATTGCCTTCCACCCCCAGATGGATGGCCAAATCGAGGTCGTCAACCAAATGATCGTGCACATCCTACGCATGTACAATTCTAAGAACCCCCACTCCTGGGATGAGAGTCTTCGATATTTTCAACAAAGCTACAAAAAATCCATACATAGATCAAATTACCACAACCCCTTTCAGGTGGGGTTGGGATTTCAAGAATTGGGTCCCATGGATGTTGCACTACCTCTTGCGACCACCCAGGAAGATTCGTCGCATTCTCCAACTGAAGTTGATAAAGCCACCTAGTTCATTGAGATGATCCAATACATCCACCAACAGGTTCATGATATTTTATAGAAGTCCAAAGCCAAGTACAAGCAGCTCCATGATCAACATTGGTGCCACACTAGTTTCAAGTGGGGGACAAAGTTTGGTTGCGCTTACAGAAAGAATGCCTTACAGGGCCTCATCGGAAGCTTCGTCCACTCCATTATGGACCTTACACCATCACCAAGGTTGTTGGTGACAATTATTTTGAGCTCAACATTCCCCTCTTCCTTGGATTTCACCCAATTTTCAATGTGGACCTCCTTCGACCTTATTTTCCACCATTATTGGACACCTCAGAGATCATAGAACAATTGACACCAACAAAGCTCAACCATGAATGCATGGAACATGCATCCACTGATTATATTGTGGACACACAGGTCAAGGGAACTTGCCAGTAGAGGATCCATCTTTATTGGGTTGTCAAAGTAGGGCAACTCTTGCACCAAGGAAAGTGGCTCACCCAGGGCTAGATTCAACGAAAGTTTCCTCATCTGATGGGGGAACTCAACGCAATGGAGACCAATGCTTCCTAAGGGGAGATGATTGATCTAGGAGGATCTCGGTGGCCACCCACCTATTCCAACTGGCTCAAAACATACTTTTGGCAATTTACTAATTTTAGCAGTGTTTTGGGTCCCAAACTTTCAGGGCCATTTTGAGGGTCTAAAAATCATATTTTCACAATCGGGAACCCTCAGGAAGTTGATGTACTAACTTACCCCAATGGGGCCAACATGAATTTTGGCGCTTCATCTCCTAGGGTTAGGTTTTTGGATGTCTAGGGTTTTGACATTCATATTTATTGTAAAAAGTCCTTCAGAGCCTCATTGTACTCACCTTCTTGCGAATAAACGTAGCCGTCACATCTCTTCTCAGAGATAAGCTGCCACCATTCTAGCAAGCTTGTTTTCAATATGCATTTTACAATTTTCAACATATTTCTTTGTTGAAAATTATAAATTTTCATGTGTGTTAATATTAAAAATCTTTGTTTTCATTTTGTTTCACTCATAAATCTAAACTAGGGATAGAGGTAGAGAATCAATTTTGTTATAGGTGCGACTATTCAACTTATGTTAGGGTATATATGAGTAAGGAGAGTGTGCAATTTCTCAACTCTAGCTAGGGATTCATCTAATACTTAATGCAAATGTTAAGGTGGGAGGGTAAGGCTAGTATAATAAACTACCCCCTTTCTTTCTTTTATGTGGAGGAAATGTTACATTAGGTGACTAGATGGGCTGGGGTTAGCATCCTTTCCACATGGAAGTTGGCATAGGTTGAAAGGTGGATGATAATGCCTTTTTCTACTTCCAAGCATGCCTCCAACTCAATAGTTTTGGCTCACATGATGCATAAGGAGGCCTTGGGTTTAATTTGTCAATCCAAAAGGTGTTAGAGATGGTGCTAGAAGTCCTAGTTGTCGATGGGGGTGTCCCTTTCCATTCTAGTAGGAAATAGGCTTATGGAATCTCTATTTCCATGCACCATGAGGGTCACATGGGTGGTGGTGGAGTGATCCAAGTCAGCTATGTGTTAACATTTCTGGAGGACCTTTCACAAGTCCTTCATCTCCACATACAAATGATAATGATAGCAATGGTGAGCCAATGGGGCTTGGTTCCAATATGGATTACTTGTCAGGAGGTGTTTAAATCCTAGAGTTCCCACTAAGGTTCATTTTGATGTGCTCACTTCTCCTTTAGGAGAAAGATATCTACCCTATTCTATAGAATATTGAAATTGCCAACATAAGCCAATTATATTGTGAGGAGATGCTACAACCACGTTGTGTGAGAAGGGTGTTCAAAGACTAAGAGAAAGGTATAGAGGTAGAAACCAAATTATGTCAGAGGTGTGACCCTATTTGACTTATGTTGGGGTGGAAATGAGCAAAGAGAGCATGAACTTGCTCAACTTTGGTTAGGGACTCCTTCAATGCTACATGAAAATGCCAACATGGAGGCAAAGGTTGGCACATTGATATGCCCCTTCCTTCTCTTGTATCAAATTAGTGTTACGTTAGATGATGAGATGAGGCATGAGTAGTTAATAACCCTATATGGCGTAATTTTAGTATTTGTTCCATTTAAAACATAAAGATATCTTGTTTTCCATATTGGTGTTCATTTTATTAGCTTCCTTATGGATTCCTCAATTGTCCGAATTAATGGGCTTTTGCGATGCCATGGTTTCCATACTTCCTTTGAATCAAAACATCAACCTTTTTTTATTTTTTTTATTGGAACGTGGTCCTGTGTTAGGGTCCTAACCCACACATAGGTAGAACAATATATTCAGATGTAATAAAGGTCAATATTAATAAGGCCTTTCAATCAAATCAAATAAGGCGGATGTAAGAAGACCTAATAGAAGCTTCCGCTTCTAGAAGGATATTCCTCTAGATGCTTCTTTTTAGTATAAATAGGAGTCGAGGGTATGAGAACCCTAGCTTGTATATTATTGTAATAGAGCTCTTCTCAACTGGAGGTTTCCCCCTCGAAGAGAGGCCCGTGAACATTGCTTTCAGATTCAAAGTGTTATTTCTTTTGTTATTCTTATATCATTTCAGTGTTATTGTGGCGAATGTTATGGTTATATTGTTGTTATTCTGCCATTACTAGCATTCTATTTATGTTCTGCATACATTTTATATCTGGTATATTACAAGTGGTATCAGAGCACTTTCCTCGACAAAAAGTGTGGGTTAAATTTTTTTCCAGGGTAGAGATGTATTCTGGCATCTTTAAGCCACAAAGATCTATCGTTACGCGCATAAACCCATGGTTGAGGGATTCATACATGCAGGAAATACAAGTGGTACTTAAGCGCACATCTGTTGGCCACCCTTGTAATCCATGTTGATACCCCTTCGAGTGGTAGCACATCAGACAACACCTGTGTACGGATCGACCTAGATTACCTGAATCCCTCTTTAGATAAATCGATCGGTCTCCTGACTGCTATAGTGTCACCGAGAACAACACTCGGGAAGATACTCTCTAGTACCTGGGTAGTCGGGTAGTACTACTAAGGGTACGGTCCATCCTCCTTAGTTAGTGCCCTAAGATATTGGGTCGAGTACTACTATTGGACCCCGCACGTATATCAGAGAGCTATAGCAGAAGGAAAAGCCTTGTCTATAGAACCCTTGAATACATAACCCTTGGGGACAGAAACATAAAAAAATTAAAACAGACAAGATCTATTGCCGTGCAACTATGTTTGGGTTGCCAAGTAAATACACATTTCTTTCTGGTTAATCATTTGGGCATTTCCTCTCTGCAGTATTCTTCAGACCGGACGTTAAAAAAAAAAAAGTCGGGAAATTTTTTCACGATTATTTCAGACCTATTCCATTGGATTCATCTCTTCGCCCTTATCACATTCATCCATATAATTTTTTTGGAAAAAACATTTTTTACCCCGCCCGCTCCTTTTCAGTTCCTCCATCCTCATGACCCATACTCGTAGCCAAGACTTGGAAGCTCGCTTCAACACCTTGCAATCTGGTCTCATTGAGACCCAACAAGAAGTGAAACAACTCAGTGCCAATGTTGCTATCATCAATACAACCATGCAGTCCTCAATGGGCGAAATCAAACAAGACCTCACCACCCAACTTGAATCAGTCTTTTTAGCACTCTGCACCAAACTGCATATCCCTACAGATAACCCTTCCTCTTCCTCACCCCCACATACTGAAGGTGACCATTCCTCTCATTCCCATACCTTGCAGAACCATCACTTTCAACGTGACCTACGCCTTCCACAGGTGGATGTGACCAAATTTGATGGCTCAGACCCCACTTGGGTAACCCAAATGGAACATTACTTCTCTTTATACAACATTACAGATGACTTGGCCAAACTCCGGTATGGTGTTCTTCATTTAGATCAAGAACGTTGGTAATGGAGAAAAAATTCTCGTCAAGGGTATATTGCTTGGACACAATTTGTGGCAGAGATTTATGAACGCTTTGACACTGACACTAATCATTTGGGCCATTTGACAAAGCTGAAACAATTAGGAACAGTGGAATACTTTATAGCTTCCTTTGAGCGCCTGACTTTTAGAACATAGGGCATATCTGATGTCTTTTTCTGAGAGTGTTTTATTCGCAGCCTCAAGGATGAAATTCGGGCCCATGTCCTCATGGCTCGGCCTGAGAGTTGGGTGGAGGCTACCAAAAGAGCTAAAGAAGAACAACATGTTGTATCTTCTCAAAACTGCAAACCCTCCTTCATCCCTCGCCCTAAACCAGTAAATCCCACTACTCCCTCTGCTCCATTAAAGATCCAAAAATTGACCCGGGCTAAAATGGATGAACGCCAACTGAAAGGCCTTTGTTATAACTGCGATGAAAAATATTTCCCAGGCCACAAGTGTAAAGAAAAAAATCTTTTTATGGCCATCTCCGAGGATATTTCGGAAGAAGATGAAGAAACCCCCTCTATGTTTGAATCACCTGAATCCACTGACATAACCCCTCCTTCAGACCCTCCTGAAGTAGAACCAGTCACTTCCCTCAATGCTCTCACTAGCTTCTCTGCTCCCCAAACCCTCAAGCTAATCGGTTACATCAAGCATCAGAAGGTCATCATTCTGGTTGATAGTGGCAGCACCCATAATTTTATTCATCACCGCATTGCCTAAGAAAATCATTGCTACATCCATTCCGTCAATAATTTTCAAATCATGATTGCCAATGGTAGTTCCATGAAATGTGGAGGGTGTTGTGAAAATGTGTGTCTCCAAATTGGTGGATACCACTTGAAATCCCATATGTTTTCTATCGACATGGGAGGTTGTGACATTGTGCTCGGTGCAGACTGGCTAAGGACTTTGGGTCCCATTCTCATGGATTTTAAAGACTTGACCATGAAATTCGACTAGGAGGGCCACCAATATAAGTTCCAAGGCATCACCACCGGTTCACCTGAGATCATTAGTTCCCATCGCATGGAAAAGCTGCTAAAAATGGGTCATTATGGTGTTATCGCCCAACTCCATGCCATACAAGCAACAGAGACACCCTCAGTACCGCAAAACCTCCAAACCATCCTTTCTAAACATCAATTGGTCTTTTCCACTCCCTAAGGCCTCCCTCCTTCCCATGGTGTTCATGATCATTCCATTCCCCTTGTACCAGGAAGCCTTCCTCCCAATATCCGTCCATATCGTCACCTCTTTTCCCAAAAAAATAAAATTTAGAAAATGGTCCAGGAACTCCTTAGTGCAGGTGTTATTCACCCTAGTACGAGCCCCTATTCGTCTCCTGTGGTTATGGTCCTGAAGAAAGAAGGTTCTTGGTGAATGTGTCCTAACTTTCATGCCCTCAACAAACTTACCATCAAAGACAAATTCCCCATTCCTATCATTGATGACCTCCTGGATGAATTGAGTGGTGCCCAATTCTTCACTAAACTGGATCTTTGTTTGGGCTACCACTAGATATGTATGAAAGAGGAAGATATTCCCAAGACTACCTTTAGAACTCATGAGGGCCACTATCAGTTTTTGGTCATGCCCTTTGGCTTGTGTAATGCCCCCTCCACCTTCCAAAGCCTCATGAATCATGTCTTTCGTCCTTTTCTCCACCATTTTGTCTTAGTTTTCTTTGATGATATCCTCATCTATAGCAAAACTTGGACAAACCATCTTGATCATGTGGATCGAGTTCTCCATCTACTCTCTCAGCACCGACTTTTCCTGAAACAGTCTAAATGTGATTTTTGCGCCTCAGAAGTAGAATACTTTGGTCATCTGGTTGGCAAATATGGTGTCAGGGTGGATCCTAAAAAGATTGAAGCTATAGAAGACTGACCTCACCCAAATACTCTTAAGAGCTTGCATGGATTTCTAGGCTTAACAGGGTATTGTCACAAGTTTGTTAAGATTTATGGGAAGATTGCAATACCTCTCACTGCTCTCCTAAAAAAGAACTCTTTCACTTGGACTCCAGTTGCTGCTCAATCTTTTCAAACCTTGAAGATGGCCATGTGCACCACTCTAGTCTTCACCCTTCCCGATTTCACAAAGACCTTTGTGTTGGAATGTGATGCCTCAGGAAAAGGAATTGGTGTTGTCCTTATGCAAGAGGGTTGACCTTTGGCCTTTACCAGCAAGCAACTATCTGAAAGAAATATGGGCAAATCCATCTATGAAAAGAAAATGTTGTCTATTCTGCATGCCATGGATCTGTGACATCCTTATCTATTGGGGCAACGGTTCCAAATTTAGAAAGACCATCAAAGCCTCAAGTATTTTCTGGAACAACGTATTTCCTCCCCAGAACAACAAAAATGGGTGACTAAACTCTTTGGATATGATTATGAGATCATTTATAAGAAAGGAAAAGACAATGTGGTTGCGGATGCACTTTCCTGAAAAATATGAAGCTGAAGGATCCATTTTTTCTCTTTCATTCATTGTACCAGATTGGCTCCAAGCCGTTCACCAGGAATGGCTACAAGATCCCAAAAGTTCGTAGTTGATCCAACAATTGTAGTCCAATGCTCCAGCTTCCCCAGGGTGCTCTTGGCTCCACGAGGAACTTCGATACAAAGGTCGTTTGTATTTAAGTAAATAATCAAAGCTTAAATCCACAGTACTTTCTGAGCTTCATGCTACACCCACAGCAGGGCACTCTGGGTTCACCAAAACCTATGACAGGGTCAAACGTTCATTTTTCTTGGATGGTATGAAATAAGACATTCATAATTTTGTAGCTGAATGTGACGTGTCTCAATGCAACAAGGCAGAAATAGTCAAATCGTTGGGCACACTACAACTACTACCGATTCCACCTGCTATTTGGAAGGATATCTCTATGGATTTTATTACCGGCTTACTCAAATCACAAAATAAATTAGTCATCATGGTGGTTGTTGATCGTCTTTCCAAGTATGCTCATTTCTGTGCCCTTCAACACCCATTTACAACATCCATGGTGGCTCAAATCTTCATGGATCAGGTTTTCAATCTTCATGGTATGCCACACTCTATTGTTTCTGATCGCGACCTAACTTTGACAAGCAATTTTTGGCAAGAAATGTTCAAGATACAAGGAACGAAATTGCATCTCAGCACAACTTATCATCCCCAGACTAATGGCCAAACGGAAGTTGTCAACAAGTGTTTGGAAACATATTTGAGGTGTTTTTCCTCAGAAAATCAAAATCAGTGGGCTCAATGGTTACCCCTAGTTGAATGGTGGTACAACACTTCATACCATACAACTACACGCATGACTCCTTTTGAAGCGGTATATGGACAGAAGCCACCTTCAGTTCTCTCATACTTACCGAGTGCCTCGAAGGTCCAAGCGGTTGACCTAACACTTACAGCTTGAGAGGCTATTCTCTGTACCCTCAAAGAGAATTTGGTCATGGCACAGAATCACATGAAGCAACAAGCAGATCAAGGACGCTCTGAACGTCAATTTGTAGAAGGGGATCAGGTGTTTCTTCGACTGCAACCTTACAAGAAAACTTCCCTCGAGGTCGAGCATTGTCAGAAGCTAGTGCCCAAATTTTATGGTCCTTATACCGTGCTCAAGCATGTGGGACAAGTTTCCTATCAGTTATCTTTTCCCAACCATTCGAAGCTACATCCTGTTTTTCATGTTTCATGCTTAAAGAAGGTGATTGGAGCTAAGTGCCAAATTCAAACCAACCTTCTAGAGTTAGTTGAAGAATGATCCATTTGGCTACAACCAGAAGCAGTTTTGGACCAGCGTGAGCATCACCTACGTCAGAGAACCATCACGGAAGTGCTAGTCCAGTGGAAAGATACAACTCCAGCAGACGCCACTTGGGAACCAACTACCATTTTGCAGTAATTTCCTCATCTCAAGCCCTACCATTTTGCAGTAATTTCCTCATCTCAAGCCTTGAGGACAAGGGTGCTTTTAAGGGGGTGGACATATTAGGGTCCTAACCTGCACATAGGTAGAACAATATATTTGGATGTAATAAAGGTCAATATTAATAAGGCCTTTCAATAAAATAGAATAAGACGGATGTAAGAAGACCTAATAGAAACTTCCGCTTCTAGAAGGATCTTCCTCTAGATGCTTCTTTTTAGTATAAATAGGAGTAGAGAGTATGAGAACCCTAGCTTGGATATTATTGTAATAGAGCTGTGCTCAATTGGAGGTTGCCCCCTCGAAGAGGCCCGTGAACATTGCTTTCAGATTCAAAGTGTTATTTCTGTTGTTATTCTTATATCATTTCAGTGTTATTGTGATGAATATTCTGGTTATATTGTTGTTATTCTGCCATTACTAGCATTTTATTTCTGTTCTGCATACATTTTATATGTGGTATATTACATCCTATCATACCAAATTGATTTCATTAAGATTCCAAGGCAACCGAAATTATAATCTCAAGAAGAGAATAAAACATCACTCATCCTTGGTTTGACACATGTAAACATTACTCATATTTGCTGGACATATGTGATTGATAATAATTACATATTGAATGACTGAAATATCTCATATATTGTAATGGCAATATATTATTGAATGACTGAAATATCACATACAATATAATGGAATATATATGGGTAGTTCAAGACTACCTTCATTTACTTTCTACCTATTCGTTATCACATGGCTTTCTTGCAGTTTTTCTAAAAGATTTGCATTCAATGATTACAGAAGCCAAGGCAAGTGCTACAAAAAGGACTGAATTGGGCACTCTAGCAAGCAAATTTCCCACTACAACAATAATCTCCTTTGTCAACGTAGCCACAGCAGGGACGGCCACCGCAGAAATCAACACATTTCTTCTGTGTGTTGCGGCTAGATGGCCAGAGTACTTTCGAACAAACTCGCCGAATTCCTGGCGATCGATTTGCCGATATCGATCTTTATCAGATTCCTGCATGCAGTTGGTATCCAGCCATCTTTACTCTTTTAACACTCAACATAAAATTATGACAGAATGAATATTAGAGGTCGCACTGATATCGCTCATCAACATCAGTTTTTTCCTTAGAATTCATATTTCGAAAGAGATCGATTACATACCTCGAGCATTATGTTCAGCAAATCCTGTGATGGAGGAACCCAATTGGCGCTAGGGATAGCCTCATTGATTTCCCTAACCCAAAACAGCAACGACAGTAAAACAATCTTCAGAGCTTATGTTCTTAAAGAAAACCTAGACAGGAAAGGAAGAAACCCAAATACCCAACACAACATTGACGACATCCTTAGACATATAAAATCTTACTCGAAGACCGCAGCTATTGCTTCATGCAGCTGGCTATAGTTCAGAGTTTTCTTCTTCGGTTTAGCTTTTGTTGAATCTTCAATGCGGTCAGATGGGCTTTTCTCTGCGCCGTCTGTTGAACTCTCAGTCGCTGTTAAATTGTCAAATACGGCGTCCGTTGTCTTGTTCACAACTTCATCTGAGATGAGGACTGCATCACAATATAAATACTAAATACTAAATGATAGATCACAGCTCCCATTTCAACAAATTCAGGCAATTGCATCTCAATTTCTTAATAATATTCACATAAAAATTTGCTATTAAGTGTATCTGAGATCAATACAATCAAACGTTTTTAGCAAACCACTCCAGGCTTGGCCCATGGTGTACTTGACTGTGAGAAATCCTGATGCTTGCAGCCACAAAAATAGATTGTCAATAACGCCAGTACAGAAACCTAATTAGGAAGCTTATTTAATGCAAGATTGATGTTATTTTGCGATTCTTGTTAAAGATTACTTGACGCAGAATAATGGAGTTCTACCAGTGCAAGAAAGCCTGGGGAATTCCCGGCTGTATTGTGATTCCAAACGTTGCCCACCGTTTATTCGAATTCCCAGTTCAAGTGCGTCACATTCTCCCTGATATTTATTCTTTCATGGATTGAGTGCATCTGGTCCAGTAGATGTTAGTAGAGCCCTTCACAATACTCTTAGTACTCCATGTATGAATGGACCTATTATTCTTGTCTGGTGATTACACGATTTTTATTTCGAAGAAGACGTGAACACTGAAGGAAAGAATAGAACGCAATCGAATGCTGAAAATACCTTTCAATGGACGAAAGGTATCGGCCTATATATATAGATATAAGTAGTAATTGTCCTTTCAATATAGACTTTGAAAGTTTAAACTCACAATATTTAAATTTAACTTGTTTTGACAAAACAAGTGGCAAAGTTCACATATACATATAAGGTTTTGTATATTTTAACATTATTTGTTTAAGTTGGAGAATTTTTTTTTCCTTAGTTTTTTGTGTTGTCTAGATTTCAGTGTCCATTTCAGTGTCCATTGTTGGGTGGTTTTTTAGCACATGGTTTTTTGTAGATGGTTTTCTATTTCCCGTTAATGAATTAGGGTTGTTGACTAATTCAGGTCATTGGGTCAGGGTTTTGGATGCTACTTGCTCCTATATGTATATTGTATTGTAAACAACCTATCACTATCAATGAATATAAAATCTCTTTACAGTAAATATTGTACAAGGTTAAAATCTACACATGGTTCATTCAATCCCTTGATGACATGGATTGCTAGTGTCTATGTAATAGAGATTTATGCACTACAAAAGTGTGACTCACATTAACATATGGTCACTAGTCTATATTATTAAACACAATTTACCTTGTTTGTCCTCAATCATTTCACTTTTGGTGCTTTCCCACGATTTCCATTGCCACTTTGTTGTTATCCATAACAACATATTTTTTCTCCCTTCTTACCATTCCAACTCAAACTTATGTATGCTATCGAATCATGGTTCCTCTAGCAAGATAAATGCAACTCACTTCAATTGCAAAACCAAAGAATATTCATTCTCCTCCATTAAATTATAGAATTGTTAAAATTATACCAGTTTGGAACCAATCATACCTTTGGGCCAAACATCGGTACCATGTCCGTAAAGATTTAGAAACTGGTCATCCTATGGACATACTTCCATCTACCAAGACACCTAGGTACTTCACTAGGAAAATAGTCTAGATATAGGACATATCCAAGTCAATCTTACATCAATTCATCAAACAATTTACCATCACTACACAATTAGGGGTAACATATAGTTAAACCTTCATTTGAAACTACCTCACCCTTTACCAATAAGATTAAAGGATTATTTTATACCATAAAATGTTGACAAGAATGACTTCAAATAGTTAGCAAGAGATAATATCGTCTCCACCCTCTATAGTTTTTCACATGCTTGGAGTCCTCATCTGCTTCTTTGACCTTTGGACCTTCAATGTCACTGTCAATTCATTGTCTTGGATTCATCTACGATTTCTTAGAGTATCTAATTCTAACAAAACTACTACATTTCATATTGAGTTAGCTAGGATCAATAAAAATGCTTATGATTCCAAAAGGTTAAATCGTACTTATTTAGAGTTTCCATGCTTTAACAAACAATTGCGAGATTCGTCAAATCTAACAATCTTTCACACATTGAGCTCACTAAGGTCAACATGTTTATCTTTAGAAACTCCAAAGAAATTTAGAAAGACATATTTACCATGGCCAAATAATTTTCACGATCATTATTTCTCCTTCAAGTGGCTTGATACCTATACAGATCTATGTCACTCAGACTTCACTCACCCAAAGCCTTTTGCTGCTAGAATTTTGACCATGTTCTGAGTTCTACATAAGAAAATCCCTCTTTAGGAGATTGGTATAAATTCATATCACTACAAGAAGCTACACAACTTTCACCTATCAAATCATATATATCCATTTCCAAAAAAAAAATTAAAAAACAAACATAATTTGCAACTTCTACAAGTGGATCATCGCTAACACAGATCTATGACACATATATGTTAGGCAGAGAAAGAAAAACAAAGCATAAATAGATCATAAAGAATCAATAAACCTATAACAATAATCCCACTATCTAACACAGTGATTTACGTGAAAACCCAATACAGGAAAAACCACGGGAAAATGATAATCAATATTCTTATTATTCAAGCAAGAATTACAATAGCCAATCACATGCATACAACCATCCTCTCCTTTATACACACATATTGTGTTTCACTACATTTCTCACTGCTAACTTCACCTCTATGGGTATGCTCATATATATAACATCTATCAAACAGTTAGACAAATTGATTACAATATAATCCACCAATTACACAAATTGTTCATTGTAGTGTGCATACAAGCACATTCTATTTTTAGCCGATGTGCATTCAACCCCATGGGAAATTAATTAGCATGTGTTCAAAAATCTTCACCTTGACAATAATTTACCTGATATATCATACCCAAATTAATTCATTACCTTTCCTGCAAGCCAATGTTGGAGTTACTTCACACACACCTAGGATTTATTTTTCCTAAGGTTTTTCCTATATTTATTAGTCATTATCCAGTCTCCTATATTTCAGGAAGAATATTTCCTTAGGGAGAATAGTCTCTTCAGTTCACACATCAGTTTAATCAGATGAGTGGAGTCTAGATGCCACATTGGTATTATCACCATGCAACATTGGGATCATCACCATCTACTACACATTGTACTTGGGGTCATCATCAGGCTATAGCATTACTCATGATTCCATGATATTCTCCTCACTTCACTCTATTTCAGTCAGTTAACTGAAGACTGATAGACTAGTTAACTCAACTAGGTGGCAGTTCACTCTTGTAACTGCATGAGAGACTAGACTAGGTGGCAGTTTACTCTTGCAACTATTGGTGTGTGTCTAGATCACTCTAAACCACCACTATGGGTCAATAGATTCTCCTCTAATGTGCATTGGTTGAGTTATACAGATTATATCATGTGTAAATTATTATTCATTCATTTGGTTAATGTGAATTCTTCCATTATTTCTCTCCTGCTTCTCTTTTCTTCTATTTTATCTACGACTGTGTATGCTAATTCCCAGCTTGATCTATTATGTGCAGGTTCAACACATTTACATGGTATCAAATTCGATGGACTTCTAAGGAAAATACACACCAAATTATTTTTTGTAGGTACCGAACATTGAAGACAGCAGAAAAATGAAATTTCGAAAAGAATTCATTCACCACCTTACAACTTATTTTCATAGAAGGAGAGGCTGATAATGCATCTTTGAAGCAAAGGATTCTACAAGTTAACCATGAACACAGAGAAAGAGCCAACATCATCCATAGAAAAATCGAAGTATCTAAATCAAATGCAAGAAGCATTCAAAACAATTTGCAGTCTCATTTCTCCTGAACTCCTCTTTAACATATCCTCCTGTAAAACCCCCAATGAAACCTAGATCACCATGGAAGGTATTTTTGGAAAATAGGTAGAGATGAGGAGACACATTCTTGAGGTGGAATTGCTCACATTGGATCCAAAAAGATTTGAAAATGTCCAAGATTTCTTTACCAAATATAAGGATTCATTGTCACAACTCAAGGCTTGTGGGGTTGATAAATATAAAGAGGAGAAACAAATGGTTCTCACCACTCTCTCCAAACTTGGTCCAAAATACTCAGTGTTTGTATCCACATTTCATTCAATTAGATCTACCTGGATGATGCACTCTATTGAGGCCTTTATCGATTCTCTGACATAAGAATAGAAGAAGCTCATCAATATGGGAAAAATCAAAGTCCCAAAGGCGCATGCACTTACTGTTCAAGATGGCAGTAGTCATCAATATCAAAAATCTAAAGATAAAGAAAAAAATAAATCACATGGAAATCCGAAGAAGGAAGGGTACTCAAAACCCTTCAACGATGGCTTCGGATCCAAAGGTGGAAATGGAAGAAACAGAGAGAAATGCACTTACTACCATAAATGATTCCATCCAGAATCCACATGTATGGAGAAACAGATACATCTAATGACCCAAATACTTCAGAAAAACAACCTCAGAGATCGCATCCCCGAGAGTGCCAAGAAGAAGAATCCAACAATACTGAGAGAGGGGGGGGGG
>ML776853.1:649341-673945 GCA_009831015.1 Picea engelmannii | reverse complement strand
TATGGCTTTTATCTTTTACCAGTTGCTTTTACCCCCTGGGCCTTTAGCCCCTTCTTCCCACAAGACAAGATGTACCCTGGATGGTCATCCTAATGGCCAGACTAGGGGAATGGGATGGATGAGCGGGTTTTTAAGATGTAAGATTGATAATATGGTGGGAGCGGACGATGGCTCTGCAAACCCCCCTTGGTGGCTAACCAAAACCCATGAATACCAACTTGCTAAGCTACCCCATCAATTACCCCAACAGTGGTCAAGTGGATTAGTGTAAGATCCAAGCAGTCATCCGAAATGAAAGAGACCCAATGCATACATAAGAAGGTTATAATGATCAAATATGACACATACCATGATACCTCGAACCAATTACCTCATGGAGCAAGAGTCCTCTCTGATGCAAGCCCAAGCCGGTAGTGATGGAAGATGGTACTGCTGACAGGACAAAGCTGGCTGAGAAAAAGAAAGATGGGCCCTCCAGGGCCATGCTCAAGTCACTCCTGCTCTCGGTACTCCATGTCTAGGACCATGTGGGCCTCGAGACATGATATCCTAGTTATCCCTAGATAGCGGGGATAACATGACTCATGCAGCCATTGTTGTAATTTCTACTTGTCCATTGCAACCTTTGCTTGTATGGTCTTTTGTATCAAGTATTGGATTGCATGGTTGCTGCTCTATCTTGTTTTGTTCTTGATCTTCAATAAGACATGGACATGAACCTTAGAACGAGTAGTTCCTCATCTTGGAAGTTGCTCCTATTTTTGATCTTCTAATCTGAACCACAAAAACACCCTCTTCTCACCACTTTTTCTTGTTTATATAATCTTCAAACTGGTGTGAGATATAAAACATCATGTCCCTTTATTTGAACCATTGTACATTTTCATTTAAAATGATAATCTAAAATTTAATTAATATCATTTTCCCTTTTTATTCTTTATTCATATTTTCATGATTTAACTCTCTTTTAATCATGACTATGTATCGATTCATTTTTTTCATGAGTTGATCACAAACATGGATCAACTCATTAGATCGTACTCATGTTTCTGCTACATTCTCAGTTCACCAAAAGACCATATTCAACCATTTATCGATTCTCTTTATTGTTCTGGTGTAAATTTCAATGGCGGTGACCACTCGTTAGGTGAGACGAGTGCTTGAGTGTTTATCGATTCAACGGTCAAGATTCAATTTCTTGAAATGGATGATTGTCGGGACTTTGGGTCTTTGTGACTTCCAACATTTCAAATCTCCCGAATAAGATATCGCCAAGCATATCAGAAGGTTCACCTTTATATTTCGGAGCTAGATCAATGGTCATATACAATCCTTATATTAATCCTTCATTGCTTAATCCAACAATTAAGACTTAATCAAGCAATGAGATGGATAGCCACCATTTTCTCTGGGTCTTCGTACTATTATACTTACACTATCCTTCCAATGTATTTTGATCAATGATTGAGAATTCACCCGACATCAGATCGACGATCGATATCTCCTTTGGGTCTCTAGAATCCAGAGATCTCAAATCTCAAAACCCCTTCTCTCCTATGTACGTCAATCTTCCGGAGTTGATAATTCATTGACGCATGTCCCTTTCTCAATCAACAGTCGAGATCCTTTCGCATCTTCGTGCTTCAGAATTCTCAAGCCTCAACTCTCGTTGTAGTATGATCAACGGTTGAGAACATTTCCAAAATGATCTTTCATATTATATGACTTATGTCCACTTTGGGACTTCGACGTTCGAGACTTCAGAGGTTTCAAATAAATATTTCTCCATTTTCCTCCTGAGTGATCACATGTTGTGTAAGTCATCAATAGTGGACACCGCTTGCTGTCAGTTAATGTTTCAACTTACACCATCCTTACACTAAAGTAGATCGATGGTCAAGAACACTCATGAAGTGATCTCCAGATCGAATGTCTCGTGTCCACTTCGGGACTCAGACATTCAAGACTTCAAGATTTGGGGAAAGTACTGGTGGTATATCTCCCAAATAAAAAATCCCATAGTGACGTAAGTTGCTTACGTCACTTGCTGACATGTCATGAGCTGAGTAGCTACCATGTGTCACTCTAATTCGTGATTTTCACGTACCAGAAATGTCGATTCATCTTGACACTTGTCGTTCTCTTACTGTTCCACGTGTCCTTGCTGATGTAGACTGTTGACTTGGTCTACTGACATGTTCTGCCACATGTCCTTGTTTATGTGGTCTTCTTACTAACAACCCTGATCTAACGGTCCTCGTATTTCCTCTAAATCCGATGGTCCTTATTCACTTCGGATTTTCGGGCTCTGGGTATTTCAAATCTCAAATTGACGGAGTAGAAGTTCCTCACATATTTAGACTCGAAGTGAAGGATGTCCATTCAATTAGGATCTTAGATCGATGGATCGATCTATCTACAGTGCTGCTCTTCTGTCTTATCCTATCCTTCCACTTAGAATGATCCAATGGATGACAAAAGTTTGCATGAATGAGATATCATATCTTAACTCGCTTATCCTATCCTTCCACTAAAAAATGATTCGACGGGTTGACGAGAACTCGGGTTTGATCTGATAGCTGACAGGTTTTTTAGATAGTCAAATTCTCATCCTTTTTACCTCGCTTATCCTGTCCTTCCACTCAAAATGTGATCCAACAGTCATGAATATTCTTGAAGCAGATCCACGATCGAGGATGATTGCCGAACCATAGCTTGCGAGTGATTTAACTCATCACCCAAACTCCACAATTGAAAGTTGTGAATTATTGGTGAGTTAACCACAATCATCGATCTTCGAAGCCATAAGATCGGATAGTCCCGACTAATTGTAGGATTGGAACTAGTGCAATATTTAATTCTCATATCAATCTCTGCAATTCATCCCTGTCGTTGATTTGGTGAATGTGCATCTGACGGTCACGATTTAATTTGGCTTAATATCATCATTTGTTGGATCAACTGCAGTCATAGATATTTGGAGATATGAGATCTGATGATCTAGTCCACTTGTGGGATTGGAACTAGCGAGTAGTTTAATTCTTCTTCCGATCTCCACAATTTATCCTTACCGTAGATTTGGTGATTGTGCATCAATGGTCTTGATTTGTTATGTGTTTCATTGTTCCATACCTACTGAGTTTCAACGCGCCATCTCTTCTGAGCTTTGATCTCTGCATTTTCTAACCCTCCTGAGATTTTATCATAGGAACATTGTTGATCCTATCGTGATAAAAAATAATCACGAATTTCTTCATACTGTTCGCTTCTTCTGATATACTATGCAATGTGCTTTTTCTTCTGAGCTTTGATCTATCTATCTCTGCACATTGTTTGACATCTTTTGTTAACTGATATACTTGTTGACATCAATGAAAATCTTGTCTATGGTAATTCATCATTAACAATAGATCATCACATTGATTGTTGACATCAATGACAATATATCCAACAATCTCCCCCTTTGTCATTGAGGGAAACCCACTAAATTCATATACAAAACTCCCCCTGTGATGATGCTTTTATCTTATGAGGTTTTCCTTTTATGAAGTTTCTCTCCCTTTTTGACATCAATGGAAAAGGGTTTTTTCTCTTGTGGTAAATCTTTGTATGTTACTAACCAGAGTCTGAACTTGGGTAAATCATGTTCTGCCTGTGATAACTGAATGACTCCCCCTGTCAATATGCTCTCTCTTTTCTTTTGACTACTCTCCCCCTTTGTTTCTAAAAAGGTATCTCTTCCTGACAAGATTTCTTCCCTTGTTAATTTACTAACATATTATCTCAGTTAATTGAGATCTTTTGTGTTTCAAATGAGTAGTCTTCTTGATACCAATTATTTTTATATCATCCACCTTGATATCTGCACTCTCAACAATCTTATGTAACCTAAGATTGTAGCATCTGTATGCTTTCTTGGTAGAATCATATCCAAGAAGGATAGCTTCATCATATCTGGCATCAAATTTTATGAGATTATTATCAATCCTTTTGATGCAACACTTACTTCCAAAGACCTTGAAATATTTTACCAGTGAAGCTCTTCCTAAACAAGGTTCACAAGGAATCCTAAGTTGACCTCTGTTCAATATAAATACTGATGTGCTTACAATATCAATACTAATTGATGGAATATCCATCAGATAATTTGATTCATTGAGCATATTCTTTGCATCTTTCTGGACAAAGATCTTTTTTTTTTTTAATTTTTCTTTTAGAAGGAGTTTCAGTGTACCATTAAAATAGGATTGAAAGATTTCTAAGATAATCATCACTCAATTCTTCTTGTTGTTCTACCGTTGGATATTCATCATCAACGTCATTATTATGTGCATTAAAATATTCTTTATCCTTGTTTTGAGAATATTCCTTATTATAAGTTTCATCCTCCAAACTCCTATTATTAACTTCAACAATGTCATGAGCAACATTTTCTTCATATTTCTTATTTGGTACTTCATATTTTATTTTCCATGTCTTCTTATTTACTCTTGTTGTCATATTGTGTGAAGAATTTCTTCTTGACTGTTTTCTTGAGTTCCAACAGTTACTGGCTTTCTAGCCATATCCACCACAACTATAACATCTCATAGTGTAACACTTTGTAGTAATATGTCCAACATGATTGCAGTTCCAACATATTATACTGTTGTTGAACCCACCAAATTGTTTTCTTCCATGATGCCTACAATCCAAGGCTTTATGACCATATTCATTACAAGAAAAACAATAATTGTTAAAGACACTCTCATACCTTGTTTGATTCATCCATGAAGGTGTCTCTCTTCTAAACTTGCTTTGAGGTATATGAATAGATTCATGATGTCTTCCTTGATATGATCATCTAAATTTTGTATCGTTACTTTTATTCTTTGATCGTGAAGAAACTGAGTCATATCTGCTTTCACTTTTTACAAATGAAGGAGTTGTTTCAGACTTGTCTTCATCCTTTACAACTGAAGGAACTTTGTCAGACCTGTTTTCACCTTTTACAAATGAAGGACCTGCATCAAATTTCTTAGGAGTATTGATTTCTTCCTTGTTGTATCCAAGACCAGATTTGTCATTTGGTGATCTCTTACTATCCAAGATCTCATTGAGGGTCATGGAGTTGTTCAAGAACTTGATTTGGGTGTTTGACATCTCAACCTTCTTTCTAATATTTACAAATTCTTCTTCCAACTCATGAGAGGATTCTTCCTTTTTGTTCAACTAGTTCCTCACAACCTCCTCTCTCCTTTTGGCTTCTTCAAGTTGGATTTTAATATTGAAATATCTTTCCCTTAGCTCTTTTAGTTCTGCAAGGTTTTTGCTTGGTTCATCATCTTCCTCTTCATCCTTGATAGGAATGTCTTCTGTGTCTTCTCTTTTGATTTGATACATCTTCATGGAAGGATGAGCAGATTCTTTGGAGGTATCATCACGACACATGTCATTTTCAACATCAATTTGAGTAATAGGGATTGATCCTTTAACAATGTGTACTTTTTCGTATTCATGGCCAAATTCATGTGAAGGAATTATTTGTAGACTAAGAACTTTATCAAGGGATTCAGTCCCTTTTTTGAAATTTTCAATAGTCTTAAGTTGATCCTTTAGTTGTTTACACCTTTGTTTATATTTTCTCAGATCATCTAACGCACACTCAAGCTCAACTTCAAGATTGACTTCTACTTCAATGTCTAAGTATTCTTAAAAAAAGGAATCTCCATCACTAGAATTGTTGTAGAATGGACTTTGTTATGATTGAAATGCTTCATTTGACTTCTTGTCTAAGTAGAGGTATTTCATCTTGTCCCAAAGTTCTTTTGTAGAATTACATTCACCTATATTTGTTTTGACATCATCAGGTAATCCATCAAGGATTGTATTCATTGCCATTGAGTTAATTTTCCTGGATTTATTTTGAGCTAGAGTCCTTACTCTGCTTGGTGGGAAGTAATCAGTGATCACTGAATTCCATACATCAGGTCCCAATGCCTTCAGATGGCTTTCCATTCTTGTACTCCAAAATATGTATTCTACTTTTCTAGGTATTGGAGTTCCATTCTCAGTGTAAATATTTTTTCCATCCATGTGTGCTTAATTTGATCTTCCTTTCAATTTGTTAGAATGTTCTTAAAGGGACCTCCCTATGATACCAATTGATGGAATATCCAACAATACTGAGAGGGGGGGTTGAATCAATATTTCCTACTTTTTCTTTTTAACTTCATCCATATCAAGCACACATATTAGTTATTCAATTAATAAATATATGATGAACAATAAACCCTTATGAAAACAAGATTTTATCGTGGAACCCAACAGGGAAAACCATCAAATCGTTTCTATTAACTGCAAAATTCCTTTTCTTACAAGTTACATAGAAGGAATATATTCTTCCTTTTCGATCAACACCAACTGATCAGGATGCACCCACACCCTTATTCACTAGCACCAACTGGTAGGAGGCTACGACCCCCTGTTTAGTCAGCCACAACTGACAAGGAAGCATGGACCTCCTCTTTTCACCAGCACCAACTGGTAGGAGAATTCGACCCATTGTTTAGTCAGCTACTACTAACAAGGAAGAATCTACTCCCCTGCAGGATCCTACCCATCGTTGCACCACCCAACCACCCTTATTTTATAATGCAATACAATCTCTTCACTAAATTTGACTCATGCAACCATTGTTGTAATTTCTACTTGTTTACTGCAACCTTTGCTTGTATGGTCTTCTGTATCAAGTATTGGATTGCATGGTTGCTGCTCTTTCTTCTTCTGTTCTTGATCTTCAATAAGAAATTGAGAGGCACCTTAGAATGAACAGTTCATCATCTTGGAATCTGCTCCTGTTTTTTATCTACTAATCTGAACCACAAAGACACCCTCTTCTCACCCCTTTTTCTCATTTATATAATCTTCAAACTGGTGAGATATAAAACGTCATGTCCCTTTATTTGAACCATTGTACCTTTTCATTTAAAATGATAATCTAAACTTTAATTAATATCATTTTTCCTTTTTATTATTTATTCATTTTTCATGATTCAACTCTCTTTTAATCATGACTATGTATTGATTCATTTTTTTCATGAGTTGATCACAAACATGGATTGACTCATTAGATCATATGCATGTTTCTATTGAGTTCTTAGTTCACCATCAAACCATATTCGATCATTTATCGATTCTCTATATTGTTTTGGTGTAACTTTCAACGACGGTGATATCTCGTTAGGCGAGACGAGTGCTTGAGCATTTATCGATTCAACGGTCAGGATTCAATCTCCTAAAATGGATGATTGTTGGGACTTCAGGCCTTCATGACTTCCAACATTTCAAATATCCCGAATCATATATCGCCGAATAGATCAGACAGTTCACCTTTATATTTCGAAGCCAGATCAATGGTCATATATCATCCTTATATTACTCATTCATTTCTTAATCCAACATTCAAGACTTAATCAAGAAATGAGATGGAAGGCCACCATTTACTCCAGGTCTTCAGACTAATATACTTATGCTATATTTCCACTGTATTTTGATCAATGGTTGAGAATTCACCTGACATTAGATTGACGGTCGAGATCTCCTTCAGGTCTCCAGACTTCAGAGATATCAAATCTCAAAACCCCTTCTCTCCTCCGTACGTCAACATTCCATATCTGACAATCCACTGATGTGTGCCCCTTTCTCAATCAGTGGTCGATATCCTTTTGCATCTCCGGGATTCATAATTCTCAAGCCTCATCTATTGTTGTAGTATGATAACGGTTGAGAACATTCCCAAAATGATCTTTCAGATCAGATGACTTATGTCCGCTTTGGGACTTCAGAGGTTTCGAATAAATGTTGCTCCATTTTCCTCTAGAGTGATCACCTGCTGTGTAAGTCATCAACGGTGGACACCGCTTGCTGTCGGTTAACATTTCTGCTTACACTATCCTTCCACTGAAGTAGATCGATGGTCGAGAACGCTCATGAAGTGATCTCCAGATTGGACGTCTTGTGTCCACTTCAATACTCAGGCATCCATAACTTTGGGACTTGGGGAAAGTACTGGTGGTATATCTCCCAAATAAAAACTCCTGGAGTGATGTAAGTTTCTGACGTCACTTGTTGACGTGTCACGAGCCGAGTAGCTACCACGTGTCACTCTGATTCGTGATTTGCATCTACCAGAAATGTCGATTCATCTTGACACTTCTCATTCTCTGACTGTTCCACATGTCCTTGCTGACATAGACTGATGACGTGGTATGCTGACTAATACCCCTAATCCAACGGTCCTCGTATGTCCTCTAAATCCGACATTCCTTATTCACTTTGGATTTTTGGGCTTTGGGTATTTCAAATCTCAAATTGACGGAGCATAGGTTCCTCACATCTTTAGACCCGAAGTGAAGGATGTTCGTTCAATCAAGATCTTAGATCGATAGCTCGATCTGTCTATAGTTCTACTCTTCTGGATTATTCTATCCTTCCACTTAGAATGATCCAATGTCTGATAGAAATTCACATGAATGAGATATCATATCTTAACTCGCTTATCTTATCCTTCCACTCGAAAATTATCCGACGACTTGACGAGAACTCGGGTTTGATCCAACGAATGACGGGATTTTTGGATAGTCAAATTCTCAGCCTTTTTACCTCACTTATCCTGTCCTTCCACTCAAAATGTGATGCAACATTCATGAATATTCTTGAAGAATATCCACGATCAAGGATGATTGCGGAGCCACAACTTGCGAGTGATTTAACTCGTCACCCAAACTTCATAATTGGAATTTGTGCATTGTTGGTGAGTTAACCACAATCGTTGATCTTCAAATCCATAAGATCAGATGGTCCTGAATAATTGAGGGATTGGAACTAGTGCAATATTTAATTCTCATATCAATCTCCACAATTCATCCATGTCGTTGATCTGACGAATGCGCATCCGACGATCATGATTTAATCTGACTTAATCTCATCGTTTGTTGGATCAACCATAGTCGTAGATATTTCGAGCTATGCGATATGACAACCTAGTCCACTTGTGGGATTGGAACTAGCAATTAGTTTAATTCTAATTCCGATATCTGCAATTTATCCCTACCGTAGAATTGGAGATTGCGCATCAATGGTCTTGATTTGTTCTGCATTTCATCATTCCATACCTATTGAGTTTCAACACACCATCTCTTATGAGATTTGATCTCTGCATTTGATAACCCTCCTGAGATTTTATCATAGCAACATTGTTGATGCTATCATGATCAACAATATTCATGAGTTTATTCATATTGTTTTCTTCTTCTGATATGTTGTGCAATGTGCTCTTCCTTCTAAGCTTTGATCTATTAATATCTACACATTGTTTGACATCTTCTGCTAACTAATATACTTGTTGAAATCAATGACAATCTTATATGTGGTAATTCATCATTAACAACAGATCATCACATAGACTATTGACATCAATGACAATATATCCAACAGAGCGGACACATTCTCGAGGTGGAATTGCTCACATTGGATTAAAAAAGATTCGACAATCTCCAAGATTTCATTACCAAATATAAGGATTTGTTGTCGCAACTCAAGGCTTGTGGTGTTGATAAATATAAAGAGGATAAACAAATAGTTCTCACCATTCTCTCAAAACTTGGTATAGAATACTGAGTGTTTGTATCCACATTTCATTTAGTTAGATCTACCTGGACGATGCACTCTATTGACGCCTTTATCGATTCTTTGACACAAGAGGAAAATAAGCTCATCAATATGGAAAAAATCAAAGGCCCAAAGGTGCATGAACTTACTGTGAAATATGGAAGAAGTCATCAATATCATAAATCTAAAGATAAAGAAAAAAATAAATCACATGCAAATCTAAAGAAGGAAGAGTACTCAAAATCCTTCAATGATGGCTCCGAATCCAAAGGTGGAAAGAGAAGAAATAGAGAAAAATGCACTTACTGCCATAAATGATTCCATCCAAAATCCACATGTATGAAGAAACAAATATATATAATGACCCAAATACTTCATAAAAACAACCTTGGATATCACATCCTCGAGGGTGCCAAGAAGAAGAATCCAGAAGATCAAAATCCCAAGAAAGGAAATTATGGCCCTACTTTGATTGCCATTAAATCCTCTCTCGATGCTTGGATCATAGATTCAGGTGAATCACATCACATGGATGCCAAAAAATAGGTCTATTCTTCATTGGATTCATGCAAAGGTCCCCCTATTCTGATGGGGGACAACTCTCCAATCGAGGTCACCGACAAAGGAAGAATTGAACTCACAAACAGAAGCTTCAAGAATGTGATTCACGTTCCTAAACTTTCCGTCAATCTTCTCTCTGTGTATCAGATGTCAAATTCTAGCACCAGAAAGAGAGTCATATTCACACTTGATGCATTTTATATCTATGACATGAAAATCAATTCTACCAGCGAGGTAAATCATCAATCTAGAATTTACACATTTTCTGAATTTATTGAACTAGATTCTACATTATGTCTTACCCATGTTGATGTAAGAAGTATGATATGACATGAAAGGTTTGGGAATTTAAATTTCAAATATATGAAACAACTTAGAAAGTAGGGAATGGTTGATGGTCCACCCGACATCCACTTCTCCAAAGGAATTTGTGAGGGATGTGTTCTTGGAAAAAACCCTCAAGAGAAATTTGACAAAGGAAAGACTCAGAGAGCTTCTTCTCCTTTATATCTGATCCATAGTGACCTCATGGTCCCTTTTATGCATCCATAAATCAACAAATCAAGGTACGTGCTCATTTTTATTGATGATTTCTCACGCTTCACATGGATTTTGTTTCTCAGGAAAAAATCAAAGGTCTTTCAACACCTTAAAGATTTCAAAGTCGTTGTTGAGAAACATTCAGGAAACAAAATCAAAATCCTCTGAATTGATAATTGGGGAGAGTATTTTAACCATGAGATACAAAATATTTGTTATGAGGAAGGGATTTAGTTGCAACACACAGTTCCCTATACTCCATAGAAAAACAAAGTTGTTGAGTGGAAAAATAGATCTCTAAAAGAGATGCAATCTTGCATGCAACATGAAAGGTTACTTCTACATTGATTATGGGCTGAAGCACTTAATTGTGCAACATACATCCGAAAAATATATCTCCATAGATTTTTTAAGGATAAGACCCCCTACAAGGCTTTGAGTGGCCTCAAACCAGAAGTGACCCACTGTCATATTTTCGGTTCACGTGCATGGGCACATATTCCCTCTGAAAAAAGGAATTTACTTGATCCACATAGCACAAAATGTATCTTTATTGTATACCTCGATGGTGTGAAGGGATAGAGACTTATTGATATTTCCTCGAACCGACTCATCATTGAGCGAAGTTTCCCATTTGAGGAAAGTGTCTCGCATATACCTCCACAGTCGCATGCATACACCTTTGTTCTTCCACCTGTCAGAGATGATGAGAATGCACATGCCGACTCTTCTTCAGATGAGAGTTCTGATGCATAGGATTTTGATGATCCAGATGCATATTTAGTACATTCAGATCCATAGTGAGTGCATCCAGATGCATATGCAGAGCCAGAGAAGATGCCCTAGTGGGACAGGACTACTCTTCATGATGCACGGGATCTAGTTGATACTAAGAGGACTTGATCTGATTTTGAAGAGCCTACTCTTGAACTCACTACCACTTAACCATTGCCACCAAGACATATTTTCTTGGTTTAGTATTCAGATCCACAGTCTTATAGTGAAGCTACTAGAAATCCCTTTTGGGAATCCACCATGGAGGAGGAGAACAACTCCCTCCTCGAGAACCATACTTGGGATTTGGTTCCAATTCCTTCTGGAGGAAAACTTGTTAGGTGCAGATGGGTCTATGGGACCAAGAGAGAAATAGATGGATAGATTAGAAAAGACAAATCTAGGATAGTTACCAAAGGATTTCAACAAGTGCATGGAATTGACTATGATGAGACCTTTAATCCAGTAGAGAAGATGGATTCCATACTTTTGGAACTTTCCATTGCGGAAGCCAAGGGATGAAAATTCCATTAGATAGACGTGAAGAATGATTTTCTTCTTAGTGATCTCTCTGAGGAGATATATATGGAGATGCATGATTTATCTTTGGTATATCGACTTAAGAAATCTATTTATGGATTCAAGAAGGCTCCGAGGGCACGGTATGCCACGATGGACTCCTACCTGTTGTCACAAAACTTTGCACATTGTAAATCAGACCTGAATGTTTACATGCTCAGGATGGTTGATTCACTTCTACTTCTAGTATTGTATGTTGATGATTTGTTGATCACCGGTTGCGCGACTTCAGTGATTGCTGCAGTCAAGAGGATTCTACATGACAAGTTATTGATGAAGGACATGGGTTCTGTACATTTCTTCCTTAGACTCGATATCGATTAGGATGTATCAGACATCAAACTATCTCAGGACAAGTATGCACAAGATCTCCTTGAGATATTTCACATGACATACTACAAGTCTACCCCGACTCCTTTCCTATCAGGATTCAGGCTTGAGGATGGTGGGGACAGTCCACTAGTTGACAACACACTATACAGACAGCTAGTGGGGAGCTTATTGTATCTCACACACTCCATACCAGACCTCTCCTATGTAGTTGGAGCAGTCTCTAGGTTCATGCAGGAGCTGCATGAGCTACATTGAAAGGCTAGAAAGTGTATCCTTTGATACATACATGAAACCATAACCTTTGGGATTCATTATGTAACATACTCTACATTGGACCTCATCGGGTTCACTGATTCTGACTAGGCTGACGATAGCATTGATCGCAAGTCAACATCTGGTTACTCACTTGGCCTTGGTTCTAGGCCTATCTGTTGGTTGAGAAAGAAGAAGGATGTTATTTCTCTATCTTCAGCCGAAGAAGAGTACAAAGGGGTAGTTAACATAACCATTCGGGCTATGTGGATACAACATTTTGTTACCAAGTTGGGAATTCAGTTTCATCTGTTGATCATCATATAGTGTGGCAACCAGAGAAATTTGAAGTTTTGTGGAGATCCAATTCAGATGTAGTGAATGAAGCACATCAATATCCACATAAACTACATCCGAGACTTAGTACATGAGGGGATCATCAACCTGTAGTTTTTTCCTTCAGTAGAATAGACTGCAGACATCTTCACCAAGACCTTCATTGATTAGAAGTTCCATTCTCTATGCAATCGTCTTGGAGTGAAGGACACAGTTTCCTAGAAACTATCAGTTCTTCTTTTTACATACATTGTGCTTTGAGGGGGGGGGTTTCCCATGAGGTTTTCTCTCTTTCCTCATGTATTTCAGTGTATTTTTTGTATTTGGGTACCTAACATTGCCTCATTTCTAGGACCCATTTTTTATTTTCACCATACTAATGTTCAGAGGGGGTGTTGGAGTTACTTCACACACACCTAGTGTTTATTTTTCCTAAGGTTTTTCCTATATTTATTAGTCATTATTCAGTCTCCTATATTTTAGGAAGAATATTCCTCTGGGGAGAATATTCTCTTCACTTTACACTTTAGTTTGATCAATTGAGTGGAGTCTAGATGCCACATTTGTATTATCACCATCCAACATTGGAATCATCACCAACTAATGCGCATTGTCCTTGGGATCATCACCAAAATAATATGTTACTCATGATTCCCTGATCTCCTCCTCACTTCACTCTGTTTCATTCAATTAATTGAATAGTTATAGTCTAGTTAACTCAACTAGGTGGCATTTCACTCTCATAACTTCTCGAGAGACTAGACTAGGTGGCAGTTTACTCATGTAACTACTGGTGTGTATCCAAATCACTCTAGAACACCACTATCACACATTGGCTTCTCCTCCAATGCGCATTGGTTGAGTTATACATAGTATATCATGTGTAAATTATCATTCATTCATTTGGTTAATGAGAATTATTCCATTCTTTCTCTCCTACTTCTATTTTCTTCTATTTTCTTTGCAACTTCTTATGTCAATTCCCAACTAGATTTATTTTGTGTAGGTTCAACACATTTACAGCCAAGAGAAGCCAAACACCATCAAAAATCCACAACTTCTCTAACCATATTGTTATGTGAACATGCCTGCACAATTCACTCCAGTATGAATCATTCTGCCTCCATTAGTAACCTGTCTTATAAACCGATGCACTTGTCCCATTTTGATATGCTGGAATTTTAGTCAAATGCACAATGCTTTCACCACCACATAACACCTCATCATGTACTTCTCCAAACTTACCCAATAGATCCTTGCATTTTTGCAAGAAATAACCTGAGGTAGGTGTCCTCTTGTCCAAATCTCATGAATCATAACCACAGACTGAATCACTACAACCATTATAGGCGATACTTGTGCTTTTGTGTTTGAAGCACCCATTTCCATGATTTTCACCTAGTTTTTCCATGTGTCTACTGAAAAAACTAATTTCATTTGAAATGTTGACAATTTACCATCCCAATCATCAAACTTCCTACTAGCATATAATACTCAATACATATAGCCATTTTCTTCTTCATCAGTTAGGTCATAAACCCGCAGAAAACTTATAATGGAAATCTAAAGGGATTTTACCAGTTTAACATTATTCATACCAAATTTCCTGAGTATATTCATCACATACTTCTGTTGTGATAACCAAGATTACCATATTTCATGTCTCTCTGTATTTCCATCCCCAAGATTTATTTTTTTTCTCCCAGATCCTTCATATAAAACATCTTAACCAATTGATCCAACCTATTGATCTCAAACATGCTTTTGCTTGCTACAAGCATAACATTTAATGCCAAGATAACAAATATACCGTAAACACAATGGTTATACTCACTTCTTGTAAAATTTGGCTCACCATGAAGGAATAAAACATCTTGTACCATTTTCCTAGCATGCTTCAGGCCAAACAATGATTCCCGAGTTTGCAAACAAATATTTTGTTGTGATTTTGAACTAACTGTTCTGGTTGTTCCATATACATCCCCTTTACTCCATGTAAACCAATTTTAACATCTAGTTGTACTAAATCAAGATAAAGTAACAAAACTAGTGCTAACACAACATGAATAGAAGCAATCTTTTAACAATTGGTGAAAACATTTCATGGAAATCAATACCTTCCAAATACCATTCTGCTACTAGTCATGCTTTGAAGATTTCATATTTTACTATGTTTGATTTTATAAAAGGAGATTCATCAAACATTGCATATTTGTCCATGATGATTATGTGGGAAGTAGGATCCCACATTTTTCATCCCTTAACATCATAACAATATCAAAGATCTACCAGTTTGATATGGGTCCTACTTAGAATGATGATAAAAAACATAAGCATCACAACTGAATAATTTCACATTTGAGTAATTATCAGATGACATGTTCATACGTTCTCTAGAATATTCCTTTCTTTTGCAACCGATGGTGATAAAGTTACCAGATAACAAAACTACTTTTTCCCACAACTATTGCTACAACTTGGCTATTGAACATGCCTATTCAATCCCAACTTCCTTACAATACTTTCCAAGTTCCATGGATATGAGATTACCTTCATCATATATTCTCAAACACTTGATTGAACTGCCAACACATCAGTCTTTCTATAGACCCACCTTTCTAACTTGGATACAGTGCTCCACCTTGAACTTTGCATTCAAAAACATTTGACCAAATTCATTCAAACCAACCCAAGTGAACTTTTTCCACTCACCTCCAAGGACTTCATACTGGAGTCTCAATGCTCCACCTTAACATGAATATTCCCTTAACCAAATCCATCCAATATGGCCAAGTAATCCTTTCACGCTTACCTACAGACCCATTTACAATGGATTTCAACGAGCCTTTTATAGGCTCCATTACATGAAATCCATGGACACAATACCATGGGCTACCCAAAAAACATGGACCCAGAAAACCACTTTCTTTGACCTAAAAAATGGATTTAACACACAACTCTTTCACCGAGTCAACATTAACCCAACACACATTCACCCCCGCATATTCAATATACCTAAATCTATGTCTAGAATTTTTCATAGGTGACCTGATAAACTGGGGGTATGCATGCCTATCGAGGTCTCACAGACGTATTCCCATTTACATGCAATCAATAATTTCTACAACTCCATTTGCATGCAATCAATAATTTTTACAACTCCAAAGTAAATACATTTTTTTTCTTCATGGTGACTAAACCATCACCGCTCTTGCTGTTGCCTTATTGTATGAGCACATCTTAAGATCAGGGATGATTTTAAGGATGGAAATTTATTTTAAAATGTAGGAACCTTGGTGAATCTTACTAATCCTTCATATTCCAACTATAAATGTTTGGCGATATTTTTGAAAACAATTTCAAATTTCTAAGGATTTTATATAGCTTGTATAAAATTTTGGCGATTTTTAAGACAAAATAATTTTATCCTATAGAATTTGGGAGAATAATTTTTAGAATAACGAATTTGTTTTGGGAAAACCATAGAAAATTATCTCGTGAGAGAAATTTAGCCCCTAAAATCATCCCTTCTTGAGATTCCATAACTCAAAGTTATTCTTTCCATTTAATTTTCCACTTCAAACTTCGAACTCTCCACTTTCTCCATTAGCACAAACCAATATTCCCAAACCAAGCTTATAATACTAAGCCTTCTTAATATGGATAAATAATAGTATTTCATAGTTGAACCCCAAAACGTTTAAGTACAAGGTTTAAATCCAAAAAAAAAATATAATATATTAATTAAAACCTTTTACTAAAGGGTCCACCTTATTGTAGGAAAATTCCTTTGTGGATAGGTGAATATCCTCTTGGATCCTAGACCCCTACTACCAAGATAAAAAGATGCTAACATTGGACACTAAGATTCCTTTAAATGTAGTTAAACTAGTCAAAGAGAAAAGAGGAAGAAAGTATGATGTACCTTTTTTTGAAGTTTATCCTCGCTTAATACAAGATGAACTTGATCTTCAAGCTCCTTATTGATATCTACAATCCAATAGTCAACAACAACAACACAGACTTCCTATTCTACCGAGATTATTTTAAACTATATTTATCAATAAAAGACAAGTATATGCAACCATACACAAACTTGAAGAAAAAAAACCAAGCATATATTAATTGGACCATTACAAGGCACTTACAATCTATAGATGCAGTTGCAACAACCTCTCCAAGTCCTCCTTTTCCAACCCCTTGCTTGAAAGATCCATGATTATAATGAAATAATTTTTGTTGATTATTATCCTCCTTTTCACTATGAGAATGCCTCCTTTTATAGGCTTTGAGAGGCTCAACCACCTTAGTTATCTTTGGAATAAGTTGAGGATATGAATCCATCAGTTGTGGAATCTCCCTTAGATGCAACCTAAAGATTGGATTCGAGCCAAACCAACTTGGATCATATCTATTTGTCTTTAGAGATAAGGGGGATTTATTCCCATGATTCTCTCAACTAATCGACACTCCCTCAAAATTGGCAATAGAGTGTTGCAACGCTCCCTGCTAGATGAACAGAGAGTGCTAGCGCTCCCTGCATATGAGTAAGGGAGCGTTGATCTTCCAAAAGTTTGTTAAGATGATCACTTCTCAAGGAAAGATAATTTTCTTATCTTGTAAAATGATGTGGTTTCCTCTTCTAACATGTATTAGAGGATGTATCAAGTGTTTTCATGATGTTGTTCGCAATGCGACATATGCAGAACGAAAATGTGACATTTACAACAATTGCGACAAAAGTGTGACACTTGCGACAATGATAATTTGACATTATCGAAGTGAGGAATTTTGACGTGTAATAGATTGACCCCCAAAGCGTGAATTCATAAGGCGAAAGCTAATGAATGAAGTGCTTTGTAGATTTTAGAAGCAAGGGTATGGAGTCGGAGAACCTGGTAGAAACTGTAAACAACCATCAAACACATGTTATCATGTGTTTCAATCCCAAGGCAGTCATACCTATGCTTGAGTGACAAAGAAATTAAGGTATGGCCACCAATAAATACACTGCGGATCCATGATGATATTGAATAAGGGTATAGCCACCAAGGATACTGTCAGGCTGCTAAATTGAAGATTCAAATGACCTGAAACACTAAATTGTCAAACCAGGGTTGGTAAACTTCGAGTTGATACACTGTATGTGTAGGTAAGCTAATTCCTATCTAAAGACTATCCTGAAAAGAAAACATAAACTCACTCTGAGAACTTGAACCTTAATGACAATCTTGAAACTTAGCATTTCCTATTCAAGTCATCAACATAAAACAATCTTATGTTTAAATGCTGGTACTTCTATCTCCGTTCATAAGTATGATTCCACAAGCTTATTCCACTACTGCTTTTAATCATCTATCATCATCATTGCTATTCAAGCCACGACAGAAAGAGTGTTTCCTCAAATGCATTTAATCTGGTTATCAAAATCAATCTAAATCTGTCTACAGGAAAACATAGTACTGCCCTACCTACTGGTACCGGAAGCTTCCTTTGATTTAACTACAATCTAACTGTTCTAAGTAAGCAGGGTAACTAACTGTTTAACAAAGCAAAGTTCATTCACACTCTAAGTTATGCTCGAATTGAAAATGAGAAGCCAAACAAACCATGTTCATACCCTAAACCCTACAGGTAGCAGTCATGCGTTCGATACCCATCAACATAAAAGATAACAGTATGTTGGAACGATTCAATTGAAGAATAGATAAAAATGATTCTGAAACAACTAAATCGATGACACACTATGAGCTGCAGATGTACCATTCATGTAAGCAAATGCTAACACACTGAAACAACTAAATCTATGAACGTTAAGCTACTTCGTATGCAAGTTCTAAAACACTGAAATGAACTAAATCTGAAGCAGAGTAACACAGCGACTTGAACCGGTTTGGCGGGCCCAACCAAACGGCACAAACTCTAGAAGTAATAACCAACACTACTCAATCATGCTACGCAAACATTGTATCAACTTCACGTTCCATTAACACATAAGAGAATACTCAAATCGTATGACAGTCGTGTAACATAACAACAGTTTTCGATTCAGAAATGTGTGTCCATAACATAACATGGTCCAACATAATCCAACCCGTTCTCAGGAGTGATCACGGGTTTATATATAAATCCTCCTGTCTATAACAGTCTAAAACAAAGATACATAAAACAAACGGATCCCCGATCCGAAAATAGTCTTGGAATCAAGTTTTAAAACATACTTCACATCTTCGTGACACGTAGTGTCACGAAGTTTGAACGATGAAGAATCACGACCCAGTTTTATCATTATGCCTTCAAGCACCCTGTGGGCGCTAACTCCAGCTGTCATGCGAATCTCTCTGTCTCCCATTCGGTCCATAACGCACAGATCTTGAGCGGCTCTAGTGGTATCTCCACGGGTACGAGTTGGTACCTAGTACCGACATCCTGTTCCAACAATAGAAGTGGTACCTAACCCAAGTGACATTAGTTCCAATATCAATTTAAAGCATCAAAGTGCATCAAAATAGCTTGAAATGTAAAGATACCTTAAGTAACCCCATTGAATGGTAGGGAGATGTCAATTATGTCAAAACCAAGCCAAAAGGGTGGTATTGGCATATAAATGGAGGTTTGTGGAGTATAATATAGGCAAAAAAACATGATCAAAACCGGAGACCAACATGCCCACACACTGAAGTCCTTGCCTGTCCTCAGGCAACAAAAATCAAAAACTGGTAGCCATCAGAGGGTTGCAGCGGCTACAACCAGCATTTGTAGCCTCTCCTGCTTCTTCAGATTCCTAATTTCTTTCTTGAGGGCTCTGTTGATTATAACATGCTTTCTGGCGATCCTCTGAAGTTGCCTGTTCCTTTTGAAGATATCCTTATTCCTCTGCTTTAACCTTTGAACTTTGGATAAGAGGTGAGTTACCCTGAGCTTCAGGAGTTCGTTTTCGGTTTTAATATGTCTGTCCAGTACAATGTACTCATGCAAATTCTCCTTCAATCTGCTGTTCTTGCTCTCTAGTTTTTCCACCATTGGTTTCAAGGACCGACTGGAGGAAATCTCGAAGTGGGTTTCAAATGTTTGGTCTTGGCCTGGCTGTGGTGAAGGACTCGATGCATGCGTGAGTTCTTCGGGACTTTGAACAGGGGTGTGAAATCTATCGGAATTATGGTCTGAACTGAATTCGGGAGTGAATGCATCTGGGCTGTGTTCATAAGTATCAACTGGATCAAAATTACGATCTGGACTGAGTTCATAGTTGTCAATTGGATCTGGATGAGCGGGGCTAAGTGCAGAAGTGTCAACTAGATCGAGTTCAGGGGTGAACTCTCTTGGCATCTGAATAGGGGTACCGGTTGGTACTTGAACAGACTTATTCTGCACATTTCCTTTGGGTGTAGTAGCCTGCCGATTTGTTTTACGGTTTTTTCGAATGAGTTGGGACAAAGTCCAGGTCATATCAGATGGCTCTGGGGCCTCCTCGTGACCATCTATACTTTCCAATATTTCTTGTGGGGGGTAACTGGGTACCGAGTTGTCCATTCCTGACAATATGCTTTTACACTTTCTCTTTGGGTTCCTCCTAGGCTTATCAGTTGACTCGGCTAGTTCCTCCACATCAATTATGTTCTCGGCAGCTGGGGGAGAACTCGGGGCTTCAATGTTCACCTCTGTGGGTGTGGTGGCCTTCCCATTTTCAGTATTGGTTTCTACCTCGTCATCAATTGGAGGTTCGGGCTCAGGGTCCCCAACATGGTCTTTAGTCAGGGTTTTGACTTTCTTTTTCCTAGAGTTCAACTTTTTGTGTGGGGGACCAGGCTTCACACTCTTAGCTTTAGACTGGGCACAGGCAAGGGTTTTTACAGTGAAGAGATCCCAAGTTTCTTGCTTTTTTGACAGTGCAGATGTGATCAATATTTTAACTAGACCGAAGTGGAATAAACTCCCCTGAAACTCACTAGCCCTTTGGACCTGTTCGACTATCCTTTTTAAACTTTTTAACAAGAAAAAGGGTATGTTCAGCGGAGTACCTGTGAAGTGTAACAGAATTCAGGCGTGGCAGGGGAATATAATGGTATATCGACCCTCACACGTTAGGTAACGCTGGAGGATGACCAACACTTGAGCCCACTGTGGTTCCAGCCAAGACCGCGACGTTCCCTCAGACCATTTTGTTTCCCGGTACTGAGGTTTCAACAGCTGCTCACAGAGCTTTTTATCAACCGGTTGTCCCTTCGTCCACCTCTGATCTGTGGTGGGCAATTGAATTGCCTCTGCAATGAAATCCTCCGTGACCTCAAACTCCAGTTCGCCCACCTTGGCGGTCCCACCCTCAAAATGCAGCGCAAACTGGAGTGTGATTGCATCGTTATACCCATCGAACTTCTTTAGAAATGGCTCCCACCCTGCTTACTTAGAAATATCTCTAGTTGCCCCATACTCTAGGAGGGCTTCCAAGTCAGCGTATGTTTCTGGTTCGTGGCGATTTGCTACCATGGCTCTTCTTGGCATCACAGGGAAAGTCGATCGGTGGTAGCGAAGGTTGGATGAGGGCGATGAAGGGAGAGAATGGGATGAAAGGAACAGTCGGGAAGGAAATTATATGAGAATATTTGAATTGCCGTGGAGATAGATAGGGTGTCGGAACATGATGAGAGTCGTATGAGGGTGTAGAGTTATCATATCCGAGTCAAATCGGGCTTAGTTTCGGTAGTGGTGCGTTTTTATGATATGAAATTTCATGGAGGTTCATTTCATTAGGCACCAGTCGTGGAAATGATGGAACGTTATGGAGTAATTAAGGCACCCTTAGTTCAAACTTATTAGTTATGCAAATTAATACAATAAATCAATACGAACTAAACACACCTGAGTTACATTACCTCTACCCATTGTTATGAAAAGCTTGCTGTGAAATTGTCTTTTGAAGTTAAGTCTGGGTTTGAAGGGCGCAAGAATTGTAGCGGCTCTAGTCTTTCTGATGAACCTATAACTGATGAACTCTGCACTGGTACCGACTGGTACTACTGGAGCATTCAGGAGTCTACAGAAGAATTTGAACAAATAATACCATTCTGAAAAAAAACTTCCTGTGTGTAACAACAGATTATCTTAGGATGACACCAGAACCTTGCTTTTGTTCTGGCCTGAGAAAAATCAACTGAAACCATGTCTTCAAACAGCTTCAAAGCATCTCCCATGGTACAAGTCTGATTTGTGTGAATAGATGTTCCGATGTCGAACACAAACAGAAATCATCGGATTACCAGCCATTAATGAATACTGTTAACCGATGCGAGATGACCCACATGTGATGTCAATGGGCCTCAAGGTACCTACAACACATCCTAGCAGGTACGAATAGAGGTGTTGGCGTCGAGTCACCTATAGGATCTATCAACCAAGATACATTGGTGTATTCCCATGGCTGTTAGCAAAGACATCTGCCATTAAGGCATGCAGAGTCCAGGGTGCTAAATAATCTCTAATCTTTGCTCGAGATAAGGTGTTGATGTCGATGGAGTGAGATTTGTTGAAGGGTGGATCTTTGACGTAATCCACATCATCCAACACGAGTGCAAATAAAAATTTTGCAGACATAATATTTTTGGAATGGTAATCACCTGCTTGTGGATTTTATGAGCCCAAGCTAGTTCATGCTCATTGCTTCCTCATATTTAGAGAGTCTGAGGAAATGCCAAAAGAAGACTATAAGGGGGTTTCTTTCCCATAATAATTCACCAGGTCTGGTAAAGAATAATCCTTCCTGATAAATGCCCCTTTCATATTTTAATGAACAAACGAAGGGAGCAAACAAGCTCGAATTTACCTGGTGCAAAACAAGTTAGTCATGCTGATAAGAAAATCTCATGAAATAAAACAGTCTTACCTTCTCACCTGTTGTGAGTTCAGTTCTGCACTTGTTCTGGGAAGCCTGTAAAACTGAAAACAAAATATCAACACATCCAAGAGAAAGAAGAAAACAAATGTTTTTTATTTTATTTTATATTATTTGATTTTTTTCTCTTTTTTTTTTTTTTAAGAATCTACTATTTACAGAGTTTTAAAATAGTATGCATGATCAAGGAGCAGTAGGAGAGGAAGACTCCTCTCCTACTATATTTAGTTTTGTTTGCTTGGCCACTTCCTATAAGAAATCATCTTTTGACAAAGGCTTGTTGTACACTTTCAATCAATGTCCATTCACTACAAAGGAGTTCTGAGAATCATCTATGGTTTTAATCCTGACAGAACCGTTATCAAAAACAGTTTCTACTTCATAAGGTCCCAACCATCTCGTTGTAAGTTTCCCTTTGAAAGTTTTGTATTTGGAATCGAAAAGTAATGCCCAATCCCCTGGTTGAAAATGCTTTTTCTTGATGTATTTGTCATGCCACTTGCTGCGTTGACTTTGCACAAGGATAGTCCTTTGAAGAGCATCATGTCTCATCTCTCCCAATTCATTAAGTTGCATGACTCTCTGTTTATGTGCTTCACTCAAATCCAACCCCAACTCTGCTTCTAGGCGGAATGTATGGATTTGGAATTCTATGGGTAGGAGAATTTGCTTACCGAATACCAACTCGTAAGGAGTATGACCAGTGGTATTTCTCCATGTAGTCCTGTATGCCCATAAAGATTGTGGGAGTCTATCTGCCCAATCTTTATGATGTAAGTGTATGGTCTTGGTCAGAATTNCTTCCAGAACTTTGTTGGTAGATTCCACTTGCCCATTGGCTTGTGGATGGTATGGAGAGGACTTACAGTGTTTGATCCCATATTTGTCTGTGAGTTCTTTCATCAGTTTGGAAGTAAATTGAGCACCTTGGTCTGTGACAATCTCTCGTGGAACACCGAAGTAGGTAAATATATCTTCGTACATAAACTCAATCACTGATTTCTCAGTGGCTTGATATAGGGCTTTTGCCTCTACCCACTTGGTCACAAAATCTGTTCACACCAAGATGTACTTTTTCTTCCTTGACATTGGAGCAATTGGCCCTACAAAATCTAGTGCCCATTTATCGAATGGTTCAATTACAACTTGTAGTCGTAAGGGCATTTCGTCTTCTGCAGTGGGCCTTCCCATCCTTTGACAACTGTCACAGCTTCTTACATATTTCGTTGCATCCTTGAACAGTGTCGGCCAATAGTATCCTGATTGCAAGACTTTGTATGCCGTTCTCTTGTCAGAGAAATGTCCTCCACAAGGCCCATCATGACAGGCCTGGAGGATATCGAGAATTTCATCTTCCCAGACACATCTCCTAATAATCATGTCAAGACTTGTATAGAAGAGATCACTTCCCACCCAAGAATAGTAAGCACTCTGTTGGATAATTCTTTTCTTTTGCGGAGGTGATAAGTGAGCTGGTAACCTTCCCGTAGCTAAATAATTTGTTGTATCTGCAAAC
Organism: Picea engelmannii; assembly: GCA_009831015.1. NCBI lineage: Eukaryota > Viridiplantae > Streptophyta > Pinopsida > Pinales > Pinaceae > Picea > Picea engelmannii. The sequence goes on along the minus strand of ML776853.1, from coordinate 649,514 downwards.
CAAGGGGTCTTGGAAGCTACTACAAACAAGTGTTCATCAGGAAAGTCATCATTCACTGGGATATCAGTACCATCTTGGGGAATATGAGAAAGAAAATCTGCAACTACATTCTCTTTCCCTGGCCGATCGACTATGGTGATGTTGAATTCTTGAAGCAGCAAAAGCCATCGGGT